>JAUJYZ010000446.1:152500-198507 GCA_033675265.1 Actinostola sp. cb2023
TGTCTCGTGCTCGCATGAAAAACATAGCAAAAATGGCTCAAAACCTTCAGGAAACAAAGAAACAAAATCAATTGTGGAATAATAAACCCCTTATTTGATGGTTTGACAGATAATACTTGCGGACATTTTACTCATTGCTCGTATTTTTCCTCACCCTACGGGCTCAGAAAAATACTACGCAACTCAAAATATCTGCACGTATTATCTGTCAAACCATCAAATTAGTATTTATTCAATGTATTTTTTATGTGTTTTTTTGCATTTTTTATGTAATGCGAATTGATCATATAATTATTTGAAGAGTGCGCAATAGAAATGATTGAATTATTATCATTATTGATGGTTATCTACAACAGTATTAAACCAATTTATTGATTAATTAATTATTATTAATTTATTTTTTAGGTAATTTAGCTGGATAGACAGGTCTCTTGAAAAGCTCAAATACATACATTATTATTAACACAACAGTATTGGAACAAAGTAACTTAAGACATCAGCAAAAAGATAGAATACCTGAGAGTAGAAAGAGACGATTCGCAGTGAACGTACAGGTGCAAAGAACAACCAGCTTAGTACAATAAGGATGGTATACCTAAACAAACAACAACACCTTAGTTAATAATTATATGTAATGTTAGCTCTGTACAATAAGGATGGTATACCTAAACAAACAATAACACCTTAATAATGATATGTAATTTGCTAGCTCAGTACAATAAGGATGGTATACCTAAACAAACAATAACACCTTAATAATGATATGTAATTTGCTAGCTCAGTACAATAAGGATGGTATACCTAAACAAACAATAACACCTTAATAATTATATGTAATGTTAGCTCCGTACAATAAGGATGGTATACCTAAACAAACAATAACACCTTAGTTAATAATTATATGTAATGTTAGCTCTGTACAATAAGGATGGTATACCTAAACAAACAATAACACCTTAATAATGATATGTAATTTGCTAGCTCAGTACAATAAGGATGGTATACCTAAACAAACAATAACACCTTAATAATTATATGTAATTTGTTAGCTCAGTACAATAAGGATGGTATACCTAAACAAACAATAACACCTTAATAATTATATGTAATGTTAGCTCCGTACAATAAGGATGGTATACCTAAACAAACAATAACACCTTAGTTAATAATTATATGTAATGTTAGCTCAGTACAATAAGGATGGTATACCTAAACAAACAATAACACCTTAATAATTATATGTAATGTTAGCTCCGTACAATAAGGATGGTATACCTAAACAAACAATAACACCTTAATCATTATATGTAATGTTAGCTCTGTACAATAAGGATGGTATACCTAAACAAACAATAACACCTTAATAATTATATGTAAGCTCTGTACAATAAGGATGGTATACCTAAACAAACAATAACACCTTAATAATTATATGTAATGTTAGCTATATGTACAATAAGGATGGTATACCTAAACAAACAATAACACCTTAATAATTATATGAATGTTAGCTCTGTACAATAAGGGATGGTATACCTAAACAAACAATAACACCTTAATCATTATATGTAATGTTAGCTCCGTACAATAAGGATGGTATACCTAAACAAACAATAACACCTTAATAATTATATGTAATGTTAGCTCCGTACAATAAGGATGGTATACCTAAACAACACATAACACCTTAATAATTATATGTAATGTTAGCTCCGTACAATAAGGATGGTATACCTAAACAAACAATAACACCTTAATAATTATATGTAATGTTAGCTCCGTACAATAAGGATGGTATACCTAACAAACAATAACACTTAATAATTAACATGTTAGCTCTGTAATAAGGATATGTATGTTAGCTCCGTACAATAAGGATGGTATACCTAAACAAACAATAACACCTTAATCATTATATGTAATGTTAGCTCTGTACAATAAGGATGGTATACCTAAACAAACAATAACACCTTAATCATTATATGTAATGTTAGCTCTGTACAATAAGGATGGTATACCTAAACAAACAATAACACCTTAATCATTATATGTAATGTTAGCTCCGTACAATAAGGATGGTATACCTAAACAAACAATAACACCTTAATCATTATATGTAATGTTAGCTCCGTACAATAAGGATGGTATACCTAAACAAACAATAACACCTTAATCATTATATGTAATGTTAGCTCCGTACAATAAGGATGGTATACCTAAACAAACAATAACACCTTAATAATTATATGTAATGTTAGCTCCGTACAATAAGGATGGTATACCTAAACAAACAATAACACCTTAATAATTATATGTAATGTTAGCTCAGTACAATAAGGATGGTATACCTAAACAAACAATAACACCTTAATAATTATATGTAATGTTAGCTCAGTACAATAAGGATGGTATATACCTAAACAAACAATAACACCTTAATAATAATTATATGTAATGTTAGCTCCGTACAATAAGGATGGTATACCTAAACAAACAATAACACCTTAATAATTATATGTAATGTTAGCTCCGTACAATAAGGATGGTATACCTAAACAAACAATAACACCTTAATAATATATGTAATGTTAGCTCAGTACAATAAGGATGGTATACCTAAACAAACAATAACACCTTAATAATTATATGTAATGTTAGCTCAGTACAATAAGGATGGTATACCTAAACAAACAATAACACCTTAATAATTATATGTAATGTTAGCTCCGTACAATAAGGATGGTATACCTAAACAAACAATAACACCTTAATAATTATATGTAATGTTAGCTCCGTACAATAAGGATGGTATACCTAAACAAACAATAACACCTTAATAATTATATGTAATGTTAGCTCCGTACAATAAGGATGGTATATACCTAAACAAACAATAACACCTTAATAATTATATGTAATGTTAGCTCCGTACAATAAGGATGGTATACCTAAACAAACAATAACACCTTAATAATTATATGTAATGTTAGCTCCGTACAATAAGGATGGTATACCTAAACAAACAATAACACCTTAATAATTATATGTAATGTTAGCTCCGTACAATAAGGATGGTATACCTAAACAAACAATAACACCTTAATAATTATATGTAATGTTAGCTCCGTACAATAAGGATGGTATACCTAAACAAACAATAACACCTTAATGTAATTATATGTAATGTTAGCTCCGTACAATAAGGATGGTATACCTAAACAAACAATAACACCTTAATAATTATATATGTAATGTTAGCCATGTACAATAAGGCATGGTATACCTAAACAAAACAATAACACCTTAATAATTATATGTAATGTTAGCTCCGTACAATAAGGATGGTATACCTAAACAAACAATAACACCTTTGGTTTAATATGTAATGTTAGAGGGTACAATAAGGATGTATACCTAAACAAACATACAAACACCTTAATCATTTATGTACGTTGTTACCCAAACTGTACAATAAGGATGGTATACCTAAACAAACAATAACACCTTAATACAGGATTATGTAATGTTAGCTCCGTACAATAAGGATGGTATACCTAAACTTAATTTCGTAATAACACCTTAATAATTCGTTATGTAATGTTAGCTCCGTACAATAAGGATGGTATATATATATCAGCGCATGGCAATATCTGAAGAACTGAAGAATTTGACGAAACACTTGGCAAATCTTTCATATCTTCCACTAATTTATAACATTCAGTCAATTTTTGTGGAGTAAGTGACGTCACGGATACAAAGGCAAGGTTTTCATGTAGCTGCACAAATTGTCCTGGCTATTGTTTTTTATGTAGTCCTATACTTACACTAATGCAATGCTGAGCCTTTGAAGCCAGCTTGGTAATTGATGAGCAAACCAGGCAAGCGGGGTGGGAATACACTATAGGGTAGAAAAAGGAAAACAAAATTAAACCTTGACAAACAATGTGTTTCTTTTATGATATCTCGTCCTCGGAGCTTTCACACTACTAGACGTGTAGACTAGTGTAGATCTTCAGGGCTAAAGTACAAAGGAAACAATAGTTCCCTTCACAATTCCCTGCACCATCTTGAAAGGTAGCCGTGCCTTTGCATCGAAGCGAGACCAACGGTGACCTTGCAATGATAGAGACATGTGAATAATTGTCCAAGGTGTTAAGAAAGGTCTCTATCATTGCAAGGTCACCGTTGGTCTTGCTTCGATGCAAAGGCACGGCTACCTTTCAAGATGGTGCAGGGAACTGTGAAGGGAACTATTCAAATATAAACTATAGACTAGTAGTTTCTAGGTAAAACATTTGAGTATTACTCCATTTACTGGACATACTCAAGTAGCAGTAAATGGAACTTAATACTCAAATGTTTTGTCTTTAATTTACCTAGAAACTACTATAATTTCTGCTCTGCATTATAATACATTGAGTACTGTTTTATCGGTTTTGACAAATATCACTAGATTTATAAACTATAGACTATAATATAATGTACGTGCAATGAGATTGAAAGAATGTGGAACAAACACAGTCATGTTTCAGGGGCGGATCCAGAGATTTGGCAAGGAGGGCGGGGGGGGGGGGGGGGGGGGGGGGGGGGGGGGGGGGGGGGGGGGGGGGGGGGGGGGGGGGGGGGGGGGGGGGGGGGGGGGGGGGGGGTGTTCAGTTGTACATTGGTTTCAGCCAAATTTTATGTAAAAAACGTTTTTGGCAAAAAAAGGCATTCGAATTTCCAAAAGGGGGACGCGTGCCTCCTTCGCCTGGGCACCCTAAATCCACCCCTGTGATTGTGATGGTTATTCCCACGTACAATGACATCTTTATATAATTAAACCTTTACAACACCAACACAAAACAATACATACTTGTGATTCGTAATGCCAGTCTAGCGCCGTCAGGCCCCACCACGTGGGACATTGGCTGTTAAGTTTAACAACACCTGAACAGAACAGTAGACGAAATGCCAGCCATTTGACCAGCCATAAAGTAATACCATCATGATGACGAGACACTGACCTACATGTATAATAATAACAATAATCATCAACATCATGATGATGATCATGATGATGATGATGATGATGATGATGATGATGATGATGATGATAAGTAGAGGTAATCATATGGTTTCGAGTTCAATTTGGAAATAATTTGCACAAGTGTGTTTTTCAAAGAGTGTCAAAATTGCATGAGTTTGTAGGGCGAGTGCAATTTGAGCTCTTTGAAAAAAACACGAGTGCAAATTCTTCCAAATTGAACGAGAAATTGTATGATTACCAATTAATAATATTCATGAAAAAATTAACAAATTACGCGAGTGATTTCACTGCCAAGTTTTGGACATTTTATGACGTCAAGTGTGTGTCAATAAGAGTACAGACGAAAAAACCATCTTCAATTTCTTTTTTACAATAACAAAGTCAAAAAAACATCCAAAAACAAGGAAAAAGTTTGAAAGAAAAACTGTTTCAAGCGCGCGCTGGCTCCGTACACGAGCGATTCGTCATACAGTGTGTCTGTACTCTTATTGACAATGGCTCAGAGCCAATCAGATTGCGAGATTACGCTCTCTTATTGTAAAAATGGGATTTGCACTGCAGTGCAAATTAAAGGTAATGTGCACTCTTTTCAACTGCACTGCTCTTAGCCAATCAGAAGCGATAATGTTTTTCATGAATATTATTATAACAATAACAATAAATATACCACATTATTATTAAATGTACATTGTATCTACAATCCTGGACAAAATTAATTGGGACACTAGTTATTGTGCAATATGTTTTAATATAAGCACCTTATCCCCCTCCCCACCCCCCTCCCCCTGCTCCAATGTTGTTTCCAACTTTCATTAACGATGGGGGTCGACGTAGACAATCATCAACATTGATATGGGGGAGGGGGGGTCAAGTTATATGGATATTTTCATGTTGAGATCGATATTAAGCCAGGTGTCCCAATCATTTTGGCCAGGATTGTACAACATGTAGCAATACAACTTACTTCTCATGTCTGGAGACAAACAAACGAAGTGGAGCTACCAGCACAGCTAAGAATCCTGTCTCCATCAGTAGAATATCCCTTATGTGTAGAAAAATGAATAAATGAATAACTACATGTACAATTGTACATTCAATGTATAACGATAATATAGTTTTTACAGTTTTCACGGGTAATGTAAGAAAAAATGGATTGACGTTTCGTCTGCACTGGTGGCAGTCTTCATCAGAATAATAGAGTTTAGAGTAATTAACTTGTAAACCCTAAAACGTCAATCCATTTTTTCTTACATTACGCATGAAAACATGAAAACCGTAACAACTATTATCGCTACATCTAACTCACGCGGTTCAGCCTAAGAAGTACCAGGCAAATGAATTAGTAATATAAAGATTTCAGCTGTAACATTATATATTGTAACAGTTATGGTTTGATAGAACTGTGCATAATTTCATTGGGTCAAAAGAACAGTGCCGTGAATACAAGCTACAGTAAAACTACAACTACAGGAAAGAGCTATTTTATCTTTGTTATTCAGACTTTATTTAAGCTTTAGTTAAGTTTATATCTATGATTTTACTGTAAATATGTTTTAAGATTTTAGTGCTTGAGGTAAAAGAATGCACTGTACAAGCACTATTAATTTTATTAATTAAATATTATTAGTATACAGCTATTTAAAAAAACGTTGAAAACTGAATACTGCATACTGAATAGTGCATTCCAAGACCAAAGGGCATTGTGGGCCTCGTTATTTTGAAATAAAAAGTAAATATACTGTCAGCGATTTGTTCGCCATATGGAGCTACAATGTAGTATATTGTTTCTGATGGAATACACAAAAATTAAAATTAAATATTATTATTTATATTACTTTAGACAATATTACACGAGTCCCAAAATGCATTTCGGTCTTGGAATACACTATTATTTTTGAAATAGCTGTATACCACACAAGTGAATAGTACTTTTCGCGTCACTGGTTTGATTGGCTACTCAATCTCGGAATATCCTTGGCTATTCACCGCAGAGCAAAACAAGATAGCGTTGCATGTCTCTTTCTTCTTGAAAATTAATTTTAATTTATATATTTGGCTGGTGATACACTTGTGTGGTATATACTGTCTAAAACAATTATTCCCCTCAGTGTCAGTGAGTAGTTGTAGATATTTACCTTGCCGTTCTAAGACTCGCGGCTCGGGAAATATCCACCACTACTCACCTCCACTTCGGGGAATAATTGTTAATTATTATAGCGTGCTTTATAAATTTATTATTATTGTTATTATTATTATTATTACAACATACATGTACAACCTTTCTTGTGTGATTTAGTGTTTGGATTAGTATTTCCACTTACCACTGAAACCAGAGGAATGTCTGACCAACCTGAAATACCAACAATGTACAATGTATTGTTGACATAAATTGATCCAAGTGAGTCAAGTACACAATGTAATACCGAATCACTTTACTCACACAGAGGCCATCTTGGCATGAAAATGAGGTCACTCATGGTAAAATCATTGTTTTCACTGATAGTTTACACGCGCGACCTCGTTTTCATGCTAATAGTACAAAGGTACAAACCAAGATGGCTACTGTGTGATTAAAGCGAATTGCTGGCATTCAATCAGCTGAGAAAAATCCATGAATCTCAATAAATGGCCCACCATCATGACCACGACGTCACATGATATCAAGCAGAATGACTTCTATTAATTAGGGGTATCGAATGGTCAAGGCGAGACTTTGCGAGACTCCGAGACAAGGCATAAATATACACATATTTTTGCAAGCCGAGACACTAGCTTTTTCACCGATTTCCTTTGTTTTCAAAATTCAAGACTCTGAGATGGCTTTTTACGAAAAAACGAGAGTTCGAGACCCGCAAATTTTGACCGGAATTTTGCGAGACTCTGACTTTTTGCAGGGACCATTCAACACTTCTATTGAAAACTTGCTATTCAGCTGATAAAAATTCTGCATGAGACCAGAT
Source organism: Actinostola sp. cb2023 (assembly GCA_033675265.1). Lineage (NCBI taxonomy): Eukaryota > Metazoa > Cnidaria > Anthozoa > Actiniaria > Actinostolidae > Actinostola > Actinostola sp. cb2023. Next base: position 160,490 of record JAUJYZ010000446.1, read on the forward strand.
ACGACATCCAGCAATATCATGTACTGCCATGATGCTGCTAATGATGATGATTAGAATGATTAGGAATACATGTACTGTACCTGATAAAGAGAGTAATAAAGATACCACAGTATAGAGAAAGTAACAGAGTCTCTCCATGTTTCCATTGATAATGCGAGTAAGGATATCAACATGCCCACAAGACATAACAACTCCATTCCAGTTTCAATATCTAGGCCAAGGTGTGGCATAAACCACAGTAGAGTAGGCTTGTTAATGAAGTTATCCCATGTTGTAGCATACTCTTAAATAAACAAATATATCAATAGAGTAGGCTTGTGAAGTTATCCCATGTTGTAGCATACTCTTAAATAAACAAATATATAAATAGAGTAGGCTTGTTAATGAAGTTATCCCATGTTGTAGCATACTCTTAAATAAACAAATATATAAATAGAGTAGGCTAAGTTAATGAAGTTATCCCATGTTGTAGCATACTCTTAAATAAACAAATATATCAATAGAGTAGGCTTGTTAATGAAGTTATCCCATGTTGTAGCATACTCTTAAATAAACAAATATATAAATAGAGTACGCTTGTTAATGAAGTTATCCCATGTTGTAGCATACTCTTAAATAAACAAATATATCAATAGAGTAGGCTTGTTAATGAAGTTATCCCATGTTGTAGCATACTCTTAAATAAACAAATATATAAATAGAGTAGGCTTGTTAATGAAGTTATCCCATGTTGTAGCATACTCTTAAATAAACAAATATATCAATAGAGTAGGCTTGTTAATGAAGTTATCCCATGTTGTAGCATACTCTTAAATAAACAAATATATAAATAGAGTAGGCTTGTTAATGAAGTTATCCCATGTTGTAGCATACTCTTTAATAAACAAATATATAAATAGAGTAGGCTTGTTAATGAAGTTATCCCATGTTGTAGCATACTCTTAAATAAACAAATATATCAATAGAGTAGGCTTGTTAATGAAGTTATCCCATGTTGTAGCATACTCTTAAATAAACAAATATATCAATAGAGTAGGCTTGTTAATGAAGTTATCCCATGTTGTAGCATACTCTTAAATAAACAAATATATCAATAGAGTAGGCTTGTTAATGAAGTTATCCCATGTTGTAGCATACTCTTAAATAAACAAATATATCAATAGAGTAGGCTTGTTAATGAAGTTATCCCATGTTGTAGCATACTCTTAAATAAACAAATATATAAATAGAGTAGGCTTGTTAATGAAGTTATCCCATGTTGTAGCATACTCTTAAATAAACAAATATATCAATAGAGTAGGCTTGTTAATGAAGTTATCCCATGTTGTAGCATACTCTTAAAGAAACAAATATATCAATAGAGTAGGCTTGTTAATGAAGTTATCCCATGTTGTAGCATACTCTTAAAGAAACAAATATATAAATAGAGTAGGCTTGTTAATAGGTTTTGCAAACACACAAGTGGGACTTAGACATTTTTGAGGATTTTGGTTCTCCTCACTTAGAAAAACAATTATTCAAGGACGCCAAGAATATAATGACGCACAGATGGCACCAAGCGATCACTTCAATGCCTAACCCTACCGTTCCCCTAAACCTAACCAACTAAGCCATTCCCCTGAGGGTTCCTGTACACGACGATACTACCATAAAAATAGAGTAGGCTTGAAATAGTTTAAATCCCATGTTATAGCATACTTTTAAAGTGCTACTTAGACGAAAATCGATCGAAGTTTAATTTAGCTGAAACTTCATTGAATAATTCTTCAAGGGTCTAATAATAACTAGTTAAAATCTTTTTTCGATATTCCAGAGGGAAGTACTATATTTTCATGAATCTTTAGAGGAGTCGGTGACGTCATCTACTCAACCCAACATTCAGCTCCATACATTTCTTTGTATTTTGTGAGTCAAAATATCTCAATGTTTTGTTCAGATAACAGCTCTGCATTGAAGGCAACTGGTCAGACAATCAATCCTAAGCACAAATAATGTAAGAAAACTCCTTCACCCAAACTTTTAGCTTCATAGAAATAAAATAATTCAAGAAACTAAACACAAAGAAATGTATGGAGCGAAGCTGTGTTGATTGTTAGGGTTGAGTAGATTCATGACCTCACTGACACTTCTAAAGATTCATAAAAATGCAATACTTCCCATAGGAATTTTGAGAAAACACATTAACCAGTAATTGTATGGCTCTTTGAGATTATTTCAGTGAAGTTTCAGCTAAATTAAACTTCGATCGATTTTCGTCTAAGTAGCACTTTAAATGAACAAATTAATTGACCAATCACATTTCGCTAAGTTTATTTTCCAAATATAATGTACTAGTGCAGTAGTGAGCTTCAATAATGACTAGTTGATATTAAAAAAATATTATTTATGTAGTAAAATACAATAGGTTGCATTGTTATGCACATATAGTTGCGGTGTATTCTGATGTTTATGATGTTTATCGTATCAGCCATCAATGATTTTACATTTTTAACATCGATTTTTCAAGAGTAAAAGTCTGTCCGACCCTCCCCTCCCCTGCTAAAATTATTGAATGAGCCATTCATTCGTTGGACAGAGACGGCAAAACAAAAACTAAAAGTATGTACAACAATGTGAAAATCGTAACGAGACTTACCTTCTTTCAGGGCGAGTTTAGCAGGCATTAAACCATTGCGACCATAAAGACCTACAGCAAAACAAGCACCAAAATCTAGCATTATAAGCTTAACTTAAATTGAATCTGTAAAATTATCTGTAAAGTCGGCTTATTTCTGTAAGCGTTTTTCTTTATATAAGCTTAAACAAATTCCAATCTAACAAAACACTGTATACTGCAGTACAATGTATCTATGATAATGTACCTGGGATTTGAATATAAAGAGAAGAAAAGGCAAACAAATACACGCTTGCTATCCCCCAAAGAAAATATTTTCGAACTAAAACTTGTTGACCCGCCATGTTGGAATCCCCTTTTGTTTTTAGGAGCATGCGCAGAATCCAAATAAATATCGTGTTCGCGGGCTCGCATTTTGCGAGAAAAAAATTGGGTGGGTCATAACCTGATTGGTCCTAAGGACCGTCTGAAAATCAGGCTACGGGATATACAGTTATTTCAAAAAAAGGTTGTCTTTCATATGCTGGATACTGCACCTTGATAAATTAGAAAGAGGTTTTCAAGCCAATGAGTTATCTCTTGTAAGTATTAGGACACTGGAGCGCAAGCACAGGCAGCCCAAACATTTCTTCTGCGGCTAATTATCATAAATAAATAGATATTTGTATACGCGCTTCTTTGTTTCAATATACTACGTTGAACGTAAGCGCAAGAGAAAACGCGCGATTCCTTGCGTAAAACACAGGGAGTCCAAAATAATACGTGATTCCGCGTGATCTACCACAGGAAACCCATCAAAAAAGACGTATGATTTGGGTTCCCTGTTGTGACCGGAGGAGGCTGGTACCGACTGACTAACAGATGATTAGGAAGTCAAACGTCTTGGAAACAAACTCATTTCTTTTTCTCATTTCGTGAAGGTAGGCTATGATATAAACATGTATGGTTGTTTCTAGAGATCGTGTTGGTCTGAAAGGCTTATAGATGTCGGGTAATAAGCCACAGTTGAAGCCCAAAAGGCATAAGTATTTTATTAATAATGCTTGATATTCGACTGAGACAAAATTATATTTCTTTATCTTCCCAGTTGCCTTGAATTGATTATTACTACAATTTGTAGAAATTCTGAAATATATATTAGACGAGAGGAATATTATTATGTTCGAAAAGAGCCTTGCATTATCATTTTTAATTAATCTATAAAGATTTCTTTCTTTGTCATATTTCACAAGACCCGGGCACAAGATGAATTAATGACCCATATAAGATATTAAAGCCTTTGAGTTTGAAGTCTCGAAGACATATAGTGATATACTCGCTATTTAGTTATGTATTTCTTAATAGAAAGCGTAATTAGAATGTGAAGTCAGGCAAAAATTGGGCTATTCCATTTATTACCCCCCCCCCCCCCCCCCCCTTATTAGGATCTTTTTATAAAATCTACCCCTGTATACCCCTGAAGGATTGTATACAACAATTATAACCCCCTGAACAATCCCTGATAAATTCCACCATCACAAACCACCCTACCCCCTTGCAGATTTCCTAGGTCCTCAATAACTAGGGGGATGCGGCTATCCGGCCCATTCATTGAATCAATGCTATGTAGATAATTGTGGGGGATAATCTAGGCCCATTTTGAAAAGGATTGAGGTGATCAATGTAAACCATCGTTTGTATATATTTTTAATAATTTGTTTACAAAACAATTAATATTTTTGTCTGCCATTAAGTATTGTTACACGAAAGCCATGATCACGCAAGTGTGAATTCATTTTCAAAGGACTTTAAAAAAATGTAGTCCACAGTAACTGAGCTACATCCATCTAGACTGTAGCCTGTTTTCAGACGGGAGAAGGAGGAAAGCGGATGACCCCCTGCCATCTGAAAATCAGGCCATCTACATTGTAGACTGGAGTTTGGACCTGAAATCAACTGTTCTTCTGCTGCCCTGTGATTGGTCAGTTCAGATAACATTGTCTATTGATATCATTTTGTTTTGGCTCAAACCAGTTTGTTTTGGATACCGTACATGTATCTGTTATTTGTAATGTTTACTGAGGGTTGTAAGTCAATGATGATCAGGTCATAATCTGCCATCTATTTAATACCCTGTCCACACTAAAACGCTAACCTGCATTTTCTTATTGTTTCTGGTAATGATCTGATTGTTTTTAATTCCCTTGAGGATATTGAACAATATAAAAACGATGCGTTTTCAAACAGAAACGGAGTAGTGTGGACAGGGCCTAACTGTCACCCTTTACAATGTAACAGCCACTTATGAAAGGCCAGTAAATATATAATTCTATGTATTCTTATTCATACAATGATTACTGCATACACATATCTATTACTTGGCCACCCTCTATGAAGCTGCCACAGCCATTCCCCTAGTACATGTAGGGTGCAGTTTATAATACAGGCTCATCTGTAGTTTGTTCTCAATTCAATCAACTGATCTGTATTCCTGAACATTTTCAGATATGCACAATAAGTTGTACCATGAATTTCCAAGAACTTATGTGCAGAGCTACTGAAAACAACATCAATGCTTCAAAACAGGTACTACAGTACATCACAGCCATGCATTAAGTAATTAAGTACATATATTTTTGTACATATTAGTTTTATATATTTTATTATTAGTAATATTGTTAAGCGCTATTGGTTTATTAGAAGAAATAACGCTATATAAATAAAGATTATTATATCACTGTTGATAGTTAAAATAGAGAACCGAAGAAATAGAAAACAAGCGCGCGTGCTATGTGCATATTTATAGCACGCGGGGACTGATCAGTACACGAGAGAAGTGTTAGGAGAAGCGGAGTGCTTCTCAACACTTCTCGAGTGTTCTGATCAGTCCCCAAGTGCTATAAATCTGCACATAGCACAGCAGACAAGTTTTCTATTTCTTTTATAAAATACAATTATGAATGTAAGGCAAGTTTTCAATTTTGTTCGTAACAAAAATGTTTGAATATCTGCGCGCGCGTGCTGTGTGCTCTCATAAAGCACGCGCAATACGCATCCTTTGGCCAATCAGAGCGCGCGTTATATCACAGTTATTTTATAAAAACATTTCAACCATGCAACATAAATAGTACTAAATTTAAAATAGTGACATTTCTATTTTCTATAGTTTAATTAGTGCTACATGTATTTAGTACTATTTAGTGCAAAACATTGCACAGTTTTTAATAGAGCTTGTACTCTGCATTGTAGTTATAAATGTAGTACAGTAAAATACATATTGTATTGTACTATTGACTACAGTACAACCAGAAATCATGAGTTCAATGTTCTAGACTGTGTACATGTACAGTCATGTATAATAGTTTGCCAATAGTCTCTCAAAACATACTTCTGCATCTGTAATAATTAAGTCACCAGAGCTCTGCAAGGCTAATTATATATACTGTAAGCAAGTGACAATGACAGAAACAAACCAAGGCCAAAAACTGATTACAATAATTTTGTAATGTTCTCTTTGATTGCAGAAGAAAAAATCAGGCCTTCTCCACAAGGATTCTACTCCTGGAGTTTCAAGCGCTGCTGTCCAGGCCTTCATTGCCAGGAAACAACAAGAAGACAAAAGGAGACAAGGTTGACAGTAGTCTTTGGATTGATAATATTATTCCCCGAAGTGAAGGTGAGTAGTGGTGGATATTTACTGAGCCGTGAGTCTTCGAGTGGCAACATAAATATCTACCACTACTCACCGATACTGAGGGGAATAATATTGTTTTAGTATATACCACACAAGTATAGCCAGCCAAATATATACAATTTATTTTCAAGAAGAATGAGACACACTCGCAAAATGTGATGCCATCTTGTTTTGCTTGGAGGCGATCCGAGATTGAATAGCCAATCAGGGTGCGCGAAAAGTAATATTCACTTGTGTGGTATATTAAGAGGTTAACACGCTCGAGCGAGTGGGTTATCAGGATTTACCTGCATGAGTTCACTAACAATGAACAAGAAATTTGCAGTATGAAAAAAAAAAAAAAAAAAAAAAAAAAAAAAAGTATGAGAAAATTTTGAGTTCATTGTTAGTGAACGAGTGAAGGTAAAATCATGATAACTCATGAGCAACGAGGGCGTTCAAATTTTATTGCTCAATTTGAATACATTGTGGAGGCAAGCTAATACTAACTAATACTAATACCATGGAGTAAAAGCCATGATAGTGTTTTAAATAATTGACACCACAGCTTTTACCCCATGATAATGATGTCGCCAGGGTTGTCACATCATAACCACGCGTCACGTGGTACAAATCAAACAACCAGAAGATCGGAATTTGTACGATGTATGAAAATTGAATAATAAACTAACTTAAACAGCGAGCCAAAATACAAATAGACGAGTAAAAATATCCAGCCGTATTACACAACTACCCGTGTCATAAATTGTTTATTATACGACAACAAAATTATTTAAAAAAAAAAAACTTCTTTTTCTCTTTCTTTTTATTTGCGACCGGACAAAACAAGAAACAAACTGAGCGTGCATGCAAAATTGACGTGTCCGAATTCTAAAACGTGTAATACGCTGTCATATTTGTACTCGTATTTGTACTGTAAGATTACAAGTTGTGTAATAATGCCTCTTATTCATGGGTTCCATATATTCTATATGTTCTAGCTGGAGAAGAAGCTGCTAGACTTGCACGTATCCAAACTCGAATTGACCAAAATCTCCAAAACAAAAGAGGAATTAAACGAGGAAAACCCAACAAAGATACAGCCTTAGAGTCATCAGTATCTAATCCATCTACTAGGGATGAGGAAGCAAAACCTGCAAAAATACCAAAACAGGAAAGACAATTATCTCGTGGAAATGAAAAAACTAAGTCCAAATCTGTCAAGTCTGGCTCAACGAATTCAACTTCTAAACAATCACAGAAACCATCAACAGAACAGAGAAAGGAAAAGAGTAGGATTGAATATTCTAAGTCAACAGAGAAAGAGACTAAACAGGCCAACAGTAAAAGACCCAAGGCTATACAACCACCTAACTTTAAAGAGCTTCTTGAAATGGCAGAAAAAAATAAATACGGTGTGAATAACATGAACAAGAAAGCTGGACAAAATAAAGCTAAATGTAAAGAATTACCAGTGGAATTACCAACACAAACCATGAAAGAAAGATATAAAAAAGATAAACAAAAACCTGTGAGAAAAGAAGTGGAAATCAAGCAGAAGGCCAAGGAACTGAAAGCAAAGGACACAGAACCAACTCAAAGCAAAATAGCAAAGCAACACAACTCATTACGACCAGCAGATAGGACAAAGACTGTACCCTCTAGGGACATTGTTAGTGGTAGGCCTCCAAGGCCAGGTCCTTATCATGGAGGTCCTTATGGACCCCCATCTAGATTGCACCAGCAAAGCAACCACCACCCAAGGCCTCAAAGGAAGTATGTGGATTACTATGATGATGATGAAGATGATGATGATGATATGGATGGGTTTATAGATGATTCAAGCATGGGTGGGGATGTATCGGCACATATTAGAGAAATATTTGGATATGATAGGAGAAGGTAAGACTGCTTTATAGAATTCATGCATGATTAGTGCAAACATTTAAGAAATGGAAATTTGTTATCCTTGTGTTTATGCTTGCAACATGCCGTTATATCACATTGACATAATGTTTCTTGTGTGCTCAGTGTGCTTGTGCCTGTGCTTATGCTTGTGCCTGTGCTCAGTGTGCTTGTGCCTGTGCTTATGCTTGTGCCTGTGCTCAGTGTGCTTGTGCCTGTGCTTGCGCCTGTGCTTGTGCCTGTGCTCAGTGTGCTTGTGCCTGTGCTTGTGCTTGTGCTTGTGCATGTGCTCAGTGTGCTTGTGCCTGTGCTTGCGCCTGTGCTTGTGCCTGTGCTCAGTGTGCTTGTGCCTGTGCTTGTGCTTGTGCTTGTGCCTGTGCTCAGTGTGCTTGTGCCTGTGCTTGTGCTTGTGCCTGTGCTCAGTGTGCTTGTGCCTGTGCTTGTGCTTGTGCCTGTGCTCAGTGTGCTTGTGCCTGTGCTTGTGCCTGTGCCTGTGCCTGTGCCTGTGCCTGTGCCTGTGCCTGTGCCTGTGCCTGTGCTCAGTGTGCTTGTGCCTGTGTTTGTGCTTGTGCCTGTGCTCAGTGTGCTTGTGCCTGTGCTTGTGCCTGTGCCTGTGCTCAGTATGCTTTTGACTGACTGTGCCTGTACCTATGCTTGTGCTCAGTGTGCCTGTGCTTGTGCCTGTGCTTGTGCTCAGTGTGCCTGTTCTTCTGCCTGTGCTTGTGCTTGTGCCTAAGCTCTGTGCTTGTGCTTGTGCCTGTGCTTGTGCTTGTGCCTGTTCTTCTGCCTGTGCTTGTGCTCAGTGTGCTTGTGCTCAGTGTGCTTGTGCTCAGTATGCTTGTGCTCAGTGTGCTTGTGCATACGAACTGTAGTATTAACCAATCAGCCTTTGACGTAGCTCAGGTCATTCAATTATCTCATGTTGAGACATCCTCTGAAACCCAGAGTGTCTAAGGGGGGAGGGTGAGGAAGGAAAGGAAAGGAAAGACTGTCCTTACATGGTACATGGTCGAGACATATTTACATTCAAAAACATTAATTAAATGTCTTCACACATTGCACAATAAAATAATAATAATAATAGATTTACAATAATAGATTTACAATAAAAGACAAACAATCAATTGTTTTATTCACACACACCATGGTTGCCAGGTTAAGGCCGATTTACACGATACGATTTGTCGGCCTTTTTGATAAGCTTCGTTCGGAAAAATGAAGAAATAGGCCCGATTCGGAAAAATCTGTTGCACTGCAACAGATTTTTTTCGTGTCGGGCCGATTTTTTGAAAGGAAAATCAAATGAATTGGAGTGTTAAAAACAATAGAACTCAAATCGGGCCGTGTAAATCGGCCTTTATTCATTTCTTTCCCAACCTAGTTTATTGTCTGCTGGAGGGGTAGACAGCAAAAATACAGCAGAATTAGAAAGAAAAAACAATGACTGTGAATGTACCTATTGTATTGTTAAGGTTTGCTGACACGGATGACATGGATGAATCTGCGATGGAGAGTAGTTATTCACAAATTGAAAAAGAAGAACACAGAAGGTTGGTGAAGCATCTTTTGAATAGTTAACTACTGTCAGGAGCCCATAAGTAGGAGCATCCATGTAGCATTAAAATCTGTCACGACGATTGAACAAGTTTGGCTATTTTTAGAACACGAAATTGGCCAATCACTGTTGCTGCAAATTAATGAGTTGCGGCAAATAAAACGAGTTGCTGCAAATCAATGAGTTGCGGCAAATAAAACGAGTTGCTGCAAATAAAACGAGTTTCAACAAATAAAACGAGTTGCTGCAAATAAAACGAGTTTCTACAAATAAAACGAGTTGCTGCAAATAAAACGAGTTTCTACAAATAAAACGAGTTGCTGCAAATAAAACGAGTTGCTGCAACTAAAACGAGTTTCAACAAATAAAACGAATTGCTGCAAATAAAACGAGTTGCTGCAAATAAAACGAGTTGCTGCAAATAAAACGAGTTGCTGCAAATAAAACGAGTTTCAACAAATAAAACGAATTGCTGCAAATAAAACGAGTTGCTGCAAATAAAACGAGTTGCTGCAAATAAAACGAGTTGCAGCAAATAAAACGAGTTGCTGCAAATAAAACGAGTTGCTGCAAATAAAACGAGTTGCTGCAAATAAAACGAGTTCCAACAAATAAAACGAATTGCTGCAAATAAAACAAATTGCTTCAACTAAAACGAGTTGCTGCAAATAAAATGAGTTGCTGCAAATAAAACGAGTTCCAACAAATAAAACGAATTGCTGCAAATAAAACAAATTGCTTCAACTAAAACGAGTTGCTGCAAATAAAACGAGTTGCTACAAATAAAACGAGTTGCTACAAATAAAACGAGTTGCTACAAATAAAACGAGTTGCAGCAAATAAAACGAGTTGCTGCAAATAAAACGAGTTGCTACAAATAAAACGAGTTGCTACAAATAAAACGAGTTTCAACAAATAAAACGAGTTGCTGCAAATAAAAACGAGTTGCTGCAAATAAAACGAGTTGCAGCAAATAAAACGAGTTGCTGCAAATAAAAACGAGTTGCAGCAAATAAAACGAGTTGCTGCAAATAAAACGAGTTGCTACAAATAAAACGAGTTGCTACAAATAAAACGAGTTTCAACAAATAAAACGAGTTGCTGCAAATAAAAACGAGTTGCTGCAAATAAAACGAGTTGCAGCAAATAATAACATTAATAATAATAATGATAATAATAATAATAACAACAACAACAGCAGGATCTTCGTTATCGGTTGGTTGCATAAGTTTCTAAAGGCAGTCGTACAGCCGTTTATGACACGATGGTCGACAAAACAAGCTGGTCAGCGGCATAATAGACCTTATGCATAATGACGTAATATGACTACAACTACCAGAATGCTTTGCGCATCTTTTGTGAGATAATTAGTACCCTTTGTCTCAGTGAATTGTGAACTGTTTATTAAACATTACTTGGCAGCTAAAACTGAATTACGTAATTTACAATTGAATGAATTATCTCACGAGCGAATAAAAATATAGAAAAAAAAAGACAATTCGCAAAGCATTCTGGTAGTTGTAGTCACATTACGTCATTATGCATATGGTCTATTCACTCTAATTTATCATTTCTGATTGTAGTTCCAAGATCGCAAAGCTTGAAGATGACATCGCTTTTCTCAAGGAGCAGGCTGACCTGAAAAGACAGAAAGAGCAACTAATGAAGGACAGAAAGAAATCAAAGAATAAATAAACTAGAATTCTATTTTGAAGATCACATAAAATTATAGTATTTACATGTACATGTAATGAGGGTTTATCATGTAATTTCAAAATTTATAGGACAAAAAAATTATTATCATAGCTGGAAAGAGCACGTTGAAATTAGTAAACATGTGAAGTTTGGAAACGATCGCTTCACAAATTGCGAAGATATGAATTTTCAAAAATCGAAATTTTGTATGAAAAGGTTTTCATATAAAATTTCGATTTTTGAAGCGATCTTTTCCAAACTTCACATTTTTACTAATTTCAACGAGCTCTTTCCAGCTATGATAATCATATTTTTGTCCTATGAGTTTTGAAATTACATGATAAACCCTCATTGAAAATTTATTTCGCTATACAGGTGTCACGCATATTTAATTAAAGGTTGCTATGCTACCAACACTGTCACGTGGTCTTAGCTCAGTACTAGTACTACAAAGGGAGAAGCGAGCCCGGCCGGAATTCACTCCCTTTATAACGTGCTCTTTGTTTCTCTCTATCCCGGCCCATAATTAGTGCTCGGAGGGGGTACTTCCATGTGAAAGGGGCGGGGATCATCGTCGGAAAATTTGAATTAGACCCCTAAAGGAAACCATTATGGGCGTTGCGTAAGCTTTATTTGACCCCTAAGAGATACCATTCTTAACAGACGAGCTGTAGCCACCGACATAGTATAACGGCGCTTGCTATTTGTTCGCGTGTGACCCTAAGTGATACCTTAATGGCTGAAAGTATTGGCGTTGTGTTGTGAACACCCTAAGTGATGCCAAAAAACGTAGTTTACACCCCTAAAAGAGACGACGATCATCCCCGCCCCTTTCACGTGGGAGTTACCCCTTGATCGTAGCGTGTTAGCTGTGTCGTCAGTGTGCAGTTCTTCACCCGTCGCACGAAATCTGCTCTGAGATGGAAGAGGTGCTGTATTTAACTGCCCGCGTATGGACTACAACGAGCCCCCGTGAAGGGGTGCATGGGTATGATCGGGGGCAAATTACAGTTTATGGTATCACTTAGGGTATTCATGATGGCCGAGACGCCAATATTTTTAACAACAACAACAACTTTATTACCTTGAAATGATAAAAATGAAGGTATCATTTGCGAATAAATCGAAAACGCCGTTATATTGTGTCGGTGGCTACAGCTCTTAACCCAGTTATCCGTTTGCCTGTCAGTTTTAAAATGGCATCTTTTAGGGGTCAAATAAAGAAAAGCCACGCCCAGATTGGTCTCCTTTAGGGGTCTAATTCAAATTTTGCGACGATCATATCCCCGTCCTTTCACATGGGAGTCCCTCCTGGCAACGAGCGTTTGGCGTGCGGTCGCTTAGTGTTTTCTTTCCAAAATGATAAGTTTATCAACCTAAGCTGTGTCTACATCTACAGACCGATCGTAAAGACCCGCGGTCAAAAAATAAACAAGACGCTCAATGAGCGTATACTCGGGCATTACAGAGCTTGGGCTTCCTGTGGTCTGCTATAGCTCGCAGCAAGCACAGCGACATTATTTGCTGAGTAATCTTGAAACTCGATACGAACAAATACTTCGCATTTTGTGGCCTACGAAAAAGAAAAAAGAAAGTCCATTTTATAACTCGGGCTTCCTCCGGAAGTGCCCGAGTGATAACTGCAGCCGACTGCGTTTTGAGAGTAACGTAATGCTGGTATTACGAGAAGGTGCAGTAATACGGGCAACAAAATCGTGCAACTTGTCGCGCAACATTATTGCGTTGAAGTTGCAGATCAATGTTTCTCGTATTACCACCGTTCGCGCAACTTGTCGCGCAACACATTTTCGTGTTGCAGGTTGCAAAACTTTGTTGCGCAACTGGAAGAAGCTCTTTGTACTTCATGCAACAAAGTTTTGCAACTTGCAACAAATGACCGAAAATTTAATTTGTTGCGCGACAAGTTGCGCGAACGATGGTAATACGAGAAACATTGCTCTGCAACTTGCAACGCAACAATCTGAAAATGTTGCGCGACAAGTTGCACACGATTTGCTCGTATTACCGCACCTTAACGCATGAAATATCTCTCTTGAGAATTGGTTTCAGTCAATCAATTGATTAAAGTTTTTATCGTGGGATTTTAAAATATCGTGTTGTTTAAAAAAACTTCTATTGTTTGATTTGCCTTAGAATGGGAATAAGTAGTTAATTAGAAGCTCGCCACTGTGAAAAATACGGCATGCAGACGGATTACTGTAAAGTATTTTCTAGATATTGTGCGTGGATCGTGCATGGTTGACAACCCAAGTAGTACTCGCTGACCACAGCTTCATGAGGACGCCATTAGTAGCTTACTAGGACTGGATAGACATCGTAATCACTTCAAAAACTGTACTAGATTTCAGATCAATGGCTACAAAAGAATCATGTGAATCGACCTTCGTTATGGCGCAAAGAAGGAACTCTTGTGTACAAGTACAAGTGCCAAGGAAAGACATAACATGCCCCGTTTGTCTTGAAGTGTTTGAAGACCCAAAATCTCTTCCAAAGTGTGCTCATATCTTCTGCACGACGTGTCTTGAAAGTATCTTGACTGCAAGAAAAGGGAAAACGTGCTTTGACTGTCCCGTTTGCCGAACCAAAACCAACATCCCGAGAGAAGGCATCGATGGCTTTGTGAGCGCCCTTACGATGAAGCTCTTGGTCGAAGGCAATCCTGGATTGAAGCAAATGAAAACTCTTAAAGCTAATCTCGCAGAGTGTGAAAAACGAGTAAAAAAGAGCAAAATACAACTCAAGGACATCGAAAAGACATGTAAGGATTTCGAAGCAGCTCAGAAGAATATCGACAAACTGGATAGTGATATGGCGGAGCGCGCTAATAAAATGATCAAGATTATCGAAAGTCACTGTATAAAGACGTGCTGCTTCTTAGACGAAGCAAGACAGAAGAATACAAAGTCCATGAACCAGATGCAAGAACTTAAAGAGGAGCTCGCGAAGAACATCGAGGAAACACAGACTTATGCAGACACTGTGAAAGCCGTTGCCTCGAGTAACGACTGTGAAGAAATAGAGTCGAAGGCTGAAGAGCTTATGACCCAGTTTCGTGGCATGGACATCAGTAGTTCAAGATGTCTCTCGGTGTCTGAAAAGCCAGTTCAAGTAAAACATGTCATCAAATCTCCCACACTGAATGGCAGTGCGCTGTGCGAGATGCTAGGCAGCGTCGAGATAATGAAGCTTCAACGTCCAGCAACTGCAGTGAGAAACCGCGATAAACTATAGAAAACATACAACTGTTTGTCGATGAGAATCTGACTTGATACATAATCTTATGCATGTGTTATTTATATTGCACACGCTCATGCGTTTTCGAAAACGTAATTATTATTATTATTAAGCAAAAACGTCGCATCTACACTGGCGTTCACTAATATAGCCTGCGCATGCGTAGCCAGGTTCAAAACGATCAGGGGTTTCGTTCGTCTTAGTGTGGACGGCTAGAACGTATCGAAATTAATGTGTGCGTTTTCAAAATTTTAATTATATTACAGTGTAATGTCACAAGTTGGTGATGAAAGAGATAAAAATAAACTAAATACATATACAAATAGAAAATAAATGGCTGAAAATATGAAATGAATGGGAGGATTAGTAAGTTTCGTCGCGTTTGTTAAGGTGTTAAGGCCGTTAGGTTCAAGAGTGTTAGCTTTGGTTATAAGATAAGCTTCTCTACCCTTGCGAATAGAGTCACGGGAAGAAAATATTTGTTTCATAAGGAATAAGTAAAATGTCAGAAGCAGAATGATTATTA
Organism: Actinostola sp. cb2023; assembly: GCA_033675265.1. Lineage (NCBI taxonomy): Eukaryota > Metazoa > Cnidaria > Anthozoa > Actiniaria > Actinostolidae > Actinostola > Actinostola sp. cb2023. The sequence goes on from JAUJYZ010000446.1 coordinate 175,692, forward strand.
GAAAGAAAATGTTCTGAGACGGTGGTAGGTTTAGATCTGGAATAGGGTTTAATTTCACCATCATGTATATCATTTTTATCAACCCCCCAAAAGTCCTTGTCAAAATCTTTATATCAAAAAAAGTCCACCGGAAAATTGCTAACCCCAAAAAAGTCCGAAGCCGCGAATTTCAAACCCCAAAAAGGTCTTTGCACCTCCCCGTCACTGATACCCCCGAGTACTCCACCAGCTGGGGTATCATGTAGATAACGTTTTTAGTGTTACAAGTCCTGAGAGTGATGATGATGATGATGATAATAATAATATTTTATTTCTTAAAACCACATTTCCAAAAACTCAATGCTTTTTATAAGAGTAATGAAATGAGGTAATATATACATTATATTATCCTATACATATTACATCTCAGCCAATCAGAGGTCACCATTTCTATGAAATACAGCGGTATTTCATAGTTACACTGGCCATGGATCGGCGAGAATGATTGTGTTTCCTCAGTTCGGAACGTCGTGATGCAGTAGATTGAGTCATGAGAGTAGTTTGAGATAGAGATGCAGAAGCGTTCGACTTGAGATTACACACTGGAATCTTATCCTAGATACGTGAATAATTATAACTAGCACTAATTCGCAGTCATTAACCAATTATGTGATGGACACACCCTGTTTGTGTGTCAATTGCAGAATTTGTTACCCTGTTTGTGTGTCAATTGCAGAATTTGGTACCCTGTTTGTGTGTAAATTGCAGAATTTGTTACCCTGTTTGTGTGTAAATTGCAGAATTTGTTACCCTGTTTGTGTGTCAATTGCAGAATTTGTTACCCTGTTTGTGTCAATTGCAGAATTTGTTACCCTGTTTGTGTGTCAATTGCAGAATTTGTTACCCTGTTTGTGTGTCAATTGCAGAATTTGTTACCCTGTTTGTGTGTCAATTGCAGAATTTGTTACCCTGTTTGTGTGTCAATTGCAGAATTTGTTACCCTGTTTGTGTGTCAATTGCAGAATTTGGTACCCTGTTTGTGTGTCAATTGCAGAATTTGTTACCCTGTTTGTGTGTCAATTGCAGAATTTGTTACCCTGTTTGTGTGTCAATTGCAGAATTTGTTACCCTGTTTGTGTGTCAATTGCAGAATTTGTTACCCTGTTTGTGTGTAAATTGCAGAATTTGTTACCCTGTTTGTGTGTCAATTGCAGAATTTGTTACCCTGTTTGTGTGTCAATTGCAGAATTTGGTACCCTGTTTGTGTGTCAATTGCAGAATTTGTTACCCTGTTTGTGTGTCAATTGCAGAATTTGTTACCCTGTTTGTGTGTCAATTGCAGAATTTGTTACCCTGTTTGTGTGTAAATTGCAGAATTTGTTACCCTGTTTGTGTGTCAATTGCAGAATTTGTTACCCTGTTTGTGTGTCAATTGCAGAATTTGGTACCCTGTTTGTGTGTCAATTGCAGAATTTGGTACCCTGTTTGTGTGTCAATTGCAGAATTTGTTACCCTGTTTGTGTGTCAATTGCAGAATTTGTTACCCTGTTTGTGTGTAAATTGCAGAATTTGTTACCCTGTTTGTGTGTCAATTGCAGAATTTGTTACCCTGTTTGTGTGTCAATTGCAGAATTTGGTACCCTGTTTGTGTGTCAATTGCAGAATTTGTTACCCTGTTTGTGTGTCAATTGCAGAATTTGTTACCCTGTTTGTGTGTCAATTGCAGAATTTGTTACCCTGTTTGTGTGTAAATTGCAGAATTTGTTACCCTGTTTGTGTGTCAATTGCAGAATTTGTTACCCTGTTTGTGTGTCAATTGCAGAATTTGGTACCCTGTTTGTGTGTCAATTGCAGAATTTGGTACCCTGTTTGTGTGTCAATTGCAGAATTTGTTACCCTGTTTGTGTGTCAATTGCAGAATTTGTTACCCTGTTTGTGTGTCAAATTGCAGAATTTGTTACCCTGTTTGTGTGTAAATTGCAGAATTTGTTACCCTGTTTGTGTGTCAATTGCAGAATTTGTTACCCTGTTTCAGAGCTGGAAGGCTCCCAATCTCTGTAACTACTACTACGTTGGCCTTTACGACTACACAACTTGTTTGAATGTGGGAACATTTGCTGATGCCGCGTATGATCAGTAACGTAAGCCACACAACAAAGCTTGCTTTGTTGCTGTCTTTTGTGTAAAAACCTCTTTGTTTGGTTATTTGATTTGAGGGACGTATTTTTTTTTAGTGGGAGAGGAGAGGTAACTTTTAGCGAGTAGTATAGATTTTTATTTTTATTTTTATTTTTATTTTTATTTTTAATCAAGTTCCAAATAAAAATAAAAATAAATATAAATAAATATAAATATAGAATAGTCAAACTGTAGTGTTGTTAAATGCAGGGTATATTTTATCACTGACATATTCGACTCATAATGAATTATTCACTGACCTGATTCAACAGACTTTCTAAACTAAACCAGTTTTAAATCTCCCAAATGGATAATAACATCGTCAGTTAAATTTGCTATTATTATTATTATTATTATTATTATTATTATTATTATTATTATTATTTATTATTATTATTATTATTAATTATTATTATTATTAATTATTATTATTATTTTACATGGTAAAGGACAAACGGAAGTTTAAAAACGTATTAGCCAACAAAAAGTGTGTTTGTCGGGAGGGGAGGTGGGGACTATAGTCTCAGTAATTATAATACAGTCGAACCTCCCGTAAGCGACCACCCGAAATGTTAAGCCATGTGGTCGCTTACGAGAGGTTCCAACTATAGTGATTTGACTTGGAACTGAACTTTTGGAAAACTGGTCGCTTAGGAGAGGTGGTCGCTTACGAGAGTGGTCGCAACCTGAGGTTCAACTGTATACGTCACTTATTTGCAATAATGTTGTCATATAAAATGAAAAAAAAGCCAATTAGGAATTAATTGGACATTCAAACTCCATTCTCGGATTTTTCATATAATTCTCAAAGCAGTCACGTACCATGGTCAGGAGCCCATTGCGTTACTAGTAATGGGCTCCTGCCATGGTATAATAACAGGTTTTGGACTTTTCCTTATCATAGCATAATTCTGCACACTTCTTGGAAGAACAATGCAAGCTATGATGATTAAGCTAATTCATTCCTAAGTGGCGTTTTTCATTGTTCAATTTTCTATGAGAATGGTGTATATGTAAAACCTCTAAACACCTGAAAGAAAGAAAAGAAAATCAGTCAATACAGAGTTCAATTATATACGTGGCGTTAAACAAAAGAGCTACATCCACAAAGTGATCATAATAAGTAAGATTGTCTTACTGACTGTCTTGGTGGATACCTACCGCCGAAATAGTAACTGAAAATAATCACACAACATCTCGTTCTATTATTTATTAGCATAACCATCCAGTGGTCTATCGCAAATCCTACAATTTAATCTGATTGGTTCGCTACTAGTGGTCTATCAGTTCATAGACCCCGAGTAGAGGTAAACAAACAAAATGGCCGCTTCTTCGTCGCGTTTTGCTAATGTTTCGGAGGAGTTTCTTGGCGAATTATTGTCTATTGCTTGTTTCTGTCATGTTCTACTGATCTACTGGATGGTAGATCAAACAATTAGGACTACTCGTTCTCGTTTACTATGAGGATAGTCAACTCGACGCTACGCGCCTCGATCGTTGACTATTATATATATCCCCATAGTCAAACTCGTTTTCTCAATGGTCGAGAGCACGTCACGTGGCGGGCGTCAAATCTTAATAACTTCCGCGCGATTAAATTCACGTGATCGAAGCGTGAGAAGGGAATAAATGCACGTGATCAGGTCAAAGTCGATGGAAAATACTTGTGGCGCGCCGTTGTTAACAACATTTTTTTCAGTATTATTAAGGGTTTCCTTGTATGCAGGCATCAATTTAAATACATTGTAGTGGCTTCATTCATCTGCACTTGAAATTTGTTTAATGAACCAAGCTTTCTGCCATCGCGGCCATCTTCAGGGTTATGAGATATAGAGCGCACAAATGCTGGGCGCTGATTGGTCGAGTGAGTATGACTATATTCTAATATTTATTAGCATAACCCATCCAGTGGTCTATCGCAGATCCTGCAATCTGATTGGTTCGCTACTAGTGGTCTATCAGCTCATAGACCCAGAGTAGAAGTAAACAAACAAAATGGCGGCTTCGTCGTCGCGTTTTTATGCTAAAACAATTAGGACTATACTCGTTCTCGTTTATATACTATGAGGATAGTCAACTCGACGTTACGCGCCTCGTTGACTATTATATCCCCATAGTCAAACTCGTTTTCTCAATGGTCGAGAGCACGTCACGTGGCGGGCGTCAAATCTTAATAACTTCCGCGCGATTAAATTCACGTGATCGAAGCGTGAGAAGGGAATAAATGCACGTGATCAGGTCAAAGTCGATGGAAAATACTTGTGGCGCGCCGTTGTTAACAACATTTTTTTCAGTATTATTAAGGGTTTCCTTGTATCCAGGCATCAATTTAAATACATCGTAGTGGCTTCATCTGCATTTGAAATTTGTTTAATGAACCAAGCTTTCGGTCATCGCGGCAATCTTCAGGGTTATGAAAGTACACATTTCCTACATAGCTAACAGAAAGCTTTTTGCTCCCCGCCCCAACTTTCACGCGGCCAAAAAACGAAAACTCTTCCGCGCGGCCTAAAAAACGCTTGCTACGCAGGCTACGATATCCAGGAATTTGAGTGAAAGTGACCGCTTAATGGAATGTGACTGCCCAACAGAGGGTTTGACTGTATTTAGTAGTAGTTCAAAAAACAATCATATGAATAATTAATGAGCAAAATACAATGAAAAAACATACACTTTAACTTGGATTTTCTTGACCAAACTTCAGTTAAAATCTTTTTGCAGAAAATATGAAATGAATGTACAGAGAGAGGCCGCGTTTTATCAGATTGACAATCACGAGCCCGCGAAACAACGTACAGGGGTATAATTTCCTGCTTCACCAACATTTTGAAGATACGAGTAATTTTCCTTGAGAAATGATTTTGTATCCGATTTACAACACTCGTCACAGTTATGATTTATTTTGTGTTTTCCTCTCATGAATAGTCCCTTTTCGCGTTCACAAATACCGCTGTGAAACCGCTGTACTTATTGACATCAGACGCATTTGTACAGGCTTAGCCTCGAGTCAGTGTAAATTATTCACAAATACCAACAAGAACACGAAAAAGTGTTGACATGAAACAATAGAAACATTTTTGAATTGCACGGACTGTTTTCTGAATCGAGGCTAAGCCTGTACAAATGCGTCTTTTGTCAAGGACAGCGGTCATCTCTAAACAACGCGAAACTGGAGTATTATGAATGTTTGATTTAGTAATTGCAATATGCTTTTGTAAGACACTTCTCTCATCTTCTTCCAATTCCCAAGTGCTTCTATTTAACAATAGACGAGTTATCTTTGTACGCCCAACTTTGGAAACCAACTTTGAAAAAGATATGTTTATAAAAAGATGAAGCGAAATTGTTCCTTTTGAACATCGATTACATCCGTTTCGATTACATATGAAGTGAATACAGTGGGATGTTTCGAGAGTTATAAAGGTTTGAAATCGTGATATGCTAATTTGGTGACGTCATTCAAGTTGCACGTCGTAACTTTATTTATATTTTTTCAAGCAGTACTCCTCTCTGAAATAGAAAAAAAAGATTAACATCATTCATATAAGTTATAGAAAACGTTTTGCCAGATTAAAAAATGTCAGTAATTTGCGCTTTTGTATAATAAATTGCAACCAAAATGACGTCAAAATGACGTCGTGATATTTCAACCCTTTATAACTCGCAAATGCGAAGCTCATACTGAACCATCCCACTATTCACTTCATATGCATGTAATCGATTTTTAAAATAACAAATTTCGCTTCATGGGATCATATGCACTTTAAGTTGTAGTGGCTAACGTATTGAAATAAAATATATGTAACTTTGTCTGTTTGATTGTAAAGTATTGACCATTTAAAATCTACAAATTACACAGAAATGAAGATGGAAGGACCAAAGTTCAATTTCTCCTACAAATCTTTACTATTGCCAAGCTCGAGAATCCAGCGGTGATTCGGCGCGGGCTCGTATGAAATGTCGCCCAACCAGAGAACAGTTCTCTGGCCGGACGATGTTTCATCCGAGACCGCGCCGAAGAATACCGCTGGATTCTCGAGCATGTGCTATTACAAGAACGATAATTTTAACGTTTTTTTATAGAATGGCTTAAAGTGCCTATGAAACGAAAAAACAGACGCCGTTTTTATTTGCTACTACGAAAGTTTACTATTTGCTTGTTTACATGGCGTTAATAAAAAGTGAACTGATTGAGCTACGGGAACATTTTTTATTTCGCGCACGAAGTTGGGCATTTTCAGTTTCAAAGTGCGACTAGAGTACTAAAGTGTGACGTCACGAAACAATTAATTTTGCTTTTATAACAGTTGAATATATAATTTGCCTTAACAAATCACTGTATTTTCGGCTCCGTTCTTAACTTTAGGAACGGAACCGAAAATACAGTGATTTGTTAAGGCAAATTATATATTCAACTGGCCATATCTCGACCGCTATTTAACCGATTGTCATAAAAATTGGTGTGTGAACTTCTTTCATGATATTCTATCTGAGCTGGAAATCAAAAATTTATAAAAGCAAAAAATATTTTTTATGACGTCATGACTTTAGTACTCTATTATTCCCGCTCGGTCAAACTATAGAAATGTGACGTCAAGAGTTGTGCAAACAAAGGCATGCAAACCTCTTGACGTCACCGAGCCATTGTCAAGAGCCCAGTCTCTTGTCGCACATTTTGGTTGAAAATGATAATTTTCGAACCGCGCGTGCGAAAAGAAAATGTTCGCACGCTCAAAGTCGACATTTAAATACAGCAAATGTTCGTACTGTAGGTGGAAATTCCAAGATATCTTGGAAACATATATGTTAGTTGTAGTAAAACGTTTTGTAATTAAAAATAAAATTTAAAATTAAAAACAAAATTAAAAATAATTAAAAATTAAAATTAAAAATTAAAAAAATAAAAAAAATATGGAAGGTAGGTATGTATACAACTGAACTTTTCATTTTCCCTTTCCCCCTTCCCTTTCCTTTCCCCTCCTTCTCTCCCTCCCCTTTGAGCCTGAAACTCAGGTTACTTAAACACCTTCAAGGTATACAAAATCATTATCAACTTTATAAAAGTCTACCTTGATATTTTGCAGAAAATCCACTTAAAATGATCGAAGAATCCGTAGTAAAAATGATGTAAAGCTGGTTTGACGAACTGGTGATCGTTGGAGGGAGACTGGATCCACTGAACACACCAAGAGATGGAGACGAACTTGAGCCACCGTCGTATACTCGCACGTAATCGTAGTTTGACTCGGTAGCGAAGCTTTCGAATGAAAGAGAAACTCTCGTGCTGGATGTAAGTGTCCATGTGCAGGTTTGACTATCTCCGTAGTTTCCAGGGTAACCAGGTGACGTAAACCTACCACTATTGCCATTTATAGTCGAATAACTACAGCTCGTTTGAACTGTCACAGAAGCTGTAAAAATAGATTACATCATATTACTATATATGGTTACGCGTCGTAAGTTGTTTTCTGGCCAACACAACAATAATTAATGAGGAACGTGATCAGTCCGAATACTCCAGTTTCGAGTTGTTTACGCACCGCTGTACTCCTTGACAAAAGACGCGTTTGCTCAGCCTTAGCCTCAATCCAGAGAATAACCCGTGCAATTAAAAATGGTTTCTATTGTTGAATGTCAACACTTTTTCGCGTTCTCGTTGGTATTTGTGAATAATTTACACTGAATTGAGGCTAAGGCTGAGCAAATGCGTCTTTTGTCAAGGAGTACAGCGGTATCTACCAACTCGAAACTCGAGTATTGGATTTTAGTCATTCTTTTAAAAGCTATTAGCAAGTTGCTATTATCGTGTTCGTTCTCGTCAAAAATTAGTTGCCCGAACATTCAAATTGTACATCAATAAATTTTTGTGACTTACATATGCATGTACGACCATCACCATGGTAACCAGGGTTACACTGACAAGTATAGGAACCAAAAGTATTGGTACATCGTGCATTAGCATGACAAGTATGCACACCAGACGAACATTCATCGATATCTAAAAACGACAATAACAATAGATATAAATAAAGTTAACCAAGGTTTGTTTGTTCCCAGCCATGATTATTTTATACATCCAAGTTGCAAAAACGTTATCTTCTTTTAAATATACTTAGTACTATTATCATTATTATTTATTTTTGGTCTAAGTAAGAATTATTAAGTTTAGATTCCTATCAGTTCACAGATGTAAAGCTACTATGTAGATATACTGTGATTAAACCTTTATTATTATTATTATTACTTTATTATTATTATTATTATTATTATTATTATTATTATTATTATTATTATTATTATTATTATTATTATTATTATTATTATTCATATTTATTCATATTATATTATTCATATTTATTGATTGTATTTTAATATCATTAGTTAATTGTTATTGAACAATCCAAGCGATCATTTTAAATTTTGTAAATAAGGATTTTTATCTATTTTTCGAACTCTTATTTGTAATTTGTTTTGAGGAATAAAATTATTATTATTATTATTATTATTATATTATTATTATTATTATTATTATTATTATTATTATCATAATTATAAAAATATAAATATAAATATGAGAACATGCGAACCTCTGTGTAAGCATACTTCAGGTGCATGGTCTTATCAGGCGTGGCAGCGCCGAGCGATGTAAACAAAGACACTTACTTCAGTGTCGCCAGTGCCATAGGCTTTTTCACGGATACACCGGAAGTAGCTGAGCGCAGTGCATTCTGATCTAGATTCGGTACAAACACAACATCGTTAAGTATATTTACTCGTACCCAGGCCTAAGGCCGGCACGAGTTGAAAAACACAGCCCGTATTTTTTTTTGTTCGGAGTCGCATATTTGAAGAACGAGACAACGAGTCTGACCACGAGACTTACAGGTCTGCATACTATAACTCTGCCGCATCCTGCTGGACACCTGTTTATCAGCCATTTCGTAGAATAATAATAGAATCGTAATCATAATATTTTACGTCTCTTCCACATTGGCTGTTTTTGAGAATAGCTCACACTCCATAACTTGTAAATGCTAATTATTCATTCAACTGAGTCTTCTACATTATTGACTGATAAAGCGGTATACATATCATAAATAGAGGTTATTACACGGGTAGTTGTGTAATACGGCTGGATATTTTTACGAGTCGTGCCGTATTTTGACGAGCCGTAGGCGAGTCAAAATACAAACAGACGAGTAAAAATATCCAGCCCTATTACACAACTACCCGTGTAATAAATTGTTTATTATAAGACAACAAAATTAACAAAAAACAATAACGTCTTTGCGACCGGACAAAACAAGAAACAAACTGAGCGCGCGCGCAAAATTGACGTGTCCGAATTCTAAAACGTGTAATACGCTGTCATATTTGTACTCGTATTTGTACTGTAAGATTACAAGTTGTGTAATTATACGACTGTGACGTAAATTTACCATGAAAGGGCACAAATCCTCCAAATATCCGAGCGTATTACTCACTTTAGATTGTCGTATTACCCGGCTTGTAACCCGGTAAAACCGGTTTTGAACACAACATATTTTCTACCAGTTTTGGTTTTCATTGCAAAAAGAAAAAAACACTATACAACGACAGAAAAGTATTTCTAAAGGGAATAGGGAAACAAACAACTACTTTTTAATGATATCTGTATAGAAAATATGAAAACAATCCAATCTTTTTGGTGAAAAAAGCCAACGAAAAATCTCTCGATGGCGCATCGATTGTGTGATAGCGCGCGCATTTCACAAACAAATCACAAAAACAGCTTTTGTACGCTAACAAATAAGCAAAGAAAGAAAAAAAGACGTTTTGCGGGGGGTTTATTTTGTTGTCGTATAATAAACAATTTATTACAGTTAGAGTTGTGTAATACGGCTGGACATTTTTACTCGTCTATTTGTATGTTGCCTCGCCTACGGCTCGTCAAAATACGGCAAGACTCGTAAAAATATCCAGCCGTATTACACAACTCTAACTGTAATAACCTCTATGTATTCGAAAAAACGCATTTAACGTGGCTATCACCCCTGTGAGATTGTTTTAAAAATATATTCAATATATGCTGAATAGTTGGTGGGTTCAGTATTTTGTGATTTGAACCTTGCATTACAGATTTCCTTCTTTTCGAAGCCCATGTAGTTGGTTATCGTCTAGTATGTCTACAGTAGTTTCTTGGGCGGAATACAATGCTGCGATATGTTCAACATATTTTCTGACAATCTCACCTGAATGTTTGAAGTAGAAGTCGTACAATTCTGACGGCACCAGTTTGAAGCCGCCATAGTCTGCTGGAGAGTCGTAAATAGTGCAAAGGTGCCGTCCAATTTCGTCTGGGTTTCTTGCAAAGTTGATTGAAACGCATTTCAATTCACGAAGGCAGAAAAAAAGACAACTGAATGCATCCTCGACTTTGGTTGATGCTATCCCTTTATGAAAGTCGAACGATCTGTAAAGATCGCTGTCCGAGGACATCACTTCACTATTAAAACGGCACGAAAAGATGAGTGAAAATAAACACAACTATCATGATTTGGAATACACAAGTTGGAAGGATTGTTGATATTGAAACATACTCGTAGCTCTAACGACAGATGAAGCAATTGCAAGAATGAAAACTGACTTGAGTTGCCTCGTGTTGCCTATACATACATCAGTTTATTACACAACTTGTAATGTTACAGTACAAATACGAGTACAAATATGACAGCGTATTACACGTTTTAGAATTCGGACACGTCAATTTTGCGCGCGCGCTCAGTTTGTTTCTTGTTTTGTCCGGCCAAATAAAAAGAAAGAGAAAAAGACGTTTTTTTTTGTTTATTTTGTTGTCGTATAATAAACAATTTATTACACGGGTAGTTGTGTAATACGGCTGGATATTTTGACTCGTCTGTTTGTATTTTGACTCGCCTACGGCTCGTCAAAATACGGCACACTCGTAAAAATATCCAGCCGTATTACACTACCCGTGTAATAACCTCTATGTATCTAAGTGGCTTGATGAATGTCTTGTCAATAAAGTATACATTAGGAAGCCTATTAAAGACTATTCAAATAAGACGTTAGACTAAAAGTGCGGCTTTTATTAGAAAACAGCGTGAGGAAAGTCTTCTTTTAAGGCACTAAATCGAACTTTATTAAAGGAGGACTGACGAAAATCGTTCGAAATTATTTAATTTAGCTGAAACTTCATTGAGCAATTCCTCAAGGGTCTAATAATCACTAGTTAAAATCTTTTTTCGATATTCCAGAGGGAAGTACTATATTTTTATGAATCTTTAGAGGAGTCAGTGACGTCATAGAGATGTACTCAACCCAACATTCAGCTCCATACAATTCTTTGTAGTTTTGTGATCAAAATATCTCAATGTTTTGTTCAGATAACAGCTCTGCATTGAACAAAACTGGTCAGACAATCAATCCTAAGCTCAAATAATGTAAGAAAACTCCTTCACCCAAACTTTTAGCTTCATAGAAATAAAATAATTCAAGAAACTAAACACAAAGAAATGTATGGAGCGAAGCTGTGTTGATTGTTAGGGTTGAGTAGATCGATGACCTCACTGACACTTCTAAGGATTCATAAAAATGTAATATTTCCCATAGGAATTTTGAGAAAACACATTAACTAGTAATTGTATGGCTCTTTGAGATTATTTCAGTGAAGTTTCAGCTAAATTAAATTCCGAACGATTTTCGTCAGAGTCCCCCTTTAAACATACTATATTATGATCCTCCTAGTGGGTCCATTTTACCGTTTTTATATCAAGAAGTTTATTGATTTTATTTGCATGACTTGTCTTTTATTTATTTGAATACTTTTGCCACTTGTTGTCTTGAGCGATGACACTGGTGTGTTGTGATGTCCCACATGCATGAGGAACGCTTTCAGAAACGCCGCGAGTCAGGTTATTGAGTCCATTAGTTAAATGATCCAATAATCAATGACAACGAATCGCTTGGGGCGAGATTAAATGAAAAGGATATTCGTCAGCACATTATATTGTAGTTGGAATTTTTCCCGGTTGTTTTAATTTTTCTGAGGTGATGTTTGTTCTTTCAGTTGAAGTTATGATGGAAGGTCACAATAGTCCAAAACGCATGGAAATATTGTGGTTCGTGAATGCTCGAAATCATAAACCAGTGTTTTCAAATATATTGACACTTTCACACATACAGCTATTTCAAAAAACGTTGATACTGAATACTGCATTCTAAATAGTGTATTCCAAGACCGAAATGCATTCTGGGACTCGTGTAATATTGTCTAAAAGTAATATAAATAATAATAATTTATTTTATTTTTAGTGTATTCCATCAGAAACAATATACTAGCTCCATATGGCGAGCAAATCGCTGTATATTTACTTTTTATTTCAAAATAACGAGGTCCACAATGCCCTTTGGTCGGCTTGGAATGCACTATTCAGTATGCACTATTCAACGTTTTTTGAAATAGCTGTATATTCCTTTTCCTCCCAGGTGAAGTTACAATAAGACCGCCTTTTACTAAATATTTAAAAATGTATAAATATTTAACAGCTAGGAAGTTCGGTTGCGCAGATGTTTGCGTGTTCTAAAAATAGCGTTATTGAAATTAAGATATCCCCTTAAAGTGCCTATGAAACGAAAATGTCGATCCTTGTTTTATTGTACATTATTGTTGTTTGGTCTTTCTCTGAACATTTGCTGTATTTAAACATCGACTTTGAGCGTGCGAACATTTTCTTTTCGCGGTTCGAAAATTATCATTTTCAACCAAAATGTGCGGCAAGAGACTGGGCCCTTGACAATGGCTCGGTGACGTCATAAGTTGTGTATGCCTTTGTTTGCACAACTCTTTAATTGACGTCACATTTCTATAGTTTGACCGAGCGGGAATTGTCGCACTTTGAAACCCAAAATGCCCAACTTCGTGCGCGAAATAAAAAATGTTCCTGAAGCTCAATTCACTTTTTATTAACGCCATGTAAACAAGCAAATAGTAAACTTTCGTAGTAGCAAATAAAAACGGGGTCGGTTTTTTCGTTTCATAGGTACTTTAAGACCAACAGTTGGATTCTCCTTCTCTTTATGTTCAACAGTTTATTATTTAATTCTCCCTCCTCCGTTTTTATTTTATTATGCCTACATCTACCAGTATACTTCAACCTAACCTTCGTCTCATATCTAAACCATCCCCCTTTTTGAAAATCCCTACCCTACCCCCCCCCCCCCCCCCCACCGTCCCCCCCCCCCCATTTTTATAAAAAATATTTTATTTTTATTTATTAATTATTTTAGTTTTTATCACATCCATATTATCATTCTATTTTACCACAGGACAATCTTTACACCTTGGTGTAATTACACGCATTGGTGCTATTCAGTTAGATACTGTGCATTGGCTTCATCAAATGCCACATCGATTCCAGTATTCCACTTTTTTAATATTCTTTTACAAACCATTAATATTCCAGATCGCCCGTTAACAGCGATGTTTTAAATAGGTGCATGGACACATGTTACTGTTCTGTACGTCGGTGAATTTAAGAATAACAAGCCAGTCTACTGATGGATGAAATCTTTTTACATGTTTCGATCTGTTATGAGGCAGTTCAGCAAAAGCACCGCGACTACAAGAATGTCAAAATCGATTGAAATCAATATTCATCTTGAGAGACTATCAATTAAGACTATCCTTCATTATCTACTTTGGTACGAGGGTCCTATACTTATCTGTCATACCCACTCCGGTCATGAGCCAATCTCATCATGTTGGTGACGTCATAGTCGAGGTCCAAATCCCTCTACCCCTTAATTCCGAAAAAAGGCGTTATATCGGTACTGGGAAGGGGGTTACTCTTTCCAATGAGTTTTTACATGAAACATTTAGAACTTTGCCGCCATTCTCCTTCTTAAGAAACCTCGTTTAAAACTCATCGGATGAAAGTCGTTGAAGTCCAAAACTGGCATACATGAGTGGCATATCTAAAATAATTTACTCTCAAAACATCTGACGATTGCAGAAATTTAGAAACTACTCGAAATCAAGTGACTGAAGTGCGCAAATGAGGCGAAGTGCGTGTTTTGAGGCTAATCAGTCAATTAGACAATTGGTCAAAGATCCTAGATCCTCCTGAACCTCATTGATGTTGAGTTTACACCCGCCGTGTTGCCCTATGGAGTTCAAGATTGCTTTTAATGCTAGGCGTCATTTAAATGACAATCCAGAGTATATATACAATGTAGAACATCATCAAACAATAAAGCTACAACCACCTGTTTATTGAACTGCATAAACCAAGTGACTCGACAAAACTCAAATCAACATGAAGTTATCAGCTTGCTTGTTATTCATAGTCTTGGTGTCTACTACTATTGAGCTGACCGTAGGATTCAGGGGTGCCTTGTCCGTAAGAAGGAGGTCGGCGAAGCACGATAGAAAGCAATTTCTTTCTTCGGATGATCAGGTAATTAATTCAGTATATCATTGCCGCTGACTCATGTCCCGGGGCTCACGTCTCAATTAAGAAACCTGCCTGGAAGACGGCAAGGTCTTCGCGCAGCTGCACAAATTGTCCTGGCTATTGGTTTTTATCATTAAAAACAATACATAGAACGACAATAGAACAATAGCCAGGACTTTTGTGCAGCTACACGAAGACCTGACCAGGACTGAAGACGAGAGTTGGGTAAAATGTATAGTTTCTCTGCCGTTTATTTTTCTTCTTTGATTGCTTTCTAACTGACATAGCCTGAAAGATTGACCAGAAAGATGATCTACGATGCCGCCGCAAGTGATAAAGTCGACAGGCCAGTGAGACCCTGTCAAATGCAAGCCAGTGATGAAGACGAAATGGTTGGCTACTGAAGACGGCAACAAGTCTACTGAAGCACGAACTGGAAAGCATGCTTACTTAATTATGCACCTATCAATACTTACATTTACAAAGTTTTGAGCTTTGCTGTATGAAAGTTTGCTATTTTCCTTCGATGTTTCCTACTCGGCTTGTAGTTGTATAATAATAATAATAATAGTATTGGTCCCGGACTCTCACTTTGTTATTAGAATGCTACACAGCTTTAAAGAAAAGCATAATTTTATAATTGATCTTTTATAGTGAATAAAATTATGCTTCAAAAATCTTTGGCTTTATTGTCATAAAATAACTATAACACCAACCAGGATCCCATAATATGGGCTCCCGACCAGCAACAACAAAGAAGGCAATTATTATTATCATTCACATTATTCAGTCTCCGTGATTTTCATTGGTCGAGAGACGACTACGTCACTGCAGATAACTTCCTACGAATAAGTGTTTTCGTTCTCCTCGACAATGGCAGCTCGATTTTTCCAGAATTGTTGCTTTAGGTGAGAGAAAATAACATGAATGACAAAGCGATATTTTGCTCAACCTCGTCCAATAATTGCTAATTATTAGCGTCGGGGGGACTTAGACTGTAATGAATTATGGGTAATGTTGACTTTATGCCATGAATTACACGCTAAACGCACTTAGGAAAATCATGCATGTGGGCTCTTGACGTATTCAATCAATCTATCTATTTGAACCAGTCAATCGTTTATTTATACACGATACCATAAGCACATAACAATGTAAAATCACTATTTAACAAGTATATAACTATATGTACTCTATAACTATGTATAGTTACACTCGTTTGCAGAAACGTGGGGGGGGGGGGGGGGGGGGGGGGGGGGAGAGTTTGCACATTCAAGCGAAAACATCTTAGAGCCCCTCCGTCCATATCAGGATTTTTAGAATGTAAGTCAGATAAACACAATGGAAAACAAAAAAAATTAGAGTGAAGTAGTGCTAAATACGCTAAAATGTATTTCACGGGTTTATGAAAACCACTCTTAAAGGGCGCGTTCACACTGGGGTTCTAGATCGATCTGAGATCGATCTGAGATCGATCTAGAAAAAACAATTGCGTTCACACTTGGATCGATCTGAGATCGATCTCAGATCGATCTGAGTCCACTTTGGATTTGCGTTCACATGCACTGGATACTTGAAAAGTTGTTATTTTTGGAAGAATAGGTAAGACGTTGGACTACGACGCAGAAGTCTCGGGTTCGAATCCCATATCAAAAGTAGTATCAATAATTCTTTTTTTTCTTTCTTTCTTCTGTTTCTCTGAGTTACATTTGCTTTATGGTGAAAATTTTCAATGTTAGTAGAATGATTTCGTATTAAACTCGTTTTTATATGGTCATGATTCTGCTTATATGTAAATTAGTTGTGAACATTCATGAGCAGTACGCTCGAGTGATGCACGTGATTATTCGTGATGTTGTACCACAACATTGCGGGATCATTGGAAATCCCCGAATCATGCCTTTGCTGCTTGTAAACGTGGCGTATATTGCTTTTGAAAATGACCAGGCTTAGATGGCGCTGTCACTAGTGTAGTCTACATAGCTTTGGTTTGTGCAGGCCGTTTATGACTTCAACAGAAAAATCGTGAAACTTGTCTTGCGAAAAGGTGCTTGCAATTAAGCGCTCGCCCAAAATGTCGCAAGTCCTGCACGTGGGTACTGTTGGATGAACGCTCAAAATAAGGCCATACCGCCCCCTCCCCCATCTTATAAGCCTTCCCGGTTATAGACCCATATACTTTCAAACAACAACAATTGCCGTTTATAAGCCCACCCATAAACCATTCAGTACGAACTTGTATAATCCCAGGGCTTATAAGCTGCAGTTTACGCGGTGATATATTTAGAAACTGATGAGTCCCCGCAGGAAATACAAATAATAATTATTTGGATTATTTCAAGTTTGCTCAAAAAGCGCCATTATATCTCGTTTCAGTTGTTGCGCTTTGAACATCCAACCTAACGGCCGTCTACACGGTTCCGGACGAATTTGTAACCGTTCAAAAAGTTGTACGTTTAGGCGTTCCGTTCACACGGAACTGTGCTATATACGCGGCTTTTCCATCACCGTACGAGCCGTGATACAATAAATGACCGTCTATTTTCGCATTTCTTTATAAATGTAAATTGTGACAGACAAGCCCTACGGGAAATATTAAATAAAACATATGTATGTAAATGTTACTATAAAATATAGCTGACATTTCTAATTATATAAACATAGCCCACTTCTAGCTCGCTTGCGTTCACACTTGGATCGATCTGAGATCGATCTCAGATCGATCTGAGGGAGCGTTCACACTGGAGTTGTAGATCGATCTCAGATCGATCTAGAAAAAAAAATTGCGTTCACACTTAGCTCGCATTTGACCTAGATCGATCTCAGATCGATCTCAGATCGATCTAGAATCCCAGTGTGAACTCGCCCTTAGCCTAACGTTGTCCAGCTAAAAAGAGATTAACACTACAGTAAATGCCACGTGTCTCATTCTATATTCGTTTTGCACGCGTAGAATTTTAATAAATCACCTCTGCATGTGAAAACGGGCATTGTTAAAATTATTTTCTCACACTGAGGTGATTTATGCTTTTGAAATTATTAAAATTCTACGCGTGCAAAACGATAGAATGAGACACATGACATTTACTGTAGTGTTAGGGGCCGTTCACACTAGGACCACTTTGGATCGATCTAGTTTAGATCGATCCGAGATCGATCTGAGCTCGGTTTTCGAGAGCGTTCACACTATAAAATGTATAAGCGTATCACCCAAAAAAAACACAGGTAGCCTAACCATAACCGGGTTCAAAATTAAAAATCTAAGGGGTTGGGAACTAGTAGGGACAGATGGCGGATTTAGTTCCACTTTTGATTTCTTATGAAATCAATAAACGATTATTGAGACCCAATAGTTGTTTGTAGGTCGTGTTGTAATTCATAATAAGTAAATGCTTGTTTCATCGACCTTGAATTTATTTTTGAAATATAAACCGTAAAATATATTAGAATATAATGACGCCTACATACACATTGTAACCCTGAAGATGAGCGCGTAGCTTGAAAGCTCGATTTATATTTCAAAAATAAATTCAAGGTCGATGAAACAAGCTTTTACTTATTATGGATTATTGAGACGTCAAAGCCGTATATCCAAGAACCGTTTTCAACTAATATTGCGTTTTATGCGTCAGAGAAAACGTCAACAAAAAATGTATTTATGATACTCAATGAATCCGGCCCAACGTAGCCCAATCGATAAAAATCGATATCAGTTTTTCAATCGATAAATCGAGTAGAGTTGAAGTTCGATCGATCGAGTCATTGATCGGGGCGCGAGAGAATGAGGCAAGACGAAAAGACGAGAGGGGAGTGAGGCAATTGCTCCCATTATCCGCCCTTGTTTAAACTCATCACCAATAGATGAGCTTGGAGGTATAGGAGCCTTATAGGGTGGGGATGCCAATACCTACAATTGGCTACTCACAGTTACCATGGCAACCCGAGACATACAAGCTAGCGACGCAAGGTTACCATGGCAACCCTGTCACAGCCCACCACCAAACCATCCTCCAATGTGCTTGGAGAAGGAGGGGTCTGTGAGAGGAGAGCACAGGTAACCTCCAACCCCACATCAAACTTGGCCATTAGAGCCCCTTGGCCATACTGACTAACCATGCTTATAATCTGATCGATCCTAATGTACTGCAGAGAAAAATCCTCTGGATCAATGCCATCATTCACGCTTCCACTTCCCGGAGAGGATAAATCTAGAATTAGCCGCCATTTCACAGGTTGACCTTTTGGGGGAATTACACCGAAACTGCTAATGTGTAGGTTAGGCATAGGGGGAGAGGGTAAGGGGCCCGCAACTCTTTGCAAAGAAACTTCATTATTATATAGGTACTCATCAATCACATGGGGATACTGGTAGACTGACGGTTTGTTTTTCTTGGCTGACTGAAGTTGGCGAGACAAAGTTGCGCATCAAGAATATGTTTGCCAGTGTCTTCCTGGATTCAGAGGTGAACTTATTCGGTCAGCTTCTCTCGCGGCCCGGGCACGACGCAGTTTCGCTAAAACGTAGGGGCTATTTTGCAGTCTACGATTTTTCAGTTCCGTATTAATTTTGCTACATTTATGAACACCTATAAGCTTATATTGATTTTAGAATAAAAGAAGGGTAAGTTGCAGTTGCCAATATTAGTACAGTTTGGTGTGATGCGTCTGTCATAAATAGCATGGTACTATCTTGTAATCATTCAGATTATATTTACAAGTTATTACGCGAAAACAACAAACCGTTAAAAATCGATAAAAGTCGATTGACTACGTCGGGAATAAAGTTTATTGCGGGCGGTCAATAACAGAAAGACGGTTTTGGCGAGAACCAACCAGAGTGGGTAGTTTGTTCTGGGAGCAGACTGTACGGCCAAATGGACGGATGATAATAAAACTTTGGATCGACAACTTCCGAATGTCAAGAGAGTCGTTTCACTTCCTCTGCGAATCGCTAGATGAAGTTCTGAAAAGGGAGGATACCATGCAGGTTTCGCAAGGCTATTACAGTCGAGAAACGAATGGCACTGATTTGTGTATGGCACCTGGCTACCGGCGAAGACCTAAGATCACTTGGCTGGCGATTTGATGTTGCGAAAAGTGCCAGGTCGTCAATGATTTTTTTATAAGCAGTTTTCAGATGCTTTACTTTTGTCCTGCACTGATTCGCATCTCGTTTGAATACCAAAGCCTCCATCTCCTTGCTTATCTGTCCGTATACTACGGTATTCTTCTGTGAATTGTTCAGTATATTCATAATTGCCTCTGTTTCCCAAATCGATATTACTAGAGAGCCAAAACTCGCTTGTCGCTCCACGTTTCACCACGTTTCGACATTCAGTGGAGTATATATATGCTACTTTTACTAGTTACGCGCGTTCAAAAGAAAACAATTTATTTAAAAGTCGCGCTCTCACGAACATGCGTAATTAGCATCCATATGCGTAATTAGCATACAACAACAGCCAGTTAGACGCTTAGCGTTCACACTTACATGCGAGCTACTTTAGATCGATCCGAGACCACCTCTCGAGGTGGTCTAGTTTAGATCGGTCTCGGACCGATCTCGGCTCGCTTTGGACCGTTCACACTTGGCCCGTTTGTCTTTAGATCGATCTCGGATCGATCTAAATGGCTAGTGTGAACGGCCCCTTAGTCTATAGACCCTTTTAATAAATCCCACAATGCATGATTTTCCGCGCTTGACGTCAAATTTATTATTTTGAATTCCATTCATTTTCCTTCATTGTTTTAAGTCTTTGTTTTTGCAAGGTATTTGGACCAGCGTTGGCGTTGGGTAGTCAAGGTTTGTGTGTGTGTTTGGGGTGGAGGTGAAGGGAAAAGGATATATTTTGTCTGCTGCATGGGATGATGTTAGAAAGGGGCTAGAGAGAACATGGGAATAGAGAATAATAAGTTGGGAGGCTAGGTTATGGAGTGGAAGTTGAAAGAAAGACATAAACGATAGGGGTGATATGTTTACGCCGGAGGGGGCAATGGGATATGGGAGCTGGAAGAGTGTGTAGATTTATGGGGGGATAAAGTGACATAGGGATATGGGAGAGGAAGCGAATGGATGAAGATGTGATTAGCGGGCGAGGGGCTGTGGGACAGGAAGAGGAAACGGGAGAGGGTGTTGAAAAGGATGGCCAGGATGGGAGGGAAGTGTGAATTTGATATTTCTTTTTTGGGGGGGGGGGGGGGGGGGGGGGGATTGCAAGTTGAAATGGAAGAAAAGGAGAAATGAGGGGTGAAGGCAAGTAGGTGGATTGAGGGTGGGTGTTGGGGATGAAGGAAGTTATTCAAGGGGGGTGACGTGGAGGAAAGGTGAAGTTTTTCAGAGGGGGAATAGAATAAAAAGGAGGAGGAATAAAGAAAGTGGGGTAAAAGGAGAGATGGGTGGAATGGATGTGGAGATGCAAGAGTGTGAAGCAGAGAAATGGATGGTAGAAAAGACGGAGAAAGAAGAAAGAGATGGAAAGTAAGTGGATATAAACTAGAGTGACAGGTGTAGATATGGATGATAGAAAAGAAGAGAATAATGAAAGAAGTGGAATGTGAGTGGAAAAATAGAGTGACAGGTAGAGAGATGGATGTAGGCATTTTGGCAATTAGTTGTTATGGTTAATGTACTCTAACATCAATAGCGTTTAACAAGTCTTTTTTTCTTCTCAGTCCTACTGGAGGATATAATAACTTTGGAGCCCCCCCCCCCCCCACCCCCTCCCCCCCCCCCCCATCATATCTTCCTGCCCCCCTCCAAGTATTTAATGAACATTCCCTTTATACAAAGATACAAATATCTAATGAGATGCAAAATGTTAAACATGCTAAAATAGGGATGTCCGTTTTAGCGGCACTGGCACAAGCTATGCCAAGCATAATTTATTTTATAATAGATTTTCTCTTTACCAGTGTTTACAGAAGTCGTACACTAAATATTTGAATAGAGAACGAATTATCAGCTCGTAATTTCAATTTGACACGGTTTTCTTTGTTTTTCCACCTTTTTCTATGAAGAAAAAAATATTTGATAAAGTACCGACATATCGGGAATCGAACCCAAGACCTTTTGGCTTACTAGACCACACTGTACACCATTGAGCTAACTGATAAATATTTCTGGACAAAAAATGCTTTAGCTAGTTTTTTTTTTGATGAAGCTCGTTAACATTACAGTATACAGAATGGAAAAGCATTTGTTTGCAATTCCACTTGGGAAATCAGGAACCATAACCTGATTAATGACGTCCTTCTCATAGGACCGTGTTTTGTTTGAAAATCTTTGTCAAACTTTCGCTCGGGGTTATGGCATGGAATATATTAACCTCGGGCGACCTCGGTGCCGGAATATATCCCATAACCCCTCGCTACATGTAAGTAAGTAAGACTTTATTTAAAGAGGGTAACACGTGACAGTATAGAAGTAACTGAAAAACTTGTGGCCCTAACGTGGCCCTAAAGCGTGGCCCTATGTCGATAACCTACACTGATATAGATCTTTGTAAACTATTTTCTTGATACTTTGTCAGTCTCAACAGTTTCCATGAAATGTGATCTTTGAACCCATATTGTAAGAAAATCAGTTGAAGAAACCTCCGGGAGCTTGAGGAAGGTAGACTCTTTAAACATGACGAGTGTCTTTGCGTTCTTGCATCATGGTGCATACCTTATCGATTCAACTAGAGTGGGTGGAATTTTTAGGGGCAAGGCTAATTAAGTTTAATTTTAAATATTATACTTTTCCACGATATGTAGTTGGACCAAGCAAACTTCATGATAACCTGCATTACTTTCATCCTTCTCATTTCATATTTCCTTGAAATGGAGACCACAGAGTCTGATTCGTACTATATTAGTCAACACTTTTTAACATTAAAGTATATACTTCTTGATCAAATGAGTTACAACCCATTTTTGATATGATTATACATGCAAACATTTTATGGACAAATATCGTGCTTTACACCTGTAATTTCAATTAATGAGTAGTTTTAAAAGCCAGTTTTCACTGACGCAAGATAGGAAAACATGATACATCATTCTGACAATGACATATTTCAACGAAGGTAATAACATTTTTTCTGAGAGCTGCTATTTATATTGATACTGGCTACACAAGTACTTATGCTTGCATCGCTAGTGAAATCCAGGTGGCGGATGTTCAAAGAGCGGATAACGCTATCCGTTGGATACATTTTTCAATG
>JAUJYZ010001029.1:0-198392 GCA_033675265.1 Actinostola sp. cb2023
TAATGCAACAAAACCCTATGTGGCGGTTTACATTAGTTGACCTTATGTAGATAACGCTAGTCTACTCTCAATTTATTATATTTATTTATTTTTCTATTATTTAAAAAAAATATTTAGACAGGGTAGTCCAGTTCAGCTAAGCTGTTTTAAAAAACAAAAACAACAACATCACAATAAATAGAAGATTAAAATATTAATTAATTAACAGTTTACAATGACTAATTGTAGA
Source organism: Actinostola sp. cb2023 (assembly GCA_033675265.1). Taxonomy (NCBI): domain Eukaryota; kingdom Metazoa; phylum Cnidaria; class Anthozoa; order Actiniaria; family Actinostolidae; genus Actinostola; species Actinostola sp. cb2023. Next base: position 230 of record JAUJYZ010001029.1, read on the forward strand.
AACAATATGATCAATTGATCGATAGCATTTAGTCTTAGTTCTAGAAATTTGTCATATTTATCCTTGTTTGATTTTAATAAAAGTTATTAAAATAAAACACTCTAATATTATCTACAATTTTCTTTAGGGAAGACCGCTGGTTTTGTACATGGATGGTTGAGGCAGGGATGGCGGCTGCGTATTTCTGTGCGCAGCTGCAGGAGGACAGAACTTACTGTCCCCAAGAGGGAAAGTTCGAAGAATTCTACAAACAAAGACGAAGGTGGATGCCATACGACTTTAGCAAAATCTGTCGTTGTTGATCAGTAAGTGGCGCATGGTGTTGTCGAACAACGAGAACATCAGTTTCGCGTTATTATATACCAGGTGGTCTTCTTATTGGGAACGTTGATGGAGTGAGTACAAGTGTAAGTGCCAGGGACACTCAACAACTATATTGGACAAAACTTAAATCGTACTCAGAGATGAACATTCTTGCATATTTCTTTGTCCGTCATTGCTTTGACGCCGGTACCATGTTTCCCACACAGGACCATCGAATCGTGATCTTGTTTTATGTTCGGTGGGACTATAAAGCTTGGGTGGCATCAACGAAGACGTTCTCGTAATCCTTCTTTCGATTATAACCATTGGGTATGCGATAATTTGTCTCTTTTTCTCACAAGGTAAGGATGATTACAAGGAAAAAACTCACTTTCAAACACATTGAATTCATTATATTGCTTTGTCCTTTCCTGTTCATTGATGAAATATGGGAAGCAACTCAAGTCTGAGTCTTGGAAAAATCAGAACCCAGACCAGCAAAATATCAGCTTTGAAAAAGAGTAAATAATGGTCAAAAGCCAGTGGTAGATTTGTGTTGGATGATTAGAGCAATGGCATTATTTTCGCTAAATTTTCACTGATTATTATCATTTCTCCCCCGCCCAGATATTCAAAATCAAGATTGCTAAATTTCTGACATTTGCCTTTGCCGTAATAATGATCATTGTAAACGATTGGCCTATGCGTGCAAATCGGCAAGGAAGTTTCTGATAGAAAAGGCAAGAGCAAAACAAGTTGGTTCCAATGCCACGAACACTCTTTCGATAGAACAGCAGCTACCTGCTGGAGTTAGTACGCTGTATCTCGCTGGCTTGAGTGGGATTTTATCTTGATGCCTTCATGCATCCTAAAGAAATATTATGTTTGGCAAATGGAGTGTGGTATTGCTTTGTTTGCCCTCTGGATACTTGCTCCTTACGGTGTACTCAGTGGGGTGAACATGACTGACAGATCATGGGGTAAGTAGAATATGAATTCTATTGCGTTAGCCCGCGTCCATGAAAAGTGAGTACCGATGACCTAATAAACGAAACCTGAAACAGCTGAACAACGCTAGCTGTCTGACTCTCTCAGTATTTTCAGTCAGTACAGGTGAATTGACCAATTCTTGGATGTGCACGTTACGTCATAGCCGCAATATTGGTTCCCAAATATCCTCATTAGCTTCTCTTGTTGGTTCATCCAACATGGCGGCTGCATCTTTGTTATTTCTCAAGGGATATTCCGTCACGTGATTGTATCCCAAGAATATTTCAATAACATTAAACGGCAAGGTCGTCGTGTAGCTGCACAAATTGTCCTGGCAATTTGTTTTTAATGTAAAAGCAAATACATAGAACGACATAGCCAAGACTTTTGTGCAGCAACACGAAGATCTAACCCTTTAAACTTGCTAGTTGAGTTTTAAAGTTTCCCAAAACTTTTTCCAACCTAGAACAAGGTCGAACAAGGTACCGTATTTCCTCAAATAAACGCCCGGGGCCGTTTATTTAAATTTGAAGATTTAGAGGGGGCGTTTATTAGAGGGAGGCGTTTAAAAGAGGGGGTCGTATATTTCGAAACTCCAAATTTTGCCTCTGAAAACGTTATACCGAGTCATCAACAATACGATGAAAAACATAAGCGGTAATGAGTCAGTTGTAGACATTTAAAGAATAAACATAGGAATCTTTTTCCGCAATATCAGCGTTTGTTTTTCGTGTCTATTCTAATAAACGCCCCCTTTCGAGTGGGTGTCTCTAATAAAACGCCCCTCTTTGGGGGAGACGTTATTAGAAGGGGGGTTTTTTAAAAGGTTTTTATTTTTTTTATTTTTTTTTTTTTTTTTTTTTTTTTTTTTTTTTTTTTTTTTTTTTTTTTTTTTTTTTTTTTTTTTTTTTTTTTTATATTTAGAACGGTTTTTTTTGGGAGGCGTTATTGGAGGCTAGGCGTTAATTTGAGGAAAATACGGTATTGCAATTATGTGCCCATGCAAACAGCGGATTGGACTTTTTCAGGTTTTTTTAATTATTTATTAATTATTTATTTTTATTTTTTAACTGAGCAATTTTTATTTCAATTTGTTTTTCACGATGTTATAGGAACTCGAGAAGGCAAGAATACCAATACAGCGATCGGACAAAACGAGAATCCGCTAGTCACCCTGTGGAAGTTATTGAAGTCCAAATGTGCCTGCTGTTTTCAGATTTGTCAAGAAAAGGCAAAGGCTCCTTCTAATTCCAAAAAATTAGTAAGAGGTTTTAGCGCTAAGGTATGGGAGATATTGAGAAGACATTTTTAATTTTCATGATAAGGCTAGAAACAGCATGCTAGAAAGGAGGACAGCACTACTGCAGACAGACAGATAGTGCGAATGAGTAGTCTACTCAAGCATGTTAAGACATGTTTGTTATAGCAATCTTAATTTTACAGATATCTCCATCAAGTTTTAAACCTATGAAGTTAATGTTTTGGCATAAAGTAACATTTAGGTGTTATTTTTAGCTTGATATTGTTGACATTTGGTGGTCACGTGACCCAAAGGCAAGGAAAAACATAAAATTGAAAATGCGCTCACGGTTGTTATAGATTTCTAAAATCTTTTGATGTAAAATTGTTGCATATAATGTGTTTGATAAGATTCCGTTTGGATTGGATGTCCATCACTTTTTGAAAACGAAATAATCAACAACAAAACAGGTCACGTGACCAAGGCAATATTTGCATATTTGCATTTTTCTCGAGAACAAGAAGCAAGCAAGTCATGCAATCCAAACAGGATCTTATTAAGTACGTTATCTGTCATGATTTTACTGCAAAAGATTTTCGAAATGTATAAAAACCGTGAGCGCATTTTTAAATGTCAGTTTCTTGCCTCAAGGTCACGTGACCACGAAAAGTCAACATTATCAAGCTCAAGATATTCAAAGACTCGAATAACACTTAATGGTCAAACATCAAAGCTATAGCTTCAAACTGCATGGAGATATTGATGAAAATGTGTTTTTTCATGAATCCAAAAACATACGTAAAATACACATGCCTTAACATGCTTGAGTAATTGTTAAATATATTTACAATAGCCTAATAATACAGTTTATTATATAGACAACGCTCTGATTGGCTCTACTAGTAGGTCATCAGCTCATATACCACGAGCAGAGAAAGTTGGAGATTTTCAACAATGGCAAACCGGTTTTGCCGAACTAAAAATAAAAACGAACGCTATATTTGGCACAATCCAGTGGTTGTCTATATATAATAAAACAATTATTCCACGAAATCGAGTCGTACATGAACTGATAGACGCTGTTAAATATATGGAATATAGAAAGACATACTAATAGAAATACTTTAAAATACTTAACAAATAAATAAATTAATTAATTAATTAAATTAATATTAATTTATTTATTAATCTTAAAATAAATTCGAATTTCCAGATCAGAGATAGAATTAGGAGAGATAGTCCGCGTCGGAGAGATCATCGTACGAATAGATCCAGAGATGATGACAGCGAGAGTGAAGAAAGCGAGGTACCATCGTCAATTCATTCAAGAAGCCATAAGGTAACCATGAAAGCTAAACGACGAGAGCAAATTGGAACCTTGGATGCAAGCAAAATTCGATCGGTAAATAACTGTTAAAAAATATATGAATGCCTACAATATTATATACCTAAATAAGGATTTGGATTGCTATTATTTTGTCTTTGAGCTGTTGATCCATTGTAGTTCCATTATCCAGTGTTTTGAACGATGATTCCACAAAGCTTCGTCCAAGTTTTCCCCAACTAGCTCGTTGAACATTTCATTTCTATCATTTGGATTTCCGTCAAAATAGGTTGTGGGATCCAGAGATATGGAAAGTGAGAGCGAGGCAAGTGACGCACCACCAGTTATTCACGGGGCCAAAGCCAGAAAGCCAAAACCAAGGAAAAAATCTCAAGGATCTTTGCACAAGCTACACGCAGTGAGTATTGATACTGACTCAGCTTAATTACCCAAGCTTCTTAGCGATGCGCGGTAAAAACGTGACGTCACTGGAGAGAATCAGCCATTTTGAAATAAAAGTGATACATGGTACTAACCAAGACGAACGCATGATGAACCTAATTATCATAACAAGCGTGCGTCTAAAAAGGGTTTTGAAGAAATATATATAATATGACTCTAGCTCCCCATAGACTTAAGGTATCAGGGTACCCCAAAAAAAACTTACAAACCACCGGTTTTGATTTTTTTTTTTGATAATCAAATTGAATATTATCTACCATCTCCAAAAAAAACAGAATCTAAAAATATTTTTTTCCTAAAAAGTTAGAATCAAAAAACGAATTTTGGATTTCATTTGATGCAAAATGATGTTGACAAGCAAGCTGTCAACAGTACTCACGCAACATACTTTCCACAAAGATTCAGATGCGAAGAAAGTATCCAAAAATCGTAACTGCTCACTCAAAATATGCTTGAATAACGATGCTAAACCACTCACGGTCAAAGTGCTCGTATTTCCCGCCAGCAGTAACTTTGTTTTCCTGCCACGTTGTATTACGTCATTGCGAACTGTAAGGCGATATTTTTATGAATGCCATTCATATGTCATCAGGTATTGGATCACATATTTGTGGTGGATTATCGTCGCTTGTGTAAACAAGGCGCCACTTCACTTGAAAACTCTTTTGCCTTTTATTTCGTAAACAAAATAGCCATGAATCAAGCGCACATTTTGAGTTTCGGGTCAAAGGGATTTTATCCGATTTAGCTGAAATTTGGTAGATACTTTGTCAGATAAATATTCTTCAAAATTGTTTCTCCGAATTTTAATATTCAATTTCTTTCGAAAGTTATAACATGTTTTTGTAAAGTGTTTTCCAGTTTTTGCAGAGCACGAAGTTTAGGACCGTATAAAAACGTAACGGATTAATTTATCAATAAACGGAGACACAATTTTTGTAAGCTATATCTCATGAGCTTATAAAGGTATTAGTCGAGGATTTCTGATAAATTGCGGCTGTATGGGACCTCTGCGATTATAGTGATGTGAAAATCTGAACGTTTTTACCTATTTCAAATATACTGTTTTTGTTCTAAAAAACTAATTGTTTTATTGAATTCTGCATTTATTCAGCTTTCAGAAAATGTATACTTTATAGAGGTTTTAACATAACGAGTACGTGCTAGAGCGTGTTGCGTGCATGATGGTCGTTTGGGGTACCCTGATACCTTAACAAAAGGCAAGAGTTCAACTCCTCTAAGCGAATCAGATACAATTGACCTTAGGTACTATACACTCGTTCACACTTTATATTTTAATTCATTCGTTTTTACCACATAACTTTTTTATATCCCTTGTTTTTATTACATAACCTTTATTTCATTTTAACCTATTGTTCTTTTTAGTATAAATATTTGTAATTAGATTTCATTTTTAGCTTCCTCCAAGTCTTGTACAACATTTACTGAAGAAGGCCAAACAGGCCAAAACGTTTATATTAAAGTCTTTGACCAGCAAGTGGTTCGCCGATGTCATTTTATATTCCATAACCTATCATTCTTCGATTGTACATATTGATCAGTCCTGCTCGCTCGTGGCATGGTAATTTGTTGGTGCTCCAATCTACTTCTATATACTGCCTATATGTATATATATATATATGAAGGAACTAAAAGGACTTCTTCAGGCATGTTCATGTTATATATTTTTTATCGTCTTCTTTTCTAAAGGTGCTAAGGAGTAACTTATCTAACTTATCTTCGGTTTGGCATCGCCAAGACTCTCAGGGCGACCCTAAGAAACCGGTGGAAAGTGACGAGGGATCGTCGAGTCGACATGAAGACAGTGGTAAGCCCATTATTGCAATAACTGTGGCTAACTACGGACCGGTTGACTATAACGAAGATCGGGCTGGTAAATTCACAATGAGAGTTTATCATGTAATTTCAAAACCTACAGGAGACATAGGACAACAAATATGATTATCATAGCTGGAAAGAGCTCGTTTGAAATTAGTAAAAATGTGAAGTTTGGAAAAGATCGCTTCACAAATTGCGAAGATATGAAATTTCAAAAATGGAAATTTTGTATGAAAACCTTTGTTGGTAGGCAAATGCTGGCTACCAGCGTAAATATCCAAAGGTTTTTCATATAAAATTTCGATTTTTGAAAATTCATATCTTCGCAATTTGTGAAGCGATCTTTTCCAAACTTCAGCATTTTTACTAATTTCCAGCTATGATATTCATATTTTTGTCCTATGAGTTTTGAAATTACATGATAAACCCTCATTCACACTTAACAGTTTCTCTACATTCACCTCCTTCAAATAACCTGAGCTGGTTTGGAAAATATCACAGACCGGCCTTCGGATTGTACTGACCGCAAAAACGATTAAATGTTCCCTTGTACAAATATTACTTTTTATTTATTTACTTTACCAAGTTAACAAATGCTAGCTACATACTAGTTAACTAACACTAGCTACATGTTATTGTATCTTAAGAGTGAATGCCTGATAGAACCGAGAATCGCCGGTCAGCGACCCCTTGGACAAATGTCTCAAACTTTGCCAGATGATACCTTTGGGTAACCTATTTTCGAAAAGCATAATAAAAAGTTCCAGCGCCTTTTCATTTTTTTTTAAATTGGGAAAGTTCAAAAGTGTGGTCGAAGTGCTGTTTTTGATTGTCGCGCTGTCCGAAATAATGGCGCGAGTACCAAGCGTCGCTGTAGCCTCAAAAAACTATTTCAATACCAATCAAACTTTACACAGATTAAGAAGCACTATCGACAATGAATTTGAGTCCAAAAATTATTCTGCTCTGTAAATCAAATATTTTTGCGAGCCATTTCGAGAATGAGTATAAAGTGCACAGAAAGTTACGGCGAAAAAAAATAGGGTATATTAAATCGCATAAAACGGTTCCTGGTATGTCATTGTTCTACATTTAAACTTTATAGCCTTAAAGTTATGTTATTGAAGTTTGTCTCTACCAAATTTTACGGTCAAACTCGCATTCTTTCCCAATCAGAAAATCGATCGTCCGAGTACTACTTTTGGCCGGAGCGTCATACTTTGACTCTTGAAAAGACATCAAAGTGGGCCGATAAAATTCGAAACTTTTATTTTATTTTTACTATCTCTAGTACTACCTCTAGTACTATCTCTAGTACTACCTCTAGTACTACCTCTAAAGAAGTCTCAATACACAGCTATTGAAGTTAAAAGACAGCGAAATGCTTTGAAAATCAATTCAATTCAATTTCTGCTAGACCTCACTAGTCTTTCAACATTTACAATCCCATAACTTGTCAACAATATATTTAATTATGTACATGATGGTACGTCTCATTTACATTATTTACTCTTGCTCGTTCGCTCTCATAAACAACCGCATTCTATTCCAATAAAACACGACTAGAAGATCATAACAGATCAAAACATTTAATATTCTGTTATTGACATTAAAATATTATTATATTATTGCTACTCTTCTGGCTACAGTCCCTACAATATTTTCGATATGTAAATTAGGTTGTTCGTTTCCTTGTCAATCCATCCTCGGAAACCCAGGGTCTGTAGGGGAGGGGGAGGGGAGGGGAAACGCAAGGGAAGGGGGGAGTCCATGTTGTCTTTTTTCGAGGATGTGTCAGTCTAGTGATTGTACCTTCATCACCGAGAAAAACTTGTCGAAAAAGTACATTACGTTACCGTAGAGTATAGGTCTATGTTTGACGTTATCAATGTAAATAGACGCGTTTAGTTTTCTAGCAAAAAAATATCAAATGTCTCCTTAATCGGGAAAGAAACTGGACGTGTCGAGCAAACGTTTAGCTTGACGAGCGCGTAAGGTTGAGCAAACGTTGTTGTTATATCCCCATAGTCAAACTCGTTTTTTTCTGAAAGTAAATAGACGCTTCTAGCAAAAATATCAAATCTTATAAAGAAACTGGACGACCATGAGCCACGCGCGTAAGGTTGAGCAAACTGTTATATCCCCATAGTCAAACTCGGCTCTGAAAGGCCTTTGATATCATAAAGAACAACGTAGCTGTATGGCGTGTTTCATTGTCTTCATATATATCGTTTTCTCATTGGTAGCCCAACCATTGCTTCCGTAGCCTCCTTTGCAGACGTTTTTAATGTCGACATTAAAAGCGTCTGCAAAGGAGGCTATTGCTTCCGAGGCTACTAAATAAAAATATATTTGCACCTTTCTTTGATGGGTTTCCTGTGGTAGAGCGCGCGCGCGAAATACGTAAGGTTGGGGTTCGCTGTGCATAAAAATTGCGCGCGTGCTTTACCTCTGGAAACCCATCGATAAATTAAAGAAATAAATTAAATGCAAGAAGTAGCTTCATTTCTGTCTTTACTCCCTCATCTGGTTGGAGTTTCAATGTTCCACCATAACATCTCTGTTGCATTTCGGGGGAGTTACTACTTGACCCATGTTTGGGTATAGGGGTGCCGCTGACGGTTTGAAACATTGACCCTGTTTAGGACAAAACAATCTAAAATACCTACCCTGTCTACTGACAACACCCTCTATTTTAGGACCCTGTTTAGGACAAAGGACAAAATAAACACTGTCTTCTTTTACACAATTTTAACGTGTTTTATGTTGACTGATCACCTGCTAAAGATCGGCAAACTTCTCTCTCGGTTGGCTAAATACCGGATAAAACCATATTTAACGACGACAATCGTGCATTACCATACCCTGTTTAGGACAGACACATAAAATTATATACCCTGTTCAGGGCAGAGAGGCCAAAAAACCATACCCTGTCCAGCGGTACGTCCCCGTATAGCCCATATATGGGAGTACCCATGGGCGAATCCTGAAAAGAAATAAAAAAAAAACCCCCCCCCCCCCCCCCCCCCCCCCCCCGGGTCCCCAGCGCAACGAACTCCAAATGTCCATGGTAATGAGAATCGCCGCAATCCGTAATACGGTCAAGAAGCGCTATATAACTACAAAAAGTCATTCACCACACTGAAAGATTAGTATTAAAGAGCACTCGCGATCTTGACAATATATATTGAGCAATATAAAAATGTGTAATACAGTACACATGACACGTGACCCAAGCGTGATTATGCCTTTTAAATGTGGATGATTTGGAGAGCTAACAGTAGAGTAGTCTCCTATGCACCCGTTCTTACTTTCGGGATCGCAGGGATCCTGAAAATAAGAACGGGTGCATAGGAGACTAACAGTAGAGGAAATACGAGAAGGATTTGCGGCAGTTGCTACGTACGCTTAGTGAAGACGAATATCAACGTTCGCTAAAGGGCCGGACACACGGTGCATGCAACTGCGTGTGTCCACCTCTGCAACATCTTGCGAGCAACAAATTACGTCGTATTAGCGCGCGCTAGTCAATTGCGAGCAATCAGTTTCATGGGTGGACACACGCTGCAACAAAATTGCCGGCAATATTTGCCCGCACTCGCGTGGCTCTCTTGCGTGGCTCCTGGCCTGGCCGTCCAGTTTCAATTTATTTATTTTTTGGCTAGAAAACTAAATCCGTCAAACATAGACCTTTACTCTACGGTAACGTAATGTATTTTTTCGACAAGTTTTTCTCGGCGATGAAGGTACAATTACTAGATTGACAAGGAAACGAACAACCTAATTTACATATCGAGAATATTGTAGGGACTGTAGCCAGAAGAGTAGCAAATTTAATAATAGTAATAATATTTTAATGTCAATAACAGAATATTAAACGTTTTGATCTGTTATGATCTTCTAGTCGTGTTTTATTGGAATAGAATGCGGTTGTTTATGAGAGCGAACGAGCAAGAGTAAATAATGTGAATGAGACGTACCATCATGTACATTATTAAATTATATTGTTGACAAGTTATGGGATTGTAAATGTTGAAAGACTAGTGAGGTCTAGCAGAAATTGAATTGAATTGATTTTCAAAGCATTTCGCTGTCTTTTAACTTCAATAGCTGTGCATTGAGACTTCTTTAGAGGTAGTTTCGAATTTTATCGGCCCACTTTGATGTCTTCTCAAGAGTCAAAGTATCAATGACGCTCCGGCCAAAAGTAGTACTCGGACGATCGATTTTCTGATTGGGAAAGAATGCGAGTTTGACCGTAAAATTTGGTAGAGACAAACTTCAATACAACATAACTTTAAGGCTATAAAGTTTAAATGTAGAACAATGACATACCGGGAACCGTTTTATGCGATTTAATATACCCTATTTTTCGCCGTAACTTTCTGTGCACTTTATACTCATTCTCGAAATGGCTCGCAAAAAATATTTGATTTACAGAGCAGAATAATTTTTGGACTCAAATTCATTATCGATAGTGCTTCTTTATCTGTGTAAAGTTTGATTGGTATTGAAATAGTTTTGAGGCTACAGCGACGCTTGGTACTCGCGCCATTATTTCGGACAGCGCGACAATCAAAAACAGCACTTCGACCACACTTTTGAACTTTCCCAATTTAAAAAAAAATGAAAAGGCGCTGGAACTTTTTATTATGCTTTTCGAAAATAGGTTACCCAAAGGTATCATCTGGCAAAATTTGAGACATTTGTCCAAGGGGTCGCTGACCGGCGATTCTCGGTTCTATCAGGCATTCACTCTTAAGTATTTCGAAATTATACCCTTTGTCGCATACCATATACGAAGTCCTATCATACTACGCCGTATCACTCTTGAAATTAGTAAAAATGTGAAGTTTGGAAATGATCGCTTCACAAATTGCGAAGATATGAATTTTCAAAAATCGAAATTTTATATGAAAACCTTTGGATATTTACGCTGGTAGGCAGCTCTTGCCTACTAACGAGACGAACTACTGCAAATGAACTTCAGTTCCTCCCTCACATCATTAAATGATACTATTACTTATAATGGTTCTACCTTTCGACAGAAGTGTTTGGGGTCCTCGAACGTGGCGTTTATGAGAACGCTGGTTATGAACCGGGTATAACTACAAATCCACCACCACAACAACTGACACGTGTTTGCCAGGAAAGTGCCTCATCGTCAAAATATCCAAAGTGCAACTCTATGGAAGGAAGCAGTGATTCCGCCTATCACTCGGACAGGACCATAAAACCACGCACAACTACAATCCCTCTACAGCCAATAGATGAACCTGGACGAGGACTATCAAGATCGCTTAATGCTCTCGACGACGACGGATCGTCAAATTATGTGTCTAGTATGTATCAGGGTAGTCTCCCTCGCATCCGTTTTTAGCTCCATCACGTAACGCTCTCGGCCCAGAGACGAGAGCGTTACGTGACGGAACTGAAAACGGCTGCGAAGGAGACTAGTATCAGGGCAGAACGTTCGATTGAGATATTTCCACTGCTATATCGTTCGTAATCTCAAGTCGGAACAAAGTTGCAATTCCCTGACTGTGTGCATGGTAACTTGATTGCTCGAAAGTTGAAGTTGGGAATCCTCATTATTTAGTTGGGTTCTGTTCCAGGCCTTGTATCCGATCCCATGGAGCCCTGCGCGCACAGCGTATTTTCGTAGGCCACAAAAATCGAAATTTGAGATATCAGTTCAGATCAGAAAACAATGTGAACGGTTTGGCGTTGTTTTTTTTCCGTATGAGTGGGAAACCTACGGCATGGAGTTACGGTCACGGTACGGAATCTAAGACATCTATTCAACTAAGCACAGCGCGCAAAATCATCATTCGATAAATCAGAATGCGCGGACACGGCACGGCACGGCACGGTCACCGTATACGGCACCATCACCGCACGGCACGAACCGTACCGTAACAACTTCCAACGCTATTATATAGGTTTAGCTGCAGGTGAATAAAAACATAAAAAAGGACGCAAGGCATCATGGGCTTGGACACTGGGTCTTTCAGTCACAAAGGAGGGCGCCCAAAGGAGCACGCTTTCACATTTTGGTAGTACGAAAAGCGCTCATAGTTTTCCAAATAAGACCCATGCAAAATTTAATACTGTCTCATATTCCTCTTTCGTGTCAAGATTTCCAACTGAATTGATATCAAAAATTAACATGTTTTTTTAGCTACCTCTACGAGCGTGGATGACTTATCAGCTGATATTTCTCCTGACACGACGGTCGAAGAATGGCTCATGTGCATGCCCGACTTAAGGGTAAGAAGCATTGTAGAATTAACTAATATTGGTTCATTGTTCAATTATCGGCATGCAATTCGAATATCGATCGTGATGAAGACTAGTCGATGAGTGACCATGAAAATATGGTTCCTGCAACTAAAACTACGATGTTGAGCACATTACAACCCAAACCATGATGGAGTGCCCCTCCCCTCCATCTTCCAATTATGATAATTACAACTAATCAAGGGTTATTTTTCTTCGTCTTTTTTTAAGCAATATATTGCCAATTTCGTAAAATATGGATACGACAACATTGCCTTTATCAGTGGAATGACAGAACAGGTACAGTTCACCAGTCCGTTTATTCATAGTTTATTCATACTAACTATGGTTTATTCAATGGAAAGATCTGTTTGGTTTTTTTAAATACTATACTAGATTTAGCTTGTGAAAGGATAATTACCATAAAATGTGGTGAACTTTTGCTTTGAATTTCCCCATTATTATTACTGATTTGAGAAACTATATATCAAAACTCCAAAGAGTGCGCTTCAACACATTTCTCGGTGTTTGGAGTTTTTCAGTCGTGTGTGACTGATTTATTACTTTGTATACTTATTACATGTCCATATGTTTAGGATCTCGAAGCCATTCAGTGGCATCGACGTGCGAGGTCACAGAAACAAACTTAAGCGTTGATTTATTACTTTGTATACTTATTACATGTCCATATGTTTAGGATCTCGAAGCCATTGGCATCGACGTGCGAGGTCACAGAAACAAACTTAAGCGTAGAATAACCAAATTACCCAAGAGAGATATCGAGGAAGGCATACCGGTAAGACGATACATGAACCGCCTATGTATACATTGTAAGGGTCATGGGTATTTGGGAGGTCCCATGGGAGGGAAGGGGTACTTAAGGCGGGATCGCATGCGCGATGAAGGGATACGAGTACTCTGCAAAAGAGAACAGTCCGGTGCGTATCAAAAAGGTCCTTACACGTCTCCAAGTACACTCTCTATCCCCATAAGTAGAGAGATAGAACATGTAAATAACACAGAGAAACCTACTGAATAAATAAAGGAAATTGTAAGTGAAGTTGGCTCCAGTTGCTACACATCATTGAAGACGTTATTGTTACTAATAATATATTAATATATTGTTTTACTTACGGTTGTTGAATCAAATCAGCGGGTTCTTCAATTAATAGAATGCACACGCTTCCAATTTCCTTGGGATCATCTATAGGAATAGGGGACTAGCTGTTGAGCTGAACGGACGTACGTGCTCTTCAAAGCTCCGACCAAAACCTATATGTAATCGGCAATTTCTAGCTCACAGTGTCTTAATTAAAGCATCTAAACTCTCAGAAATGTCACAAGAAGCTAGCACAGCGAACGACAACGTTTCAACACCGTTGTAGCAGAGAGAGAGAGACCAAGGAGAAAGAGAGAGGCAGAACTCCACGCCAGAGTCCATCGTCGCCTCCCTCAACACACGAATGTACATGCAAAGTCGCTTTAGACCAACTTAACGCAAAATAATACAAACTATTACCTATCATACCTTTAGTAGCCACGCTACAAAATCAAGTGGAACAACTTATTGAAGATAAATGTTCGCTCGAGACAGCATTGGACTTTAATCACAACGAGATCAAAGACCTAAAGATAGAAGTGCAAGCTCTGCAGGAGGAAAATATGAGAACATCTTTCGAAGAGTCAATGTTCACCTCAATAACCGGACAAACTTATGATTTATGGTGTAAGAGAAACCCCCTCAGAAGCTATTCAAGAAGTTGTTAGAAAAATTTTATTGGAGGAACTCGAAATGCTCAGGATAAAGGTTGACCAAATGAAGTTTGAAGTGAAGAGTGCATCGAATCCCTACTACTGCTGCCAAAGGCCCAAATGAAAAACCACGACCTATAATTGTCCGCTTCTCCTTCTTCCAACAAAAACAAGATGTATTTGCATATGTAAAGAACTTGAAAGGTTCTCCCATAGCAATTAGCGACGATTATACCCAACCGAAATTGTGAATATTCACCGAAAACTTTTACCCGTGCTGAAGGCAGCAAAGAAAGAGAAAAAAAAACTACTTTTTTCAAAGTTGACAAGCTAGTCATTGAAGGGAAGACTTACAGAGGTAAAGAAACGTTTGCCCTGCCGTTCATGTAATTGATGACATTGAGGGTACTTCTCACTGATGGAAACTGAGCCTGTTTAGACACTGAAAAATGAGCTGGGTCTGATCGGACTTGTCTTAACTTTAAATATCCTTATCTGGCAAAAAAGCAAGTACAATGTCACTGTACTAAAAGGTTATATGTGTTTTATATTTATATGTTCAACTATTTTATATGTATCTTTAGTTTATTATTGGTTAGTTACGTTTGGGATTTGCTTCATTAGTTATCAATGTATTTCTTTGTCTCTATCCCCAAACAATATACTTTTCGATCGAAGCCACTTTGCTCGAAATTTGCATCTAGAGAAAAGAGACCCTTTCTTTAATCAAACCTAGTATTCCATGAGCGTCAATTTGAACCCCTTTCAAATAAAATGTCTTTCTTTGAATGTACGAGGGTTGAATAACACAATCAAAAGGAAGAAGATTTTTGCATGGTTGCACAAGCAAAATGTCCAATTAATTTTCCTTCAAGAGACTTTCAGCTCTGAAGTCGAAGAACACAAATGAATGGGGAGGTCATATTGTTTTTGCACATGGAACAAAACACAGTATAGGTGTAATGGTCCTTTTCCATCCTTCTATTGACATAACTGTTAAAAACAGCACCGTAGATAAAAACGGAAGATTCATTATCCTAGAAACAGAAATTGAAACAAACCCAATCATATTATTTTGAAATTTTAGGTACCAGATCCCTCTTTTGTACCTCAAACTTTGCCTATTTTTCAACGTTCTGTCCATGGTGCTTAGTATACCTAATTTAAACCAAATTTAAAAAATAACTCTCGAAGTTACAGAAAATTAAATACTATAGTTGGAAAGACCACGAAACGTTTATTACGTGAGCGTAACATCATTGTTGTAGAGCAAACGATAAACACACACTGGCTCTTCAAATTTGCCTCATAATGTCGCTGAAAAATGGTAGTGGTCAACCGGTGTTTAAAAACTGCAAATTTCTCCTAAAATAAAATTATTTGGGACTTTTTAGTATTTACGAATTAAGAGAGACTTCTTAATAGATTTGATTATAAAATTTAGTGATAAAAGGTAAAAAACGACATTATTTACACGGAGAACGACGACGTTTCGACGTTGGCTTAACGTCATTATCAAGTCAAAAAGGAAAAATATTTACAAACTATATATAGGAATGAGAACAATGAAAGAATTATAAAACAATAAAACAATAAAGCAATGATAAAATAAACAAAATTAAGAAACAAAGTCAAATGAAAAGTTTTGCACGGATGGAGTCCGTTTGTACATTTAAACTAGGTTTGATGTTCTTGATAAAAAGCATTTCATAAACAAGGCAGTCCCATTTGTTTTTGCATTTCTTCAGAACTTGAAAATTTCTGGCATTGAAGTCATCAAGGCTACCGTGCTGATCCTTGAAGTGTTTCCCAATAGAAGAGCTCTTAAACTTATGTTCATTGGTGCGTTGGAAGAGGTGTCGGGTTGTAAACCCAACATAGTCTGCATCACACAGACCACATTTAAACTTATAAACAACGCAATGTTGATTAATGATGGTAGGCTTGCTTTCTTTCGGCATGAGAACCTGTTCGAGTTTACGGCTAGTGAAGACAGGTTGGAGGAGTATTCTAATTTTATTACTTAGATCGTTCATCTGCCTCCTTACTGTGTCAGCTGATCTCTGGTCTTTGAAAGGGAGGGAAACTCGCACAACTTGGTCATTCAGTGTTATCTCCACTTGTATCTGGGGGTGACTGGTTTCTACTTGTTATAACAGACTTGTTAATAGCGGAGTTGGTGACATCCAATGGATAATTTAGACGAGTGAATATTGAACGCAATTTGTCGCACTCTTGATTAAAGAATTCCGGTGTTGAAGACAAAACTTGGGCGCGATGCACCATAGTTTTCAGAAGACAGTTCTTATAACGTGCATCAACATGACTATTATAGTGTAGTAATAACCCGGTATTGGTAGGTTTTCTATAGACTCTGGTCTCTAGTTTTGTCCCATTTTGAATTATGTCCATACCAAGAAAAGGGATTGTGTTCTGTCAACTGGTAATTCCATGGTGAAACAAAGGCTAGAGTGAAGATTATTCAGCGTTGAGAGGAAATCTTCAGCAGTGTTTACATCAGGCATAACAACGATGGTGTCATCGACGTACCTCCGGTATAGGTCAGGGAATTCAACGGCATCACGAGTAAGTTTCTCTTCAAGGTGACACATGAAGGTGTTGGCCATTAAAGGACCCAGGGGTGACCCCATTGCCACACCATCAACCTGTTCATATAACTGGCCATTAAATTGGAAGAGTTGGTTGGTTGTAGAGATTTCCAATAGTTTAGCAAGTTCGTGCTTCTGCAGGTCTAGGTTGTGGGTAACGTTGAACCAATTATACTTGAATGCTTTCTCAACTAGAATGTCTATGGTTTCTTTCAAGGGTTCCCTTGGTGAATAGAGCAGATACATCGTATGATACAAGTAGGTCGTCTTCTTTCATAGGGAAAGCACGTATTTCTTCAGAGAAGCTAAATATATCATTGATGGTTCCCTTGGTGAGGGTTCCCTTGGTGAATAGAGCAGATACATCTAATTATTATTATGATACAAGTAGGTCGTCTTCTTTCATAGGGAAAGCACGTATTTCTTCAGAGAAGCTAAATATATCATTGATGGTATATTCATTGTTGGACAGTAGTTTTAACTTTTCTTCCAGCCATTTTGCAAGGGTGTAGTTGTATGTATCCGTTGCTGAGAGAATCGGCCGCATGCTAAGTATTGCTTTGTGTGTCTTTGGAAGCCCATAAAGGTGTGACAGTCTCGAGCTCTTTGGACAGAGCGTTGATGCAAGAGTACCAGGTAGAATTTCATGCAGAGTTTTGGTGAGTTCTTTTTCTTTCTGGAGAAGTGGATGATAATGCTTAGGTGGTCTTCCACGAGTTTTGGGTCGTTCGTTGTCAATACGTACAAACTTGGATGTGTTGTTAACAGAGGCGTCACTAAGGAGACGTATGTACTCTTAGTTTTAATTTGACACGGTTTTCTTTGTTATTCATAGGGCTTTATCTCCGGTATTGACCGGTTGAACAATAGAATTGAATTGAATTGCTCATTATGAATTCACCGGGATGTATCCATATACAGCCCTGGGTTGTATATGGATACATCCCGGTGAATTCATAATGAGCACTGAAATGCTATTCTTCGTGCTATTCATATAGTATTCATGCTAAATAAAACTCCAAAAAATACCAGAAAATGCCTCAGATTGCTTCGTGCGAAAACCTTATCAAATTTAAACTAAGTCAGATAAATACCTCGAACGTCGGCAATAAGCCTATAAATCCCTTGGGCCTACGGCCCAAGGGATTTATATGGCTTATTGGCTCCGTTCTCGATATTTATCTCTTACATCTTTGTCCATAATTACTACACCAGAACCTTTGTCGGCTTTGTAATAACAATATCATCTCTTTTCTTGAGGCGATTGACGGCCTTGATAAGTGCCTTGGGTGGATTAGGACTTTTCCGTTCGATGTAATTAATTGCGATGGAACGTAGAGTAACACTCGCTAATTCCTTCTTGTCAGAATCTTTAAGCAGAGGATCAATTCTCCAATATGCTTTCTCAAAGCTTGGATTTCGACTGGTGATGATTTATGCGGCAAGGAGAACTTTAAGCCTCTACAGACAACAAGCTTTTCAAAGAAGGACAGTCGATACGTGGACATGTTAGTGATATGTTGATCGACATCAAAGTTTTTGGATATCAAGCGGGAGATCTTCTTAGCGTGACATCTCATAATATCTTCGTGTTGTTTCTTCCGAAGCAGATGAATAATGTGGACAACAGCTATATAACGAATGGTGGAACAGTTTTCACGAATATCACGGTAGATGTTACGTATTTCTTCCTTGAGATGCCTCAGATGAGTTAGTTTCAATCGTAGTTCCTCTTCCAAGACTTGCTTCTGATAATTATCTGCGGATCTTTTCCATTTTTTCCTAAAATAGATCATTGAAAGGAATGATATGATGAAAGAAAATAAAATTCGATTATTTTGAGTTGACCGTCAATTCTCGATTCTTACAGGCATTCGCTCTTAAACCCTAACGAAACGCTAAAAAAGGAATTTCTCTCGCCTCCCAATTTGACAACATTAACACTCAATGAAAACCAAAAACTTTTTTGTGAAGGTTGTCTATCCCCAAAAGAATGCTTCAAAGCTTTGCAAAATTGTTCTAAGAATAAAACACCGGGATGGTTTATCTGCAGAACTCTATCGTTTCTTTTGGCCTGAGTTAGGTGAAAGTATGGTTAATAGCTTTAATCACAGCCTGCAGAAGGGAGAAATGAGTATTAGTCAAAAACGAGGGGTGATTAATCTAATCCCAAAGAAAAAAAAAAGAATCCACTTTATCTAGAAAACTGGCGCCCTATTTCTCTACTAAATGTAGATTATACTGATAGCCACAAAAACGATAGCAAATAGAATAGAAAAAGTACTACCTTCTATAATTAACCCCAACCAAACTGGGTACGTAAAATCTAGATATATCGGCGAGAACATCAGACTAATTTCTGACATCATGCAGTATACATTACAACATAAGATTCCCGATGCTGCCGTCTTTGTGGACTTTAAGAAAGCATTTGATTCTTTGGAATGGGATTATATTTTGAACGTCCTTGAGAAATTGAATTTTGGTCCGCAATTGATTTCTTGGGTCAAAACGTTTTATAAAGACATTTCAAGCTGTGTAATAGGCCATATGCACTAACGGGTCACGTGACCCAACTTTCTCAAATCAAGCAGCAGTGTCAAAATGAACTCCAGAAATGAAAAGAGCAGCTCGATATTAGTAAAAAGGCGAAATTTCAGCTTATAATGTTTAACACAGCAGAAATGGCATGAAATATAAAATTGCAAATTTTATTAAGATTCGTATGGAAAAATGTGCTGGATGGCAAAAAATGCCATCCAATGCATTTTCCAAACAAATTATTATTAAAAACACTCGATTTTATATTTCATGTCATTTCTCCTGTGTCAGACGTTATGACCTGAAATTTCGCCTTCTTACTAATATCGAGCTGCTCTTTTCATTTCTGGAGTTCATTTTGACACTGCTGCTTGATTTGAGAAAGTTGGGTCACGTGACCCGTTAGTGCATATGGCCTATTAACAATGGATACGCGTCAGAGTTCTTCAACCTACAACGTGGAGTTCGACAAGGCTGCCCTTTATCTGGCCCACTTTTTTTTGTTATTTCTGCAGAGATGTTAGCTTATGCTATTAATAACAACTCAGAAATAAAAGGTATCAAAATGAATGAAAATGAAATTAAGCTTACACAATATGCGGATGACACAACATGCTTCCTAGAAGACGAAAGATCCATTAAAAATACTTTACGTGACTAGACAATTTCAGAAAGGTTTCTGGTTTACAACTAAATACCGATTAAACAGAAGCAATGTGGATAGGGTCATTAAAGGATAATACATGTCAACCTTTTGGATTAAAATGGACCTCTGAACCAATATTAGCTTTAGGCATTTATTTTACTTATGATCGAAAACTGTGCAATGAGCTGAATTTTTACGAAAAATTAAAGAAACTAGAGTTTGTTCTGTGTTTGTGGCAAAACAGTAATCTATCTCTATATGAAAGAATCAATATTGTTAAAACTCTAGGATTATCATTAAAGTTGCGTTTAATTTTATCTGGAACAATAAACCAGCCAAAATAAAGAAAAGAACAATCGGTGGGACTCTAGAAGAAGGAGGTTTGAACATGGTGTCTTTCAAGCACATAGATAAAGCTCTAAAACTTGCATGGGTCAAGCGTTTATTGGATACGGAAAACAAACCCTATGGAATTCGAAAGTTATACCTGAAAATACATTGCTTAGGTACGGAGGACTATTTTTGTTTTCATGTGACTTCGACATGAAGTTTCTTGAAACAACTGGTGTGCCGCATTTCTACGAGAAAATTATGTACTACCTTCAGGAATTCAACTCAAAAAATTCGGTTTCAAAACAAAATGTATTTATAAACTGCATTTGGAATAATAAATTCATCAAAATTGATGACTCACCATTCTTTTATATATTGTGGTTTAATTAAGGTATCAAAACATTAGAAGATTTAATGGAAGTTTTTCTGATTTTATAAATAAATATGGTATAAATACCAATGTTCTTACATACCAGGGTGTTGTGAGTGCAGCCAAATCGTTTGTTAAACAGAACCTTTCTTTAAACTCTGAACAAACTTCCACACAATTAAACAGCAAAACTGATTTAATCACTATGACCGTAAAATCAATAAGGCAGTTTTTTCGCTAAAATTGATTTCCTACACCCTACAAGTAAATCCAGCCATTCTTCAAGAAGGCATCGATCTTTCAGACCTAAAAACAGTGTATTCGCTTCCTTTTATTGTAACTAAAGAGATTAAACTCTCCATGTTCCAAGTAAGATCGTTCACAATATACTTCCGTTTAAAAAATACCTATACAAAGTAGGTATAACAGAAAACGATATTTGCCCGTTTTGTACTGATGGTGAGCGACACACATGTAAGCATTTTTTTTTTATTGCAAAAGAGCAAAAGCTTTTTGGAGCAATTTTAAATCATGGTGGTCAGATCAAATCAGTTCAACTCCTGAAATCAACCTTAGCTCTGCCTTAATTCTATATGGTCATCTGACTATAATATTAAAAAATCCCTTCTACTTAACCACTTAATTCTAATTGCAAAACAGCATATGTACAATGCTTTTATCAAAGAAGAGCTATATACATTCCAATCCTTTATTAATCATGCAATGAATAAATATAATACAGAAAAAAGAATTGCATTATCAAAATCAAAATGCGTTCAGCAAGGAGTGGGGAAAAAATGGTCCCCTTTTACCAAATTGCTGAGCAAAGTTGCTTCATGATTACTCACTTCCTTACTTCTCTAGCCTTCATCCTTCTTCTTTCTTTTCTTTTCCTCTCTTTCTCTTTGTGTATTTTTCTTCGTATGTTTGTGTATGTGTATCATTGTATGTAAATGTATATATGTTTAAATACAGCAATTTGCAAAAATTCTGTAAAAATCAAATATATCAATATATCAATATATCGGGTGCATTGTGGGTAATTTTCATCATAAAATTGCTGAATAAGCCCTATAAAGTTCCAATTTTTCAATTGTTCTTTTCACATACATACTGGTTTAGATTCAGGTTTAATAATAACTAAAATCAAAGAATTAGGATTATGCAAATTACTATATATCGATATATGCATGACTAGAATAAAGAGTGCTGGCATATTTTGGAGCCCGCCAATATAAACGGTTGAATTTTCCAAATATGTGTCTGTTTGCCAACGGCCAACGGGATATGGTAAATCTCTTTTTTTATCAAGCGGCAATTCGAGTGGCAATGGAGAATCGGCAAGTCGTCGATCATGTTTTGATTGTCTAATCGTCCCTGATTTCTGAACAGATGAAATCGTACGAAAAGTTCGGATCAAAGTACAGTACAAAAATTCAAGATCAGTCCGAAGGGTCGTCCAAAGGTATTGGTGAACCAAGAGACCATAATACTAGATACGAGTCCTGAAACACTTCAAAAGTGGCATAGCTTCGTGTCGCGAATATCCTCATCTGGTATCAATCAATGTCACCCGTTGCTTAGGAATAGTAACGCATGCGCAACAGAGAATTCAACGGATGGGGGTAGAGTCTTCTTTTCTTCCTCTTCTCTTCCCCGGGAGTAAAAGGAGACTCTGTCAGCAGGGAATCAGGATAGAGTATAGGGCGGGATGAAGCTAAAGGGTATTGAAGTCTCTTCAGGGACTCTTGACTTGACACTAGCATCTTCGTCCAAAGGAAAATCACTAGCTTTGTTCTCAGCTGGCCATTACATGTATAGAGAACCCCCCTGAATTCCTAATATTTTTATGTTAAGTATTTTAAATTGTACGCACGTGCGTTCGTGCATATATGCACGCTACGCCCCTGATCCAAAGGAAAATCACTAGCTTTGTTCTGACCATTACATGTATAGAGAACCCCCCCTGAATTCCTAATTGAAGGTCATTTGCTCGTCCCGATTTTCTTCCCGCATTTTCGTGAACTGATTTGTGAATGTTTCCATCACAGACTGATGTCAAGCAGTGGTTGGTAGAATTGGGTCTGGGAGAATACTGGCCATATTTCTTGAACAATAGCTACACAGAGCCAAACGACCTTGAAGACCTAAAACGTATAGACAAAGAACAACTTAAAACTGACTTTAAAGTGAGAAAGGTTGCTCATATCAACATGTTATGCCAGGCCATAAAGAAACTCCAGTATGCCAACAAAGGTGAGCTTTGCTTAGATATGCCCGACAGACAAAGGTTTCCCATTCACACCAAGGCATAAACATGGTTTAACTAAACAGTTTAGACAATTATCTACAAACGTCATGAAACTTTTGGCATAAAACTGCTGGTAAACTCACAGGGAGCCCAAGCATAAATGCAGTAAAAAAATAAAATTGGAAATAAAGTATTTTTTTTCCCCCTATACACCTTTGTTGTCTGTTAACTTAACCTGCCTGGTGATTTTTTTCCCGAAATTTTTTTTTTCTCGGACCAGTAAAGAAAAATGAAAAGGGTGGACACTCCACTTCGATTATCGATTCAAAATGCCCAATCAGCTCGGGGAAATACGATTTTTTTGCTGTGAATACTCAACGTATCGGCTGCAAACTTTCACAGCATATAATCAGATACCTATTCTTCTTTCTCGTATCCTAGCCTATCGTACCCATGGAAGAGTGAATTTCAAATTAATTAGGAAATAAATCGCCAGCGAATTACAAAATAATGCGTACCGAGGCGAATCCGTGCAAAATTTGACCGTTGGCACGGCCGTCCCTGGAACCGAGAACAATAAAAGACACTACGGGGAGGCCGAGCGTAGCTGTTGACCTGACAAACCGATTCCTGCCCGGCTGTCAACATCGTATAAAAAGGCAAGGAAAAGTAAAGGATTTTGAGTATTACATTATAGAACATTTGTAGATTGCTGAAGACTGCAATTTTGACGAGAGTGGGAAGGTCGGGGAATCGGTTTGTCAGGTCAACAGCTACGCTCGGCCTCCCCAAAGTGTCTTTTATTGTTCTCGGTTCCAGGGACGGCCGTGCCAACGGCCAAATTTTGCACGGATTCGCCTCGGTACGCATTATTTTCGAATTCGCTGGCGATTTATTTCCTAATTAATTTGAAATTCACTCTTTCATGGGTACGAGAAAGAAGAATAGGTATCTGATTATATGCTGTGAAAGTTTGCAGCCGATACGTTGAGTATTCACAGCAAAAAAATCGTATTTCCCCGAGCTGATTGGGCATTTTGAATCGATAATCGAAGTGGAGTGTCCACCCTTTTCATTTTTCTTTACTGGTCCGAGAAATTAAAAAAAACCAATTTCGGAAAAAAAATCACCAGGCAGGTTAAGTTAACAGACAACAAAGGTGTATAGGGGGAAAAATACTTTATTTCCAATTTTATTTTTTTACTGAATTTATGTTTGGGCTCCCTGTGGTAAACTGTCCTTTATATTGCACATATAAATTCCAGGTAGTTTGATTCTTCTGAAATTAAATGCCCTCAAATGGGGAGTTTACAGGTCTTGCGTGACATTTTAAATTTTAATCCAACAAAAACAAAAATACAATATTTGAAAAGAGCACACCAAAGTTAGCAAAAACTGAAATTTTGAAGTAATTTCGATGAATAGATCAAGAGCGAAAGTTATGGGCGACTGAACAACAGCAACAGCTTGCCCACCACCGTAACATGTATACATTTTGTCTGCGCATGCGTTAGAATTCAGATTTGAAAGTGATTTGCCGCCATTTTCTTTGCAAATTGCACTGCGGTGTGGGAGATTTAGTGAGCGATCTTCGTCTCTAGAATGATGTTCAAGAAAGTATTTGAAAGGAAATCAATAGTCTGCCTACTTTTGTTTTGCTGTAGATGATTTTTTTCCGAATAAGGGTCGTAGATGATAAAATATCAAGGAACAAAATCCGCCGAAACAAGGAATTATCCTAAAACCAGCTACATTGTCCTTTGGGTTTATTCTCATCGAAGATGATTTCAAGAGACACCTCACAGTGAAAGTTAGTACTGACACATTGAAGGTCACATTCTGTGAATTTGAGTTCTGTACATTCAGTATTCTCAAAGTATTTTGCTCGGTTCACTTGGGTATTTATCATTTTTGCACGTATTTTCCTAACATTCCTACCTAAAGAACAATACTTATTAACTCGCCCCCCAGCCGAAAATAGCACAAATTGACTTCTTCTAAGCTTATTCTTTGCATTCGAGAACTTATTTTAAGCAGAAAAATTGTCCCTCAATGTGAGATCGTATTATTTAGGTACTATGGTATCAGTACACTCTACTTTGTTATGATTATGACTGATTTTCATCGCTGGTGTATACCATATTACAAACACTCTATGTGTTGAAGTTTATTGTAAAGGATAGCTTAATTCTTCATTTTTTTGGACTTCTTAGAATCAGCTGTAAACCGTTTGATATAAGTTTGATTCACATTGAGATTTTATTCAGCATTGTGTTTGCGAATCGTTTATCTGAATTGGTGACGTGTCAAACTAAATTATAAGAAAACCTTTCTTAGTAGCTCACCCCCCAGCAATTTTCTTCCGTGATTTATTGCTTCACTCATGCTAGTTTCGTAAGGTCTTGTTTGTTGGAGTTGAAAAATTGTCCCTCTTGCTTTGCGGTGGATTTGAAGTGTCCAAGTATTACTCATTCACCCGACTTCTTCGTAGGAATGTTGCCGTGTTTTGGCGGATTTTTGTTCCTGGCTTATACGGAAAAAATATCCACAGCACCACAAAAGTAGGCGGACTATTGATTTCCTTTCAATGATTTTCTTAAACTTCATTCTAGAGACGAAGATCGCTCACTAAAGGCGTCCACAGCAGTGCACTTGGCAAAAACAATAGCGATACTTCATGTTTACAAACATTAACATTGTGATGTAAATGTGCCAACCATTTCCACAAAAGCTTTTCACACGTTTTGTTTCAACAGCCAATCGATCTCTGGTTGGCACATCGTTGGCATACTGAATGACAAAAGCTGAAGTATCGATTATGCAAATAGGTACTTTGAAATCTGAATCCTAACGCATGCGCAGACAAAATGTATACATGTTCACCACCGTACGTTTCTTAAGAAAAAAGCCAACTTCAGTCGCCCATAACTTTCGCCCCATTCATCGAAATTACTTCAAAATTTGAATTTTTGCTAACTCAGTTTGGTGTGCTCTTTTCAAATATTATATTTTTGTTTTTGTTGGATTAAAATTTAAAATGTCACGCAAGACCTGCAAACTCCCCATTAGAGAAGCAAGAATAAACTTAGTTAACTAAACAAGGTTTGGTGTGAATGGGGTATTAAGATATAGAGTCGTTTTCGTACGAGTGGGAAACTTACGGTACCGTGACCCTCAAATGGCTTTCTTTCTGGACCAATCAAAAAGCGTGCAGATAATAATAATAATAATAATAATAATAATAATAATAATAATAATAATAATAATATATTTTTCATTTATATAGCGCTTTTTTAAGAGCTTTAAAAAACAAAAAAAAACAAAAAAAAAAAAAACAATCAAATAAATATACACTAAATATACTTAACTGAATCAGTTATGCCAGTAATACGTTCTAAATAAATTGATAAAAAATATATGCAGATGTATCTCATCCAATCAATCCTTTCAATACGGCACGGCACGGCACCTTTCCCACCCATCAGTACGATCACAGGTAGCCCAAGCTGTGTATCAGTACATTATTATAAGAGAATGTGTGTGGATCATGTCAATAAAATCAATAAGATAATAAAGTAAAAATAAAATCCTCTATAAAAAGACAAGGGCTAATTAAAAAAATGGTGATAACTCGCTCAATTCTTGTCCAAATCGCTTCAAATCATATCTTCACAGGCAATAAAGGATTTTATAGAGGATTTCATTTTAACTTTACTATTATCTTATTGATTTTATTGACATGATCCACACACATTCTCTTATAATAATGTACTGATACACAGCTTGGGCTACCTGTAATACGATAACGACTCTAATCGACGGTTATACATTGTACACAGAGAGATAAACAAAAACGCTAAATAACTTCTATCAGGATCCTTACAGTGAACTCACGTACAATTCCAAACATTTTCCCTGGCAGGCCAAAAGGAAAATCGCTGGGCACGCCGACAGTTAGAAAGACTTCCGACCGAAACCTTGGAACCCAGGAATGAACTTGACGAAGCTATAGAGTACCACTTTTGGGAGAGTTTGAGACAGGAATGCTTAATACCTGAATTGGCAGGATTTGAAGCTAATACGGAACTGAAAAACAAACTTGCAGAATTGCGAAACTCCGCTTTGATGATGTTCTTCGTTGCAAACTGTTTGTGGATGATTATCATTATGGTTTTGGTAAAACAACCTTCCTTGAAGGCTTTAGGTGTGGACGTTTTGGGACTGTCATTTTTAATAGTATATGGTACTGTTACACTTTTCCAGTTCTTAGCCATGATTACCCATCGTCTGACAACATTGTTGCACGTACTTGCACGTGCACCCTGGACGTGTTGTGGAAAGTCACATAAGAAGCCAAATAAGCCACACATACAAGACCGGTGAGAACTACTTTACGGCAGAGATATTTAGTCAGATAATAAGCCAAAAAGACAACGGCCGGGGACAGGTTACATACAAGAGTGCTACTCTACAGAGTTTCAGAGTTAGTCTCTAGTCGTCTGCTGTAAAAGAGGGACTTGAAAGAACTACTTCTGATCATTGTTACACCAAAGTATTTAGTGTTTCAGATTCTAAAACTTATTAATAATTCATGAAACTGATCACTACATTCCCTGCTGACAGAGGCTCCTTTTCTCCCGAGGAAGAAAAGGGAGACTGTCAGCAGGAAAATCACTACATGGACATGATCTTAATTAGCTGAACTTTTGCTTTGAATTTCTCCAAGAATTATTAACTGAATTTGAACATTTGAAAAAGTGCTACATCCAATATCCATACACCTCGAAGTCAGTTTAAAAATATCTGGCTGCGCCTCTTTTTTTTTCAACACACTTCTCGTTGTTTGGATATCGGATGAAACACTATTTCTAGTGTCGTTGATCTATTACTTCATAGGACCTCCAGACTGTTACATAATTTATAATTGAAACTAGTGTACAATTGTTTCAAGAATTTCTCATTATGCCACACTTTTCTATTTTTTAACAAAAAAGTATTTAAAGAAAAAAGCACTTTTATCTTCACAATTTTTGTCCAGAAACGGATTACTTTCATGATTTGGTTCCCGATTATACATACAGTGTATCAATCAATCTTTGTTTGTACAACTACTGATTTTGTATTTTACTTTATTTTAATTTAGTTTGTCACAAGTGTCATAGTCTAATAATCAGCGATGCAAAAATTATAAAACAAAAATTCAGAAAAAATACCTGAATCCTAAATACAAACAGGAATTAAATTCTAAAAATATAAAATATGTGATACTATATTATATATAAGTGAAATCCTAATTTAAATTCTAAATAGAGTAGACAACTTTTATATATTCTTCATATTAACTCACCAGCTACAATGTATGCCATAGCAAGAAGTTAACATGTTGTACAATTACTGACAGTACACTGTTATTCAACATTGTGAGCTTCAGCACTTGTCATTTGATCACAAAAAAGCCGTTGAACTCACGGTCGAAACCTGGGAGCAAGTACAAAAGTTCAACCCCACCGGGAGGGACAACTAAGAAAACTTCCAAGGGTTTTGCTTTGGAAGTTTTCTTAGTTGTCCCTCCCGGTGGGGGTTGAACTTTTGTACTTGCTCCCAGGTTTCGACCGTGAGTTCAACGGCTTTTCTGTACCCACTTGTTCTCGCCACGCATCAAAATGGCGATTTTGGAGCGGATTTTCTTGGCCTCAAGGGAGCTCATGGCTCAGGAAAAGCAACTGGCTCGATTCAATAAGTACAGCTACATTGCTAGGTTATCCGTTGACATCCCTGCGAAGGCAGATTGCGATGGGATTCGAATTTCTTCGAGAAAATCGACCTGAATTAGAGCCGTTTGAAGGCGATTTTCGGGCTTCGATTCCAACCTTGTCTTCTTCTGTGTAAGGGGAGGGAAAAAATTCTGAAAAATTCTGAAACTCGCTCCAGACATTGGCAGGAACTACTTCAAGACACATAGTAAGTTACAGTAACATTTATTCAATATTTACGCTGAAAATCCACCATTGAATAATGCCCATACATTCTCTTATACAAATGCTGCGCTTGGGCTACCTGTGGTTCAACCGGTCATTTTATAGTTTTGAGTATGAGTTTGTTTGTTTCTCAAAAGCATTATTTTTCTATATCGTTTCCCTAAAAATTATTAGAAATAAAGATTAATAGTTGTTGAAGTCCACTGTGTAGTTTTCTTGAGGTTTTGAGTTGTATTTATTCGATGATGGGCCGGGTCCGAATTGTCTTGTGAATTTTGATGTGTTGAAGAACGCTGAACAGCGACCGATGATCATGAAGGCCGAAGTTAGGATTTGTGTGCAATTTCTAAGCCGTGGTGGATGCCTGGGCTCTGACTTGTTGCTTTATACCTCGTCTTTTTTATCCTTCATTTGGCCAACACATTTCATTTAACCGCTTTTTAGATCGGGAATCACGACGCCTATATAACACATTGCGCATGTGCGAGACAATTCTTTCGAGACAATGCTTTCGCTAGACACACACCAGCTTTGACAATACAGGAGCCCATATCATTGTGCAAAGACATCCCATTTGCCCTTGGATTTGACGAGGTCCCACATCGATTGGGAGAAAGATACATTTTTGTATATAAATGGTTCCAATACATGTACATCTGATGGAGATACTAGGCCCCGGTCTAAGCGTTGCAAACCTTCTCACCTTGCCCTCCCCCCGTCACTGATCACCAACCCTCCCCTATTTATATTTGGGTCTCATGTGACCGGATATTGCACAACTGACGCCCCCCCCCCCCCCCCCCCCAAAAAAAAACAAATACGCGTTGGGTTTTATAACTCGTGCGGCCTACGGCCTGGGCACGAGTAATAAAGTCTTACTCATAGCAACCTCGTCCCCAGGGCCCTCTCTTCTCGCTATTTTCAAAATGGCGGACGCTCGAGAGAAGACCCTGGTGTAGGCTGAACTAAAACGCATTTTGATTGGATAACACAACAAGCCATCTAATTGGTCCATATCGAAGGTTGCTAAAAATATAGCATAAATTAAAATTCGAATCGCATCGAGTGAATTTATAGTTTCAACGGATAGTTCTTTTCTGGTCCTAAATGTATCGAATTAGGAAGATCGAAGCCGTTGCAAGTGATGTGTGAGTGTTATCGAAGCATTGAAATGTCTTTAGGAACATGAAAAAGTCCACTGATCGAGATCGTTTACCGTAAAGCAAGGTATCAATTTATACGAGCAACTCGGACGGCGACACGGCAAAACTGATATATTATTGTCGTTGTTTTACATAATTTGCTAGTGCTCTTGAGATTTGCAGTATGTGACACGTCAATCCAGCCATCCACGTCAACACATTTTTGTACTTTAGCCGTTAGAGATGAAAGGTGTTTGTATACAAATAGCGAATAAAGTGTCTGTGTCTCATTAATTTATACACTTCCGAACCCCTATTTTTCAAATGGCCAGAATTGCTCCAGGTGATTTTATTTATTATTTGAGGCAAAACAATCGCAACATCAACGAACGTATTTTCTTCAGTAACTCTTCACAATGCCCTTTCGATTACTTTCGACTAGCCTCCGCAGGCAACTCTAAAATACTAAAACTCTATCAGATGGGTTTCCTGTGGCGCTGCATGCGGAGGCTAGAAAATGGCAGCCTGGGTACGAACCTCCAAGATTCTTGGAGACACGTGACCAGCCTACACCAGGGTCTTCTCTCGAGCGTCCGCCATTTTGAAAATAGCGAGAAGAGAGGGCCCTGGGGACGAGGTTGTACTCATAGCCAACCTCGTCCCCAGGGCCCTCTCTTCTCTCGAGCGTCCGCCATTTTGAAAATAGCGAGAAGAGAGGGCCCTGGGGACGAGGTTGACTCATACCATATGGGCATTTTGTCTGCGCATGCGTCAACAAAGTAGAA
The DNA here is from genome assembly GCA_033675265.1 of Actinostola sp. cb2023. Taxonomy (NCBI): domain Eukaryota; kingdom Metazoa; phylum Cnidaria; class Anthozoa; order Actiniaria; family Actinostolidae; genus Actinostola; species Actinostola sp. cb2023. Next base: position 31,074 of record JAUJYZ010001029.1, read on the forward strand.
TAACATCTGATGCATTTGTCACGGTGGGCTCATTTTAAGGATTTTTTTTTGTCGGAGATCTACGCGTTGGCTAAAGTTTAAACGTTATGGTAGTTTACACATTGTTAAAGACTATAAACACCTCTTCCCCTGGGTATATATTTGGCCGCTGTTATTTCTTTTGATGTCGAGATATTTTGCTTTGAAATGCGACTATGGTGTTTGGAGTTGGATGTTCAGCGTTGATTATTTCCACAATCAAGTATTCTACAACAGTGGATGAACGTTAGGTAGAATTTTAGAATTTTAATGATATGGTCTTTCAGGTAGACGCGATTTCGAGCTATGGCCCGGTGAATCTTTAGAAGTGTTCAATTTAGATCGAACTTTAACGAGATATTGCTTGAAATGTTTACCGACCCCCAAGTTGGAGATACTTACCACAACATTCATTCCTTTATATAATTTCAGTTTTTATAGAGAATGGGGCTTCAAAAAATTCGTAGCTGTCAGATTGAATAGATTCTTCTCACCCTATGCTCGGTGTAATGGCGGAATTGTTGTTTTGTGTTACTGTTCGAAGCCATGGTTCTCTCATATCTTTGTCTATTTCCTTATTCTAAGTCTTTGAAAGTATAAATGAGAGAACAAACTTTACAGAAAAATTAGTTGTTAAGAAAATTAAAATTTGTTTCTACTGTTTTGAATTGCAGCATTTTTGCTTACAAGTTGCTGGATTCGCGACGAGCAGAAATGTGGACTTCAAGCATTCAAATCAAATTATCTTTCGATTTCTACCTTCCCCCAAGCTGCTTACTGTTACGGAGGCGAAGATTATTCAATAGTCATTCCATTTATCACAATAAATAACTTCTTAAAAATGGCATAGCTCCTGCTATGAATGTTCAAAGTGCATGTATTCGACAAAGACGGCAGCCATTGTCAGTTTAGCTCGGTCATGTCTGGACCTCCGTCACCTTGCAATATACAACTCATAATGCATCGTAAATACTGGTTATGACAACTGCAGCATGCCTTCAGCATTGATAAAATAGAATCCATCATTTTAGAGTTGCATATATTCATATAGACAAGTTAATTGCGACCAGTGAGCGAGCCCCAGCGAGCGAACTGGGAGCAACGCTAATCTTTGGTTGGGCTTCCTGTGTATTCAGATGCCAGCTCGATTCTCGATTTGTGTTTTTTCAGTGGGTGGATGGAGAAAGATTTTTTTCACGTGACTTTTGCGCTGACGTCATATATCGTACGTTCCCGTCGTACTTTCGGCATTTGTGACTCGAACTCGTGCTTTGTGCTTGGTTGGATTCGGTTTTGATTCTCCGATAATTCTCTGTTGGTAAGTAATTCTGTTTCAAAATAATTATGTCATGCAAGATCTACTTCATTTATTGTTGGAAGTTTTCATCAAGCTGACGAGCGCTTTAGTAACATGTCGAGGGGAAGGCAGTGTTCTTTTATGAGTCTTTCAGCTTTGTTGTGTGCAGTAAGTCGCTGCCATTGCCACTGTGTCTGTGGACAACAGAAGTAGTTGATCGAATCCTAGCAGATGGAGACTCGTCAGTGTACCTTAATGCTCTTGGAAACCAAGTCATCCCAGATGCGGAGACATTATCACTGAATTATCTGCCTGACAGAGCTCGTTCGTTTATCGTGCCGCCAACCCGCGTAACAAACCAGTCGCAGGTTGAGGCAAAACAAATCAAATCAATCGCCTACTAAGGCACAAAAATACTGATCTACCTGCGATGGTAGAGCCTACTGAGGCACAAAACAAAACCGAATAACCAATCGTGGTTAATTAATTACAAAGAGTTTTACCAAAAATGACTAAAGCTCACACACAGGTACAGTCAGTGCTGAATATGCAGAAATATTATATTTAACTTACTATACAGTTGGGTTGTTAATGTTTAGTGTGAATATTACTATTAGACCTTACAGGGTCAATAGTTCAAATTGTAAGAAATACACCATATTTTCTGCCCTGTAAATTAGAACCTGTTAAGAACCTTAATTCAGCCTGATTTCTCACTAGACACCCAATATATAAGAACCATACCATTTCAGTGGAAAAATACGGGTTCTTTTATGCGGGTTTTTACTGTAGTTGTAGTCATACAAAGATCTATTAAAATACCTTTGACATCTGGCGATTTTTCATGTACACAATATCTTCATCCTTGAGTAAAATCCCAAACCAACGACCAGCAAAACCAATTACAACATCTTTTCATCTCCACAGCCTTCAAAATATTATACTCGCTGTATCGATATGTACAAATTACACCTAATTGATTCGTCTTTTTAATTTCTGTCCATTTCAACTTTTCTCAACTCTGTACAAACAATTTTCCTCCGGACATATTGGCCGAGTGGGATTGGAAACGAGTCAATATCCCCGTATGCACCTCCCCCCACAGGCACATTGATTTGTCCGTTCAATGGACTTCGTGGTCGCAATTTTTTGACCTATGGTTACCTAGTTAATAAATATATGAGATAGAACTTCGACATCTTGTTTGTTATTCCTGGTATTTAAATTAGCGCGGGATGGCGCGGGATATATGCGCGTGTCAGAGGGTCTTTGTGTTTATGTTGGCATTTCACGCATGCGCAGACAAAATGCCCATATGCTCTTACTCATGCCATTCATAATTGCATCCCACATGGAAAAGAGAGTCCGCCAGATATAGGCACTCACACGTTTGAAAACATTTTATCAACCAACTCGATCACCATGACTGAGTAAACTGGTATCAAAAATGAATTTTCTTCTTTCTTGCTCCAAAATCTTCCACATAACTCACAGAATGATCAAAGATTTTGAATCTGTAAATATCTGCATTAATATCGCATTTGTGGTGGCGGTTTACACGCAAAACTTACAGAAAATGTATGTGGATTTTTCCGCCATTTCAAAAATAATGAACGAGGGAATACTGGGACTAGCTAGTACTCATTCTCCCGCAGAACACAGGAAGCCAAAAAGTTTTTAGATTTTTCATATGTAAATGAAAAAATGGGTGCACTTCACCTTCACTTCAGTGATCATTTGGATTTTTGCACGTCTTTACGTATCGACAATGGCACATCATGGTAATATTTTCAAGTTTTTAGGCTACGTAGATGGACAGTCATGACGCGTACAGACTTAGGAACTTCGACAGACCCGGCGTAGTCAATCGAACGTTCGGTAATCGAATCCAATCGAATTCAATCGAACGATTGGTTTGGATTGGGTTCGGAAATCGAACATAATCGAATTCGCCCAAAAATTTTGCAAATCGAACACAATCGAACGTTCGATCATCGAATGCTTCTTTAATCGAACACAATCGAACTGTTGAACATATTTCATGCTCCGCGCTGTCAAAACTCCCAGTTTTTCCGCGGTCAAATTCATTAATTATGGACGGCTCAAATTTCAAATCCGAGCACGCTGCGCCAGAAGAAACGCAAGATGTCGACGGTGAAGCTCACGATCTCTGGCGTGGTTAAAGAATACCATATTTCTTTTATATTTAATGAATGACTGCTGCACCAATACTCTAACTTGTATTGCTTCTACAAACTCCGCTTTTAGTTTAGCAGGAAATGTACTATGACATTATGAGAACACTGGTGGCACTAGTTAGTAGTATCTTGTATATGATGTACACTGTTGCCTGTGTGTGTGTCGATGAAACTACTGTGGTCATCTTTTTCATCCAGTCAAAGTCACGGTCCCCGAAGTGTAGTTCAAGTGCGATAACTATAACTGCAGATAAGGTACAGGGGACCCAGTATAACCCGAGTATCAGTATAACCGAACTCTCTGTTCTAAAGGCACTGGTTGATTTGCTGTTGTTGATGTTTTTTTAGTGTTTCTGTTCTTATCAGTGTTAAACATTAAAGAATTGCCCTTGAAATGTGTTTCAATTAAATTTATTGCGTTCTTTAGCCTTGGCTTACATGGTTATTAGATGACAGAAATGTTCCGATTTAATTAGGACTGCAATGCTTATCAATATATTATCTTTATAGCGTTTTATTTTCACCGAACAAAATCGAACCAATCCGATTGATTGTGAGTTCGATTGGTTCGATTATGTTCGGTAATCGAATTCGCCCAAAAGTTCCGGTTCGATTCTGTTCGATTACGACAGACGATGCCAGAAATCGTGAAGCAAATTGAGTGGGATCACATGCTCAAATGGAAATACTTTCTGTACAACAGTGCTTGTATGTTCAGCTTAGAAACAGTACTTTATCCTGCATCTGTAGTTCGTACTAGATTACAAATCCAACGCTGTGATACGCTCTATAAAAGTACATGCATGGGATGCGTTCAGAAAGATAGCAAAACACGAAGGACTACTTGGGCTTTACAGAGGATTCCTGGTTGCACAGATTGGTATTTTGACTGGTGCAACGTATTTTGTGACTAGCTTACGAGGTAACAAGGGAAAAATTCTCTAACCTGGATGAGGCGGCACGCGGTTTTATGGCAGGCTTTGCTGCTGCAACAGTTGACCAGTGTTTCAGTCTTTCAGTAACCCTCTACAAGTTGTCACTCAAAAAACGAATGCTTGAAGGTCAGATTCCATCAAAAGGTCGCACTATATAAAAGCTAAGAGGGGCAGCTCGGATAGTGTTTGATGTATACTCAAAACATGGACCAAAGCCGGGGACTATATAGAGGGTTTATGGCATCCCTTTTTGCAGTGGGGCTGGACAGTGCCATGTGGTGGGCCTGTTATGGGGGATTTCTAGAGGCCATCGGGAATCGTTTCCCTGATGGGTTACCTCAACGGCAGAGATTGGAAATCCTTTGGATGTCATTAAAACAAGATTACAGGTATTTTACAATGCTAAAAAACTGTCACCACGTCCATTATAATTGTATTTGCATACTTCTTCAATGTTTCACCATGTCAGAAGCTGATTGGCTAATTACGGTGACAAAAGTACGGTATATGAATACATTACAGGTGGTCACAGTTTTGTTACACTAATAATAAATATTATTGAGAAACAGCAAAAGTCTACCATTGTACATGTACAAATAACAATGCACATGCATCCTAGTTAAATAGCTCATACACCTTCAAAACTACGAGAACATTGAATATATCTGTATGTAATGTGGGCCATGAACTGATTTCCCATCCATGCATCCTTGCGGTCTCAGCTTCTATGATTTATGATTTTCAACCCGACAACCATTATGCAATTAGCTAATAGAGATATACATTGTACATGTACCATTAATATCTCAATTTTTAAAAGACCCTTGAGCCATTGCAATTAAGTCCCCTTCTCCAATATGCCCACTTTATAGACACAGAAAATAATGAAGCCCCCAGAAACATGAAGATGTTGTATTCAGCTATTACAATAATATTTTATTCTTGACAGTTGACACTGAATAAAATATAGTATTATCAGCAGCACTAAATATGCTGGATTGGAGTACATTTTGTACATTTGTATTTAAAATATTATAATAATAAAGTATGGTTGAATATTTGAAATAATATCATATAATAATATAGTTTTCAAGCCAAAATTATAAATACTGTAGTGCCCGCAATTCGAGTGTAATCGATCTAAAAAAATACCAAATCATGTCTGTATTAAAATAACATATATATAACGCGCGCTCTGATTGGCTAAAAAGCTATGTGATATAAGAGCACATAAACATGGTTCATGACCTTGAACGACCTTGAAGCGATGCAGTGGATTTGATCGACCACAAAAGTATTTTTTTTCTGTTGTCAAACATGTTTTTATTTACTAAACAAAAGCCATAGAATTACAGTTTTTCTTGTTTAGTTCAAGTTCAAGTTCTATGTAGATGTGATTTTGATGATTTTAACCCGAAAAATTAATTTTGCAAGAATTCAAACACGGCAAGAAACACAAACTCGACGAATTGTCCAATTATTTTTGTCCACAATAACGAAGAAAACTAAATATAACGGCTCAGTGTTCTCAATCACATACTAACCATTTTGTAAGTTATATAGCTACACATATTTTCTCAAGTGTACGGCTGAAAAATATCAAGAAAAGATAGCCGTATTTATACTGACAAAAGAGTGAAAACAGAGCGATTCTTGTAGCTACACGGCGGGTTCACCTGAACATTCATATCTCTAGTAAAAATATGTCAAAGAGAAAAAATATCTTGAAATGTCTCAGAAACGTCCATCGTTTATACATTCTTGTCGAGAAAAGCGATGAAAAGATTCAAAAATACGACAAAAACTGTGGATATTTGGCTACCTGACTTTCGTGCTCCATTCATCTAGTTGTCAAATATTTCAGAAAGTTTGAGGACTCTTCGTCATTGATCGTGATTCGGCTCAGCTTTTCTCACTTTCTTCGTGTTTCGTGTTCACAGAATACAAAAACAAAGTGTAACAAGCATTCTTTCTGTAATTTTCTGACAGAAAATCGCAATTCTTCAAAACGTTTTTCGTGTCAAAAAAACTGACCAAAACGGGGAAACGGCACACTGATGAAAGTTGGTCGAGTAGCTTGCCAATTTTGATTTCTTCTTGCGTGAGATTTGATTGGATGATGGGCGATTTCTGACAAGCTTTTCAGGAGAATGAAAATTTTGATCAGTAAAAACTCGCGTAAATAAAGGATTTTTTACGAACGAAATCCTTGCAGTTATTTTATAAAAGCCTTATAGAAATGGTTTTCCAGTTGTGTTTGTGATCTTATATCACACGCGGGATGTTGGGAGAACACTTGAAAAGCTTTAAAAACCTCACGGGGGGGGGGGGGGGAAAAGGCGGAGGCTTTTTTCGTGATTTTAAAGCTTTTCAAGTGTTTCTCTCAACATCCCAAGTTTTGATATAAGAGCACAAACATGGAAAACCATTTTATAAGGCTTTTATAAAATAAGCTGCAAGGATTTCGTTCGTAAAAATCCTTTATTTACGCGAGGTTTTTACTGATCACAATTTTCAATTCTCGACCTCCTGAAAAAGCGTCAGAAATCGCCCATCATCCAATCAAATCTCACGAAAGAAATTCAAAATGGCAAGCGACTCGACAACTTTCATCAGTGTGCCGTTTTCCCCTGTTCCCTCCCCGTTTGTCAGTTTGACACGAAAAACGTTTTGAAAGATGCTATTTCTGTCAGAAAATTACAGAAAGAATGCTTTGTTACACTTTGTTTTTGTATTTCTGTGAACACGAAACACCCGAAGAAAAGTGAGAAAAGCTGAGCCGAATCACGATCAATGACGAAGAGTCCTCAAACTTTCGAAATATTTGACAACTAGATGAATGGAGCACGAAGTCAGGTAGCCAAATATCCACAGTTTTTTGGTCGTATTTATTTTTTGAATCTTTTCATCGCTCCCTTTCTCGACAAGAATGTATAAACGATGGACGTTTCTGAGACATTTCAAGATATTTTCTCTCTTTGGACATATTTTACTAGAGATATGAATGTTCAGGTGACCGCCCGCCTGTGTAGCTACAAGAATCGCTCTGTTTTCACTCTTTTGTCAGTATAAATACGGCTATCGTTTTCTTGATATTTTCCAGCCGTACAACTTGAGAAAATATGTGTAGCATATAAACTTACAAAATGGTTAGTATGTGATTGAGAACACTGAGCCGTTATATTTAGTTTTCTTCGTTATTGTGGACAAAAAATAATTGGACAATTCGTCGAGTTTGTTTCTTGCCGTGTTTGAATTCTTGCAAAATTAATTTTCGGGTAAAATCATCAAAATCACATCTACATAGAACTTGAACTTGAACTTAACTAAACAAGAAAAACTGTAATTCTATGGCTTTTGTTTAGTAAATAAAACATGTTTGACAACAGAAAAAAAACTTTTTGTGGTCGATCAAATCCACTGCATCGCTTCAAGGTCGTTCAAGGTCATTGAACCATGTTTATGTGCTCTTATATCACATAGCTTGTTTTAGCCAATCAGAGCGCGCGTATATATATGTTTATTTAATAACAGACATGATTTGGTATTTTTAGATCGATTACACTCGAATGCGGGCACTACAGTATTTATAATTTTGGCTTGAAAACTATATTATTATATGATATTATTTCAAAATATTCAACCATACTTTATTATTATAATATTTTAAATACAAATGTACAAAATGTACTCCAATCCAGCATATTTAGTGCTGCTGATAATACTATATTTTATTCAGTGTCAACTGTCAAGAATAAAATATTATTGTAATAGCTGAATACAACATCTTCATGTTTCTGGGGGCTTCATTATTTTCTGTGTCTATAAAGTGGGCATATTGGAGAAGGGGACTTAATTGCAATGGCTCAAGGGTCTTTTAAAATTGAGATATTAATGGTACATGTACAATGTATATCTCTATTAGCTAATTGCATAATGGTTGTCGGGTTGAAAATCATTAAATCATAGAAGCTGAGACCGCAAGGATGCATGGATGGGAAATCAGTTCATGGCCCACATTACATACAGATATATTCAATGTTCTCGTAGTTTTGAAGGTGTATGAGCTATTTAACTAGGATGCATGTGCATTGTTATTTGTACATGTACAATGGTAGACTTTTGCTGTTTCTCAATAATATTTATTATTAGTGTAACAAAAACTGTGACCACCTGTAATGTATTCATATACCGTACTTTTGTCACCGTAATTAGCCAATCAGCTTCTGACATGGTGAAACATTGAAGAAGTATGCAAATACAATTATAATGGACGTGTGGTGACAGTTTTTTAGCATTGTAAAATACCTGTAATCTTGTTTTAATGACATCCAAAGGATTTTCCAATCTCTGCCGTTGAGGTAACCCATCAGGGAAACGATTCCCGATGGCCTCTAGAAATCCCCCATAACAGGCCCACCACATGGCACTGTCCAGCCCCACTGCAAAAAGGGATGCCATAAAACCCTCTATATAGTCCCCGGCTTTGGTCCATGTTTTTGAGTATACATCAAACACTATCCGAGCTGCCCCTCTTAGCTTTTATATAGTGCGACCTTTTGATGGAATCTGACCTTCAAGCATTCGTTTTTTGAGTGACAACTTGTAGAGGGTTACTGAAAGACTGAAACACTGGTCAACTGTTGCAGCAGCAAAGCCTGCCATAAAACCGCGTGCCGCCTCATCCAGGTTAGAGAAATTTTTCCCTTGTTACCTCGTAAGCTAGTCACAAAATACGTTGCACCAGTCAAAATACCAATCTGTGCAACCAGGAATCCTCTGTAAAGCCCAAGTAGTCCTTCGTGTTTTTGCTATCTTTCTGAACGCATCCCATGCATGTACTTTTATAGAGCGTATCACAGCGTTGGATTTGTAATCTAGTACGAACTACAGATGCAGGATAAAGTACTGTTTCTAAGCTGAACATACAAGCACTGTTGTACAGAAAGTATTTCCATTTGAGCATGTGATCCCACTCAATTTGCTTCACGATTTCTGGCATCGTCTGTCGTAATCGAACAGAATCGAACCGGAACTTTTGGGCGAATTCGATTACCGAACATAATCGAACCAATCGAACTCACAATCAATCGGATTGGTTCGATTTTGTTCGGTGAAAATAAAACGCTATAAAGATAATATATTGATAAGCATTGCAGTCCTAATTAAATCGGAACATTTCTGTCATCTAATAACCATGTAAGCCAAGGCTAAAAGAACGCAATAAATTTAATTGAAACACATTTCAAGGGCAATTCTTTAATGTTTAACACTGATAAGAACAGAAACACTAAAAAAAACATCAACAACAGCAAATCAACCAGTGCCTTTAGAACAGAGAGTTCGGTTATACTGATACTCGGGTTATACTGGGTCCCCTGTACCTTATCTGCAGTTATAGTTATCGCACTTGAACTACACTTCGGGGACCGTGACTTTGACTGGATGAAAAAGATGACCACAGTAGTTTCATCGACACACACACAGGCAACAGTGTACATCATATACAAGATACTGCTAACTAGTGCCACCAGTGTTCTCATAATGTCATAGTACATTTCCTGCTAAACTAAAAGCGGAGTTTGTAGAAGCAATACAAGTTAGAGTATTGGTGCAGCTGCAGCAGTCATTCATTAAATATAAAAGAAATATGGTATTCTTTAACCACGCCAGAGATCGTGAGCTTCACCGTCGACATCTTGCGTTTCTTCTGGCGCAGCGTGCTCGGATTTGAAATTTGAGCCGTCCATAATTAATGAATTTGACCGCGGAAAACTGGGAGTTTTGACAGCGCGGAGCATGAAATATGTTCAACAGTTCGATTGTGTTCGATTAAAGAAGCATTCGATGATCGAACGTTCGATTGTGTTCGATTTGCAAAATTTTTGGGCGAATTCGATTATGTTCGATTTCCGAACCCAATCCAAACCAATCGTTCGATTGAATTCGATTGGATTCGATTACCGAACGTTCGATTGACTACGCCGGGTCTGTCGAAGTTCCTAAGTCTGTACGCGTCATGACTGTCCATCTACGTAGCCTAAAAACTTGAAAATATTACCATGATGTGCCATTGTCGATACGTAAAGACGTGCAAAAATCCAAATGATCACTGAAGTGAAGGTGAAGTGCACCCATTTTTTCATTTACATATGAAAAATCTAAAAACTTTTGGCTTCCTGTGTTCTGCGGGAGAATGAGTACTAGCTAGTCCCAGTATTCCCTCGTTCATTATTTTTGAAATGGCGGAAAAATCCACATACATTTTCTGTAAGTTTTGCGTGTAAACCGCCACCACAAATGCGATATTAATGCAGATATTTACAGATTCAAAATCTTTGATCATTCTGTGAGTTATGTGGAAGATTTTGGAGCAAGAAAGAAGAAAATTCATTTTTGATACCAGTTTACTCAGTCATGGTGATCGAGTTGGTTGATAAAATGTTTTCAACGTGTGAGTGCCTATATCTGGCGGACTCTCTTTTCCATGTGGGATGCAATTATGAATGGCATGAGTAAGAGCATATGGGCATTTTGTCTGCGCATGCGTGAAATGCCAACATAAACACAAAGACCCTCTGACACGCGCATATATCCCGCGCCATCCCGCGCTAATTTAAATACCAGGAATAACAAACAAGATGTCGAAGTTCTATCTCATATATTTATTAACTAGGGTAACCATAGGTCAAAAAATTGCGACCACGAAGTCCATTGAACGGACAAATCAATGTGCCTGTGGGGGGAGGTGCATACGGGGATATTGACTCGTTTCCAATCCCACTCGGCCAATATGTCCGGAGGAAAATTGTTTGTACAGAGTTGAGAAAAGTTGAAATGGACAGAAATTAAAAAGACGAATCAATTAGGTGTAATTTGTACATATCGATACAGCGAGTATAATATTTTGAAGGCTGTGGAGATGAAAAGATGTTGTAATTGGTTTTTGCTGGTCGTTGGTTTGGGATTTTACTCAAGGATGAAGATATTGTGTACATGAAAAATCGCCAGATGTCAAAGGTATTTTAATAGATCTTTGTATGACTACAACTACAGTAAAAACCCGCATAAAAGAACCCGTATTTTTCCAAGTCAGGCTGAAATGGTATGGTTCTTATATATTGGGTGTCTAGTGAGAAATCAGGCTGAATTAAGGTTCTTAACAGGTTCTAATTTACAGGGCAGAAAATATGGTGTATTTCTTACAATTTGAACTATTGACCCTGTAAGGTCTAATAGTAATATTCACACTAAACATTAACAACCCAACTGTATAGTAAGTTAAATATAATATTTCTGCATATTCAGCACTGACTGTACCTGTGTGTGAGCTTTAGTCATTTTTGGTAAAACTCTTTGTAATTAATTAACCACGATTGGTTATTCGGTTTTGTTTGTGCCTCAGTAGGCTCTACCATCGCAGGTAGATCAGTATTTTGTGCCTTAGTAGGCGATTGATTTGATTTGTTTGCCTCAACCTGCGACTGGTTTGTTACGCGGGTTGGCGGCACGATAAACGAACGAGCTCTGTCAGGCAGATAATTCAGTGATAATGTCTCCGCATCTGGGATGACTTGGTTTCCAAGAGCATTAAGGTACACTGACGAGTCTCCATCTGCTAGGATTCGATCAACTACTTCTGTTGTCCACAGGACACAGTGGCAATGGCAGCGACTTACTGCACACAACAAAGCTGAAAGACTCATAAAAGAACACTGCCTTCCCCTCGACATGTTACTAAAGCGCTCGTCAGCTTGATGAAAACTTCCAACAATAAATGAAGTAGATCTTGCATGACATAATTATTTTGAAACAGAATTACTTACCAACAGAGAATTATCGGAGAATCAAACCGAATCCAACCAAGCACAAAGCACGAGTTCGAGTCACAAATGCCGAAAGGTACGACGGGAACGTACGATATATGACGTCAGCGCAAAAGTCACGTGAAAAAAATCTTTCTCCATCCACCCACTGAAAAAACACAAATCGAGAATCGAGCTGGCATCTGAATACACAGGAAGCCCAACCAAAGATTAGCGTTGCTCCCAGTTCGCTCGCTGGGGCTCGCTCACTGGTCGCAATTAACTTGTCTATATGAATATATGCAACTCTAAAATGATGGATTCTATTTTATCAATGCTGAAGGCATGCTGCAGTTGTCATAACCAGTATTTACGATGCATTATGAGTTGTATATTGCAAGGTGACGGAGGTCCAGACATGACCGAGCTAAACTGACAATGGCTGCCGTCTTTGTCGAATACATGCACTTTGAACATTCATAGCAGGAGCTATGCCATTTTTAAGAAGTTATTTATTGTGATAAATGGAATGACTATTGAATAATCTTCGCCTCCGTAACAGTAAGCAGCTTGGGGGAAGGTAGAAATCGAAAGATAATTTGATTTGAATGCTTGAAGTCCACATTTCTGCTCGTCGCGAATCCAGCAACTTGTAAGCAAAAATGCTGCAATTCAAAACAGTAGAAACAAATTTTAATTTTCTTAACAACTAATTTTTCTGTAAAGTTTTGTTCTCTCATTTATACTTTCAAAGACTTAGAATAAGGAAATAGACAAAGATATGAGAGAACCATGGCTTCGAACAGTAACACAAAACAACAATTCCGCCATTACACCGAGCATAGGGTGAGAAGAATCTATTCAATCTGACAGCTACGAATTTTTTGAAGCCCCATTCTCTATAAAAAACTGAAATTATATAAAGGAATGAATGTTGTGGTAAGTATCTCCAACTTGGGGGTCGGTAAACATTTCAAGCAATATCTCGTTAAAGTTCGATCTAAATTGAACACTTCTAAAGATTCACCGGGCCATAGCTCGAAATCGCGTCTACCTGAAAGACCATATCATTAAAATTCTAAAATTCTACCTAACGTTCATCCACTGTTGTAGAATACTTGATTGTGGAAATAATCAACGCTGAACATCCAACTCCAAACACCATAGTCGCATTTCAAAGCAAAATATCTCGACATCAAAAGAAATAACAGCGGCCAAATATATACCCAGGGGAAGAGGTGTTTATAGTCTTTAACAATGTGTAAACTACCATAACGTTTAAACTTTAGCCAACGCGTAGATCTCCGACAAAAAATCCTTAAAATGAGCCCACCGTGACAAATGCATCAGATGTTATTCTACTTTGTTGACGCATGCGCAGACAAAATGCCCATATGGTATGAGTCAACCTCGTCCCCAGGGCCCTCTCTTCTCGCTATTTTCAAAATGGCGGACGCTCGAGAGAAGAGAGAGGGCCCTGGGGACGAGGTTGGCTATGAGTACAACCTCGTCCCCAGGGCCCTCTCTTCTCGCTATTTTCAAAATGGCGGACGCTCGAGAGAAGACCCTGGTGTAGGCTGGTCACGTGTCTCCAAGAATCTTGGAGGTTCGTACCCAGGCTGCCATTTTCTAGCCTCCGCATGCAGCGCCACAGGAAACCCATCTGATAGAGTTTTAGTATTTTAGAGTTGCCTGCGGAGGCTAGTCGAAAGTAATCGAAAGGGCATTGTGAAGAGTTACTGAAGAAAATACGTTCGTTGATGTTGCGATTGTTTTGCCTCAAATAATAAATAAAATCACCTGGAGCAATTCTGGCCATTTGAAAAATAGGGGTTCGGAAGTGTATAAATTAATGAGACACAGACACTTTATTCGCTATTTGTATACAAACACCTTTCATCTCTAACGGCTAAAGTACAAAACATGTTGACGTGGATGGCTGGATTGACGTGTCACATACTGCAAATCTCAAGAGCACTAGCAAATTATGTAAACAACGACAATAATATATCAGTTTGCCGTGTCGCCGTCCGAGTTGCTCGTATAAATTGATACCTTGCTTTACGGTAAACGATCTCGATCAGTGGACTTTTTCATGTTCCTAAAGACATTTCAATGCTTCGATAACACTCACACATCACTTGCAACGGCTTCGATCTTCCTAATTCGATACATTTAGGACCAGAAAAGAACTATCCGTTGAAACTATAAATTCACTCGATGCGATTCGAATTTTAATTTATGCTATATTTAGCAACCTTCGATATGGACCAATTAGATGGCTTGTTGTGTTATCCAATCAAAATGCGTTTTAGTTCAGCCTACACCAGGGTCTTCTCTCGAGCGTCCGCCATTTTGAAAATAGCGAGAAGAGAGGGCCCTGGGGACGAGGTTGCTATGAGTAAGACTTTATTACTCGTGCCCAGGCCGTAGGCCGCACGAGTTATAAAACCCAACGCGTATTTGTTTTTTTTGGGGGGGGGGGGGGGGGGGGGGGGCGTCAGTTGTGCAATATCCGGTCACATGAGACCCAAATATAAATAGGGGAGGGTTGGTGATCAGTGACGGGGGGAGGGCAAGGTGAGAAGGTTTTGCAACGCTTAGACCGGGGCCTAGTATCTCCATCAGATGTACATGTATTGGAACCATTTATATACAAAAATGTATCTTTCTCCCAATCGATGTGGGACCTCGTCAAATCCAAGGGCAAATGGGATGTCTTTGCACAATGATATGGGCTCCTGTATTGTCAAAGCTGGTGTGTGTCTAGCGAAAGCATTGTCTCGAAAGAATTGTCTCGCACATGCGCAATGTGTTATATAGGCGTCGTGATTCCCGATCTAAAAAGCGGTTAAATGAAATGTGTTGGCCAAATGAAGGATAAAAAGACGAGGTATAAAGCAACAAGTCAGAGCCCAGGCATCCACCACGGCTTAGAAATTGCACACAAATCCTAACTTCGGCCTTCATGATCATCGGTCGCTGTTCAGCGTTCTTCAACACATCAAAATTCACAAGACAATTCGGACCCGGCCCATCATCGAATAAATACAACTCAAAACCTCAAGAAAACTACACAGTGGACTTCAACAACTATTAATCTTTATTTCTAATAATTTTTAGGGAACGATATAGAAAAATAATGCTTTTGAGAAACAAACAAACTCATACTCAAAACTATAAAATGACCGGTTGAACCACAGGTAGCCCAAGCGCAGCATTTGTATAAGAGAATGTATGGGCATTATTCAATGGTGGATTTTCAGCGTAAATATTGAATAAATGTTACTGTAACTTACTATGTGTCTTGAAGTAGTTCCTGCCAATGTCTGGAGCGAGTTTCAGAATTTTTCAGAATTTTTTCCCTCCCCTTACACAGAAGAAGACAAGGTTGGAATCGAAGCCCGAAAATCGCCTTCAAACGGCTCTAATTCAGGTCGATTTTCTCGAAGAAATTCGAATCCCATCGCAATCTGCCTTCGCAGGGATGTCAACGGATAACCTAGCAATGTAGCTGTACTTATTGAATCGAGCCAGTTGCTTTTCCTGAGCCATGAGCTCCCTTGAGGCCAAGAAAATCCGCTCCAAAATCGCCATTTTGATGCGTGGCGAGAACAAGTGGGTACAGAAAAGCCGTTGAACTCACGGTCGAAACCTGGGAGCAAGTACAAAAGTTCAACCCCACCGGGAGGGACAACTAAGAAAACTTCCAAAGCAAAACCCTTGGAAGTTTTCTTAGTTGTCCCTCCCGGTGGGGTTGAACTTTTGTACTTGCTCCCAGGTTTCGACCGTGAGTTCAACGGCTTTTTGTGATCAAATGACAAGTGCTGAAGCTCACAATGTTGAATAACAGTGTACTGTCAGTAATTGTACAACATGTTAACTTCTTGCTATGGCATACATTGTAGCTGGTGAGTTAATATGAAGAATATATAAAAGTTGTCTACTCTATTTAGAATTTAAATTAGGATTTCACTTATATATAATATAGTATCACATATTTTATATTTTTAGAATTTAATTCCTGTTTGTATTTAGGATTCAGGTATTTTTTCTGAATTTTTGTTTTATAATTTTTGCATCGCTGATTATTAGACTATGACACTTGTGACAAACTAAATTAAAATAAAGTAAAATACAAAATCAGTAGTTGTACAAACAAAGATTGATTGATACACTGTATGTATAATCGGGAACCAAATCATGAAAGTAATCCGTTTCTGGACAAAAATTGTGAAGATAAAAGTGCTTTTTTCTTTAAATACTTTTTTGTTAAAAAATAGAAAAGTGTGGCATAATGAGAAATTCTTGAAACAATTGTACACTAGTTTCAATTATAAATTATGTAACAGTCTGGAGGTCCTATGAAGTAATAGATCAACGACACTAGAAATAGTGTTTCATCCGATATCCAAACAACGAGAAGTGTGTTGAAAAAAAAAGAGGCGCAGCCAGATATTTTTAAACTGACTTCGAGGTGTATGGATATTGGATGTAGCACTTTTTCAAATGTTCAAATTCAGTTAATAATTCTTGGAGAAATTCAAAGCAAAAGTTCAGCTAATTAAGATCATGTCCATGTAGTGATTTTCCTGCTGACAGTCTCCCTTTTTCTTCCTCGGGAGAAAAGGAGCCTCTGTCAGCAGGGAATGTAGTGATCAGTTTCATGAATTATTAATAAGTTTTAGAATCTGAAACACTAAATACTTTGGTGTAACAATGATCAGAAGTAGTTCTTTCAAGTCCCTCTTTTACAGCAGACGACTAGAGACTAACTCTGAAACTCTGTAGAGTAGCACTCTTGTATGTAACCTGTCCCCGGCCGTTGTCTTTTTGGCTTATTATCTGACTAAATATCTCTGCCGTAAAGTAGTTCTCACCGGTCTTGTATGTGTGGCTTATTTGGCTTCTTATGTGACTTTCCACAACACGTCCAGGGTGCACGTGCAAGTACGTGCAACAATGTTGTCAGACGATGGGTAATCATGGCTAAGAACTGGAAAAGTGTAACAGTACCATATACTATTAAAAATGACAGTCCCAAAACGTCCACACCTAAAGCCTTCAAGGAAGGTTGTTTTACCAAAACCATAATGATAATCATCCACAAACAGTTTGCAACGAAGAACATCATCAAAGCGGAGTTTCGCAATTCTGCAAGTTTGTTTTTCAGTTCCGTATTAGCTTCAAATCCTGCCAATTCAGGTATTAAGCATTCCTGTCTCAAACTCTCCCAAAAGTGGTACTCTATAGCTTCGTCAAGTTCATTCCTGGGTTCCAAGGTTTCGGTCGGAAGTCTTTCTAACTGTCGGCGTGCCCAGCGATTTTCCTTTTGGCCTGCCAGGGAAAATGTTTGGAATTGTACGTGAGTTCACTGTAAGGATCCTGATAGAAGTTATTTAGCGTTTTTGTTTATCTCTCTGTGTACAATGTATAACCGTCGATTAGAGTCGTTATCGTATTACAGGTAGCCCAAGCTGTGTATCAGTACATTATTATAAGAGAATGTGTGTGGATCATGTCAATAAAATCAATAAGATAATAGTAAAGTTAAAATGAAATCCTCTATAAAATCCTTTATTGCCTGTGAAGATATGATTTGAAGCGATTTGGACAAGAATTGAGCGAGTTATCACCATTTTTTAATTAGCCCTTGTCTTTTTATAGAGGATTTTATTTTTACTTTATTATCTTATTGATTTTATTGACATGATCCACACACATTCTCTTATAATAATGTACTGATACACAGCTTGGGCTACCTGTGATCGTACTGATGGGTGGGAAAGGTGCCGTGCCGTGCCGTATTGAAAGGATTGATTGGATGAGATACATCTGCATATATTTTTATCAATTTATTTAGAACGTATTACTGGCATAACTGATTCAGTTAAGTATATTTAGTGTATATTTATTTGATTGTTTTTTGTTTTTTTTGTTTTTTTGTTTTTTAAAGCTCTTAAAAAAGCGCTATATAAATGAAAAATATTATTATTATTATTATTATTATTATTATTATTATTATTATTATTATTATCTGCACGCTTTTTGATTGGTCCAGAAAGAAAGCCATTTGAGGGTCACGGTACCGTAAGTTTCCCACTCGTACGAAAACGACTCTATATCTTAATACCCCATTCACACCAAACCTTGTTTAGTTAACTAAGTTTATTCTTGCTTCTCTAATGGGGAGTTTGCAGGTCTTGCGTGACATTTTAAATTTTAATCCAACAAAAACAAAAATATAATATTTGAAAAGAGCACACCAAACTGAGTTAGCAAAAATTCAAATTTTGAAGTAATTTCGATGAATGGGGCGAAAGTTATGGGCGACTGAAGTTGGCTTTTTTCTTAAGAAACGTACGGTGGTGAACATGTATACATTTTGTCTGCGCATGCGTTAGGATTCAGATTTCAAAGTACCTATTTGCATAATCGATACTTCAGCTTTTGTCATTCAGTATGCCAACGATGTGCCAACCAGAGATCGATTGGCTGTTGAAACAAAACGTGTGAAAAGCTTTTGTGGAAATGGTTGGCACATTTACATCACAATGTTAATGTTTGTAAACATGAAGTATCGCTATTGTTTTGCCAAGTGCACTGCTGTGGACGCCTTTAGTGAGCGATCTTCGTCTCTAGAATGAAGTTTAAGAAAATCATTGAAAGGAAATCAATAGTCCGCCTACTTTTGTGGTGCTGTGGATATTTTTTCCGTATAAGCCAGGGAACAAAATCCGCCAAAACACGGCAACATTCCTACGAAGAAGTCGGGTGAATGAGTAATACTTGGACACTTCAAATCCACCGCAAAGCAAGAGGGACAATTTTTCAACTCCAACAAACAAGACCTTACGAAACTAGCATGAGTGAAGCAATAAATCACGGAAGAAAATTGCTGGGGGGTGAGCTACTAAGAAAGGTTTTCTTATAATTTAGTTTGACACGTCACCAATTCAGATAAACGATTCGCAAACACAATGCTGAATAAAATCTCAATGTGAATCAAACTTATATCAAACGGTTTACAGCTGATTCTAAGAAGTCCAAAAAAATGAAGAATTAAGCTATCCTTTACAATAAACTTCAACACATAGAGTGTTTGTAATATGGTATACACCAGCGATGAAAATCAGTCATAATCATAACAAAGTAGAGTGTACTGATACCATAGTACCTAAATAATACGATCTCACATTGAGGGACAATTTTTCTGCTTAAAATAAGTTCTCGAATGCAAAGAATAAGCTTAGAAGAAGTCAATTTGTGCTATTTTCGGCTGGGGGGCGAGTTAATAAGTATTGTTCTTTAGGTAGGAATGTTAGGAAAATACGTGCAAAAATGATAAATACCCAAGTGAACCGAGCAAAATACTTTGAGAATACTGAATGTACAGAACTCAAATTCACAGAATGTGACCTTCAATGTGTCAGTACTAACTTTCACTGTGAGGTGTCTCTTGAAATCATCTTCGATGAGAATAAACCCAAAGGACAATGTAGCTGGTTTTAGGATAATTCCTTGTTTCGGCGGATTTTGTTCCTTGATATTTTATCATCTACGACCCTTATTCGGAAAAAAATCATCTACAGCAAAACAAAAGTAGGCAGACTATTGATTTCCTTTCAAATACTTTCTTGAACATCATTCTAGAGACGAAGATCGCTCACTAAATCTCCCACCGCAGTGCAATTTGCAAAGAAAATGGCGGCAAATCACTTTCAAATCTGAATTCTAACGCATGCGCAGACAAAATGTATACATGTTACGGTGGTGGGCAAGCTGTTGCTGTTGTTCAGTCGCCCATAACTTTCGCTCTTGATCTATTCATCGAAATTACTTCAAAATTTCAGTTTTTGCTAACTTTGGTGTGCTCTTTTCAAATATTGTATTTTTGTTTTTGTTGGATTAAAATTTAAAATGTCACGCAAGACCTGTAAACTCCCCATTTGAGGGCATTTAATTTCAGAAGAATCAAACTACCTGGAATTTATATGTGCAATATAAAGGACAGTTTACCACAGGGAGCCCAAACATAAATTCAGTAAAAAAATAAAATTGGAAATAAAGTATTTTTTCCCCCTATACACCCTTGTTGTCTGTTAACTTAACCTGCCTGGTGATTTTTTTTTCCGAAATTGGTTTTTTTTAATTTCTCGGACCAGTAAAGAAAAATGAAAAGGGTGGACACTCCACTTCGATTATCGATTCAAAATGCCCAATCAGCTCGGGGAAATACGATTTTTTTGCTGTGAATACTCAACGTATCGGCTGCAAACTTTCACAGCATATAATCAGATACCTATTCTTCTTTCTCGTACCCATGAAAGAGTGAATTTCAAATTAATTAGGAAATAAATCGCCAGCGAATTCGAAAATAATGCGTACCGAGGCGAATCCGTGCAAAATTTGGCCGTTGGCACGGCCGTCCCTGGAACCGAGAACAATAAAAGACACTTTGGGGAGGCCGAGCGTAGCTGTTGACCTGACAAACCGATTCCCCGACCTTCCCACTCTCGTCAAAATTGCAGTCTTCAGCAATCTACAAATGTTCTATAATGTAATACTCAAAATCCTTTACTTTTCCTTGCCTTTTTATACGATGTTGACAGCCGGGCAGGAATCGGTTTGTCAGGTCAACAGCTACGCTCGGCCTCCCCGTAGTGTCTTTTATTGTTCTCGGTTCCAGGGACGGCCGTGCCAACGGTCAAATTTTGCACGGATTCGCCTCGGTACGCATTATTTTGTAATTCGCTGGCGATTTATTTCCTAATTAATTTGAAATTCACTCTTCCATGGGTACGATAGGCTAGGATACGAGAAAGAAGAATAGGTATCTGATTATATGCTGTGAAAGTTTGCAGCCGATACGTTGAGTATTCACAGCAAAAAAATCGTATTTCCCCGAGCTGATTGGGCATTTTGAATCGATAATCGAAGTGGAGTGTCCACCCTTTTCATTTTTCTTTACTGGTCCGAGAAAAAAAAAAAATTTCGGGAAAAAAATCACCAGGCAGGTTAAGTTAACAGACAACAAAGGTGTATAGGGGGAAAAAATACTTTATTTCCAATTTTATTTTTTTACTGCATTTATGCTTGGGCTCCCTGTGAGTTTACCAGCAGTTTTATGCCAAAAGTTTCATGACGTTTGTAGATAATTGTCTAAACTGTTTAGTTAAACCATGTTTATGCCTTGGTGTGAATGGGAAACCTTTGTCTGTCGGGCATATCTAAGCAAAGCTCACCTTTGTTGGCATACTGGAGTTTCTTTATGGCCTGGCATAACATGTTGATATGAGCAACCTTTCTCACTTTAAAGTCAGTTTTAAGTTGTTCTTTGTCTATACGTTTTAGGTCTTCAAGGTCGTTTGGCTCTGTGTAGCTATTGTTCAAGAAATATGGCCAGTATTCTCCCAGACCCAATTCTACCAACCACTGCTTGACATCAGTCTGTGATGGAAACATTCACAAATCAGTTCACGAAAATGCGGGAAGAAAATCGGGACGAGCAAATGACCTTCAATTAGGAATTCAGGGGGGGTTCTCTATACATGTAATGGTCAGAACAAAGCTAGTGATTTTCCTTTGGATCAGGGGCGTAGCGTGCATATATGCACGAACGCACGTGCGTACAATTTAAAATACTTAACATAAAAATATTAGGAATTCAGGGGGGTTCTCTATACATGTAATGGCCAGCTGAGAACAAAGCTAGTGATTTTCCTTTGGACGAAGATGCTAGTGTCAAGTCAAGAGTCCCTGAAGAGACTTCAATACCCTTTAGCTTCATCCCGCCCTATACTCTATCCTGATTCCCTGCTGACAGAGTCTCCTTTTACTCCCGGGGAAGAGAAGAGGAAGAAAAGAAGACTCTACCCCCATCCGTTGAATTCTCTGTTGCGCATGCGTTACTATTCCTAAGCAACGGGTGACATTGATTGATACCAGATGAGGATATTCGCGACACGAAGCTATGCCACTTTTGAAGTGTTTCAGGACTCGTATCTAGTATTATGGTCTCTTGGTTCACCAATACCTTTGGACGACCCTTCGGACTGATCTTGAATTTTTGTACTGTACTTTGATCCGAACTTTTCGTACGATTTCATCTGTTCAGAAATCAGGGACGATTAGACAATCAAAACATGATCGACGACTTGCCGATTCTCCATTGCCACTCGAATTGCCGCTTGATAAAAAAAGAGATTTACCATATCCCGTTGGCCGTTGGCAAACAGACACATATTTGGAAAATTCAACCGTTTATATTGGCGGGCTCCAAAATATGCCAGCACTCTTTATTCTAGTCATGCATATATCGATATATAGTAATTTGCATAATCCTAATTCTTTGATTTTAGTTATTATTAAACCTGAATCTAAACCAGTATGTATGTGAAAAGAACAATTGAAAAATTGGAACTTTATAGGGCTTATTCAGCAATTTTATGATGAAAATTACCCACAATGCACCCGATATATTGATATATTGATATATTTGATTTTTACAGAATTTTTGCAAATTGCTGTATTTAAACATATATACATTTACATACAATGATACACATACACAAACATACGAAGAAAAATACACAAAGAGAAAGAGAGGAAAAGAAAAGAAAGAAGAAGGATGAAGGCTAGAGAAGTAAGGAAGTGAGTAATCATGAAGCAACTTTGCTCAGCAATTTGGTAAAAGGGGACCATTTTTTCCCCACTCCTTGCTGAACGCATTTTGATTTTGATAATGCAATTCTTTTTTCTGTATTATATTTATTCATTGCATGATTAATAAAGGATTGGAATGTATATAGCTCTTCTTTGATAAAAGCATTGTACATATGCTGTTTTGCAATTAGAATTAAGTGGTTAAGTAGAAGGGATTTTTTAATATTATAGTCAGATGACCATATAGAATTAAGGCAGAGCTAAGGTTGATTTCAGGAGTTGAACTGATTTGATCTGACCACCATGATTTAAAATTGCTCCAAAAAGCTTTTGCTCTTTTGCAATAAAAAAAAATGCTTACATGTGTGTCGCTCACCATCAGTACAAAACGGGCAAATATCGTTTTCTGTTATACCTACTTTGTATAGGTATTTTTTAAACGGAAGTATATTGTGAACGATCTTACTTGGAACATGGAGAGTTTAATCTCTTTAGTTACAATAAAAGGAAGCGAATACACTGTTTTTAGGTCTGAAAGATCGATGCCTTCTTGAAGAATGGCTGGATTTACTTGTAGGGTGTAGGAAATCAATTTTAGCGAAAAACTGCCTTATTGATTTTACGGTCATAGTGATTAAATCAGTTTTGCTGTTTAATTGTGTGGAAGTTTGTTCAGAGTTTAAAGAAAGGTTCTGTTTAACAAACGATTTGGCTGCACTCACAACACCCTGGTATGTAAGAACATTGGTATTTATACCATATTTATTTATAAAATCAGAAAAACTTCCATTAAATCTTCTAATGTTTTGATACCTTAATTAAACCACAATATATAAAAGAATGGTGAGTCATCAATTTTGATGAATTTATTATTCCAAATGCAGTTTATAAATACATTTTGTTTTGAAACCGAATTTTTTGAGTTGAATTCCTGAAGGTAGTACATAATTTTCTCGTAGAAATGCGGCACACCAGTTGTTTCAAGAAACTTCATGTCGAAGTCACATGAAAACAAAAATAGTCCTCCGTACCTAAGCAATGTATTTTCAGGTATAACTTTCGAATTCCATAGGGTTTGTTTTCCGTATCCAATAAACGCTTGACCCATGCAAGTTTTAGAGCTTTATCTATGTGCTTGAAAGACACCATGTTCAAACCTCCTTCTTCTAGAGTCCCACCGATTGTTCTTTTCTTTATTTTGGCTGGTTTATTGTTCCAGATAAAATTAAACGCAACTTTAATGATAATCCTAGAGTTTTAACAATATTGATTCTTTCATATAGAGATAGATTACTGTTTTGCCACAAACACAGAACAAACTCTAGTTTCTTTAATTTTTCGTAAAAATTCAGCTCATTGCACAGTTTTCGATCATAAGTAAAATAAATGCCTAAAGCTAATATTGGTTCAGAGGTCCATTTTAATCCAAAAGGTTGACATGTATTATCCTTTAATGACCCTATCCACATTGCTTCTGTTTAATCGGTATTTAGTTGTAAACCAGAAACCTTTCTGAAATTGTCTAGTCACGTAAAGTATTTTTAATGGATCTTTCGTCTTCTAGGAAGCATGTTGTGTCATCCGCATATTGTGTAAGCTTAATTTCATTTTCATTCATTTTGATACCTTTTATTTCTGAGTTGTTATTAATAGCATAAGCTAACATCTCTGCAGAAATAACAAAAAGTGGGCCAGATAAAGGGCAGCCTTGTCGAACTCCACGTTGTAGGTTGAAGAACTCTGACGCGTATCCATTGTTAATAGGCCATATGCACTAACGGGTCACGTGACCCAACTTTCTCAAATCAAGCAGCAGTGTCAAAATGAACTCCAGAAATGAAAAGAGCAGCTCGATATTAGTAAGAAGGCGAAATTTCAGGTCATAACGTCTGACACAGGAGAAATGACATGAAATATAAAATCGAGTGTTTTCTAATAATTTGTTTGGAAAATGCATTGGATGGCATTTTTTGCCATCCAGCACATTTTTCCATACGAATCTTAATAAAATTTGCAATTTTATATTTCATGCCATTTCTGCTGTGTTAAACATTATAAGCTGAAATTTCGCCTTTTTACTAATATCGAGCTGCTCTTTTCATTTCTGGAGTTCATTTTGACACTGCTGCTTGATTTGAGAAAGTTGGGTCACGTGACCCGTTAGTGCATATGGCCTATTACACAGCTTGAAATGTCTTTATAAAACGTTTTGACCCAAGAAATCAATTGCGGACCAAAATTCAATTTCTCAAGGACGTTCAAAATATAATCCCATTCCAAAGAATCAAATGCTTTCTTAAAGTCCACAAAGACGGCAGCATCGGGAATCTTATGTTGTAATGTATACTGCATGATGTCAGAAATTAGTCTGATGTTCTCGCCGATATATCTAGATTTTACGTACCCAGTTTGTTGGGGTTAATTATAGAAGGTAGTACTTTTTCTATTCTATTTGCTATCGTTTTTGTGGCTATCAGTATAATCTACATTTAGTAGAGAAATAGGGCGCCAGTTTTCTAGATAAAGTGGATTCTTTTTTTTTTCTTTGGGATTAGATTAATCACCCCTCGTTTTTGACTAATACTCATTTCTCCCTTCTGCAGGCTGTGATTAAAGCTATTAACCATACTTTCACCTAACTCAGGCCAAAAGAAACGATAGAGTTCTGCAGATAAACCATCCCGGTGTTTTATTCTTAGAACAATTTTGCAAAGCTTTGAAGCATTCTTTTGGGGATAGACAACCTTCACAAAAAAGTTTTTGGTTTTCATTGAGTGTTAATGTTGTCAAATTGGGAGGCGAGAGAGAAATTCCTTTTTTAGCGTTTCGTTAGGGTTTAAGAGCGAATGCCTGTAAGAATCGAGAATTGACGGTCAACTCAAAATAATCGAATTTTATTTTCTTTCATCATATCATTCCTTTCAATGATCTATTTTAGGAAAAAATGGAAAAGATCCGCAGATAATTATCAGAAGCAAGTCTTGGAAGAGGAACTACGATTGAAACTAACTCATCTGAGGCATCTCAAGGAAGAAATACGTAACATCTACCGTGATATTCGTGAAAACTGTTCCACCATTCGTTATATAGCTGTTGTCCACATTATTCATCTGCTTCGGAAGAAACAACACGAAGATATTATGAGATGTCACGCTAAGAAGATCTCCCGCTTGATATCCAAAAACTTTGATGTCGATCAACATATCACTAACATGTCCACGTATCGACTGTCCTTCTTTGAAAAGCTTGTTGTCTGTAGAGGCTTAAAGTTCTCCTTGCCGCATAAATCATCACCAGTCGAAATCCAAGCTTTGAGAAAGCATATTGGAGAATTGATCCTCTGCTTAAAGATTCTGACAAGAAGGAATTAGCGAGTGTTACTCTACGTTCCATCGCAATTAATTACATCGAACGGAAAAGTCCTAATCCACCCAAGGCACTTATCAAGGCCGTCAATCGCCTCAAGAAAAGAGATGATATTGTTATTACAAAGCCGACAAAGGTTCTGGTGTAGTAATTATGGACAAAGATGTAAGAGATAAATATCGAGAACGGAGCCAATAAGCCATATAAATCCCTTGGGCCGTAGGCCCAAGGGATTTATAGGCTTATTGCCGACGTTCGAGGTATTTATCTGACTTAGTTTAAATTTGATAAGGTTTTCGCACGAAGCAATCTGAGGCATTTTCTGGTATTTTTTGGAGTTTTATTTAGCATGAATACTATATGAATAGCACGAAGAATAGCATTTCAGTGCTCATTATGAATTCACCGGGATGTATCCATATACAACCCAGGGCTGTATATGGATACATCCCGGTGAATTCATAATGAGCAATTCAATTCAATTCTATTGTTCAACCGGTCAATACCGGAGATAAAGCCCTATGAATAACAAAGAAAACCGTGTCAAATTAAAACTAAGAGTACATACGTCTCCTTAGTGACGCCTCTGTTAACAACACATCCAAGTTTGTACGTATTGACAACGAACGACCCAAAACTCGTGGAAGACCACCTAAGCATTATCATCCACTTCTCCAGAAAGAAAAAGAACTCACCAAAACTCTGCATGAAATTCTACCTGGTACTCTTGCATCAACGCTCTGTCCAAAGAGCTCGAGACTGTCACACCTTTATGGGCTTCCAAAGACACACAAAGCAATACTTAGCATGCGGCCGATTCTCTCAGCAACGGATACATACAACTACACCCTTGCAAAATGGCTGGAAGAAAAGTTAAAACTACTGTCCAACAATGAATATACCATCAATGATATATTTAGCTTCTCTGAAGAAATACGTGCTTTCCCTATGAAAGAAGACGACCTACTTGTATCATAATAATAATTAGATGTATCTGCTCTATTCACCAAGGGAACCCTCACCAAGGGAACCATCAATGATATATTTAGCTTCTCTGAAGAAATACGTGCTTTCCCTATGAAAGAAGACGACCTACTTGTATCATACGATGTATCTGCTCTATTCACCAAGGGAACCCTTGAAAGAAACCATAGACATTCTAGTTGAGAAAGCATTCAAGTATAATTGGTTCAACGTTACCCACAACCTAGACCTGCAGAAGCACGAACTTGCTAAACTATTGGAAATCTCTACAACCAACCAACTCTTCCAATTTAATGGCCAGTTATATGAACAGGTTGATGGTGTGGCAATGGGGTCACCCCTGGGTCCTTTAATGGCCAACACCTTCATGTGTCACCTTGAAGAGAAACTTACTCGTGATGCCGTTGAATTCCCTGACCTATACCGGAGGTACGTCGATGACACCATCGTTGTTATGCCTGATGTAAACACTGCTGAAGATTTCCTCTCAACGCTGAATAATCTTCACTCTAGCCTTTGTTTCACCATGGAATTACCAGTTGACAGAACACAATCCCTTTTCTTGGTATGGACATAATTCAAAATGGGACAAAACTAGAGACCAGAGTCTATAGAAAACCTACCAATACCGGGTTATTACTACACTATAATAGTCATGTTGATGCACGTTATAAGAACTGTCTTCTGAAAACTATGGTGCATCGCGCCCAAGTTTTGTCTTCAACACCGGAATTCTTTAATCAAGAGTGCGACAAATTGCGTTCAATATTCACTCGTCTAAATTATCCATTGGATGTCACCAACTCCGCTATTAACAAGTCTGTTATAACAAGTAGAAACCAGTCACCCCCAGATACAAGTGGAGATAACACTGAATGACCAAGTTGTGCGAGTTTCCCTCCCTTTCAAAGACCAGAGATCAGCTGACACAGTAAGGAGGCAGATGAACGATCTAAGTAATAAAATTAGAATACTCCTCCAACCTGTCTTCACTAGCCGTAAACTCGAACAGGTTCTCATGCCGAAAGAAAGCAAGCCTACCATCATTAATCAACATTGCGTTGTTTATAAGTTTAAATGTGGTCTGTGTGATGCAGACTATGTTGGGTTTACAACCCGACACCTCTTCCAACGCACCAATGAACATAAGTTTAAGAGCTCTTCTATTGGGAAACACTTCAAGGATCAGCACGGTAGCCTTGATGACTTCAATGCCAGAAATTTTCAAGTTCTGAAGAAATGCAAAAACAAATGGGACTGCCTTGTTTATGAAATGCTTTTTATCAAGAACATCAAACCTAGTTTAAATGTACAAACGGACTCCATCCGTGCAAAACTTTTCATTTGACTTTGTTTCTTAATTTTGTTTATTTTATCATTGCTTTATTGTTTTATTGTTTATAATTCTTTCATTGTTCTCATTCCTATATATAGTTTGTAAATATTTTTTCCTTTTTGACTTGATAATGACGTTAAGCCAACGTCGAAACGTCGTCGTTCTCCGTGTAAATAATGTCGTTTTTTACCTTTTTATCACTAAATTTTATAATCAAATCTATTAAGAAGTCTCTCTTAATTCGTAAATACTAAAAAGTCCCAAATAATTTTATTTTAGGAGAAATTTGCAGTTTTTAAACACCGGTTGACCACTACCATTTTTCAGCGACATTATGAGGCAAATTTGAAGAGCCAGTGTGTGTTTATCGTTTGCTCTACAACAATGATGTTACGCTCACGTAATAAACGTTTCGTGGTCTTTCCAACTATAGTATTTAATTTTCTGTAACTTCGAGAGTTATTTTTTAAATTTGGTTTAAATTAGGTATACTAAGCACCATGGACAGAACGTTGAAAAATAGGCAAAGTTTGAGGTACAAAAGAGGGATCTGGTACCTAAAATTTCAAAATAATATGATTGGGTTTGTTTCAATTTCTGTTTCTAGGATAATGAATCTTCCGTTTTTATCTACGGTGCTGTTTTTAACAGTTATGTCAATAGAAGGATGGAAAAGGACCATTACACCTATACTGTGTTTTGTTCCATGTGCAAAAACAATATGACCTCCCCATTCATTTGTGTTCTTCGACTTCAGAGCTGAAAGTCTCTTGAAGGAAAATTAATTGGACATTTTGCTTGTGCAACCATGCAAAAATCTTCTTCCTTTTGATTGTGTTATTCAACCCTCGTACATTCAAAGAAAGACATTTTATTTGAAAGGGGTTCAAATTGACGCTCATGGGAATACTAGGTTTGATTAAAGAAAGGGTCTCTTTTCTCTAGATGCAAATTTCGAGCAAAGTGGCTTCGATCGAAAAGTATATTGTTTGGGGATAGAGACAAAGAAATACATTGATAACTAATGAAGCAAATCCCAAACGTAACTAACCAATAATAAACTAAAGATACATATAAAATAGTTGAACATATAAATATAAAACACATATAACCTTTTAGTACAGTGACATTGTACTTGCTTTTTTGCCAGATAAGGATATTTAAAGTTAAGACAAGTCCGATCAGACCCAGCTCATTTTTCAGTGTCTAAACAGGCTCAGTTTCCATCAGTGAGAAGTACCCTCAATGTCATCAATTACATGAACGGCAGGGCAAACGTTTCTTTACCTCTGTAAGTCTTCCCTTCAATGACTAGCTTGTCAACTTTGAAAAAAGTAGTTTTTTTCTCTTTCTTTGCTGCCTTCAGCACGGGTAAAAGTTTTCGGTGAATATTCACAATTTCGGTTGGGTATAATCGTCGCTAATTGCTATGGGAGAACCTTTCAAGTTCTTTACATATGCAAATACATCTTGTTTTTGTTGGAAGAAGGAGAAGCGGACAATTATAGGTCGTGGTTTTTCATTTGGGCCTTTGGCAGCAGTAGTAGGGATTCGATGCACTCTTCACTTCAAACTTCATTTGGTCAACCTTTATCCTGAGCATTTCGAGTTCCTCCAATAAAATTTTTCTAACAACTTCTTGAATAGCTTCTGAGGGGGTTTCTCTTACACCATAAATCATAAGTTTGTCCGGTTATTGAGGTGAACATTGACTCTTCGAAAGATGTTCTCATATTTTCCTCCTGCAGAGCTTGCACTTCTATCTTTAGGTCTTTGATCTCGTTGTGATTAAAGTCCAATGCTGTCTCGAGCGAACATTTATCTTCAATAAGTTGTTCCACTTGATTTTGTAGCGTGGCTACTAAAGGTATGATAGGTAATAGTTTGTATTATTTTGCGTTAAGTTGGTCTAAAGCGACTTTGCATGTACATTCGTGTGTTGAGGGAGGCGACGATGGACTCTGGCGTGGAGTTCTGCCTCTCTCTTTCTCCTTGGTCTCTCTCTCTCTGCTACAACGGTGTTGAAACGTTGTCGTTCGCTGTGCTAGCTTCTTGTGACATTTCTGAGAGTTTAGATGCTTTAATTAAGACACTGTGAGCTAGAAATTGCCGATTACATATAGGTTTTGGTCGGAGCTTTGAAGAGCACGTACGTCCGTTCAGCTCAACAGCTAGTCCCCTATTCCTATAGATGATCCCAAGGAAATTGGAAGCGTGTGCATTCTATTAATTGAAGAACCCGCTGATTTGATTCAACAACCGTAAGTAAAACAATATATTAATATTATTAGTAACAATAACGTCTTCAATGATGTGTAGCAACTGGAGCCAACTTCACTTACAATTTCCTTTATTTATTCAGTAGGTTTCTCTGTGTTATTTACATGTTCTATCTCTCTACTTATGGGGATAGAGAGTGTACTTGGAGACGTGTAAGGACCTTTTTGATACGCACCGGACTGTTCTCTTTTGCAGAGTACTCGTATCCCTTCATCGCGCATGCGATCCCGCCTTAAGTACCCCTTCCCTCCCATGGGACCTCCCAAATACCCATGACCCTTACAATGTATACATAGGCGGTTCATGTATCGTCTTACCGGTATGCCTTCCTCGATATCTCTCTTGGGTAATTTGGTTATTCTACGCTTAAGTTTGTTTCTGTGACCTCGCACGTCGATGCCAATGGCTTCGAGATCCTAAACATATGGACATGTAATAAGTATACAAAGTAATAAATCAACGCTTAAGTTTGTTTCTGTGACCTCGCACGTCGATGCCACTGAATGGCTTCGAGATCCTAAACATATGGACATGTAATAAGTATACAAAGTAATAAATCAGTCACACACGACTGAAAAACTCCAAACACCGAGAAATGTGTTGAAGCGCACTCTTTGGAGTTTTGATATATAGTTTCTCAAATCAGTAATAATAATGGGGAAATTCAAAGCAAAAGTTCACCACATTTTATGGTAATTATCCTTTCACAAGCTAAATCTAGTATAGTATTTAAAAAAACCAAACAGATCTTTCCATTGAATAAACCATAGTTAGTATGAATAAACTATGAATAAACGGACTGGTGAACTGTACCTGTTCTGTCATTCCACTGATAAAGGCAATGTTGTCGTATCCATATTTTACGAAATTGGCAATATATTGCTTAAAAAAAGACGAAGAAATAACCCTTGATTAGTTGTAATTATCATAATTGGAAGATGGAGGGGAGGGGCACTCCATCATGGTTTGGGTTGTAATGTGCTCAACATCGTAGTTTTAGTTGCAGGAACCATATTTTCATGGTCACTCATCGACTAGTCTTCATCACGATCGATATTCGAATTGCATGCCGATAATTGAACAATGAACCAATATTAGTTAATTCTACAATGCTTCTTACCCTTAAGTCGGGCATGCACATGAGCCATTCTTCGACCGTCGTGTCAGGAGAAATATCAGCTGATAAGTCATCCACGCTCGTAGAGGTAGCTAAAAAAACATGTTAATTTTTGATATCAATTCAGTTGGAAATCTTGACACGAAAGAGGAATATGAGACAGTATTAAATTTTGCATGGGTCTTATTTGGAAAACTATGAGCGCTTTTCGTACTACCAAAATGTGAAAGCGTGCTCCTTTGGGCGCCCTCCTTTGTGACTGAAAGACCCAGTGTCCAAGCCCATGATGCCTTGCGTCCTTTTTTATGTTTTTATTCACCTGCAGCTAAACCTATATAATAGCGTTGGAAGTTGTTACGGTACGGTTCGTGCCGTGCGGTGATGGTGCCGTATACGGTGACCGTGCCGTGCCGTGCCGTGTCCGCGCATTCTGATTTATCGAATGATGATTTTGCGCGCTGTGCTTAGTTGAATAGATGTCTTAGATTCCGTACCGTGACCGTAACTCCATGCCGTAGGTTTCCCACTCATACGGAAAAAAAACAACGCCAAACCGTTCACATTGTTTTCTGATCTGAACTGATATCTCAAATTTCGATTTTTGTGGCCTACGAAAATACGCTGTGCGCGCAGGGCTCCATGGGATCGGATACAAGGCCTGGAACAGAACCCAACTAAATAATGAGGATTCCCAACTTCAACTTTCGAGCAATCAAGTTACCATGCACACAGTCAGGGAATTGCAACTTTGTTCCGACTTGAGATTACGAACGATATAGCAGTGGAAATATCTCAATCGAACGTTCTGCCCTGATACTAGTCTCCTTCGCAGCCGTTTTCAGTTCCGTCACGTAACGCTCTCGTCTCTGGGCCGAGAGCGTTACGTGATGGAGCTAAAAACGGATGCGAGGGAGACTACCCTGATACATACTAGACACATAATTTGACGATCCGTCGTCGTCGAGAGCATTAAGCGATCTTGATAGTCCTCGTCCAGGTTCATCTATTGGCTGTAGAGGGATTGTAGTTGTGCGTGGTTTTATGGTCCTGTCCGAGTGATAGGCGGAATCACTGCTTCCTTCCATAGAGTTGCACTTTGGATATTTTGACGATGAGGCACTTTCCTGGCAAACACGTGTCAGTTGTTGTGGTGGTGGATTTGTAGTTATACCCGGTTCATAACCAGCGTTCTCATAAACGCCACGTTCGAGGACCCCAAACACTTCTGTCGAAAGGTAGAACCATTATAAGTAATAGTATCATTTAATGATGTGAGGGAGGAACTGAAGTTCATTTGCAGTAGTTCGTCTCGTTAGTAGGCAAGAGCTGCCTACCAGCGTAAATATCCAAAGGTTTTCATATAAAATTTCGATTTTTGAAAATTCATATCTTCGCAATTTGTGAAGCGATCATTTCCAAACTTCACATTTTTACTAATTTCAAGAGTGATACGGCGTAGTATGATAGGACTTCGTATATGGTATGCGACAAAGGGTATAATTTCGAAATACTTAAGAGTGAATGCCTGATAGAACCGAGAATCGCCGGTCAGCGACCCCTTGGACAAATGTCTCAAATTTTGCCAGATGATACCTTTGGGTAACCTATTTTCGAAAAGCATAATAAAAAGTTCCAGCGCCTTTTCATTTTTTTTTAAATTGGGAAAGTTCAAAAGTGTGGTCGAAGTGCTGTTTTTGATTGTCGCGCTGTCCGAAATAATGGCGCGAGTACCAAGCGTCGCTGTAGCCTCAAAACTATTTCAATACCAATCAAACTTTACACAGATAAAGAAGCACTATCGATAATGAATTTGAGTCCAAAAATTATTCTGCTCTGTAAATCAAATATTTTTGCGAGCCATTTCGAGAATGAGTATAAAGTGCACAGAAAGTTACGGCGAAAAATAGGGTATATTAAATCGCATAAAACGGTTCCGGGTATGTCATTGTTCTACATTTAAACTTTATAGCCTTAAAGTTATGTTATTGAAGTTTGTCTCTACCAAATTTTACGGTCAAACTCGCATTCTTTCCCAATCAGAAAATCGATCGTCCGAGTACTACTTTTGGCCGGAGCGTCATTGATACTTTGACTCTTGAGAAGACATCAAAGTGGGCCGATAAAATTCGAAACTACCTCTAAAGAAGTCTCAATGCACAGCTATTGAAGTTAAAAGACAGCGAAATGCTTTGAAAATCAATTCAATTCAATTTCTGCTAGACCTCACCAGTCTTTCAACATTTACAATCCCATAACTTGTCAACAATATAATTTAATAATGTACATGATGGTACGTCTCATTCACATTATTTACTCTTGCTCGTTCGCTCTCATAAACAACCGCATTCTATTCCAATAAAACACGACTAGAAGATCATAACAGATCAAAACGTTTAATATTCTGTTATTGACATTAAAATATTATTACTATTATTAAATTTGCTACTCTTCTGGCTACAGTCCCTACAATATTCTCGATATGTAAATTAGGTTGTTCGTTTCCTTGTCAATCTAGTAATTGTACCTTCATCGCCGAGAAAAACTTGTCGAAAAAATACATTACGTTACCGTAGAGTAAAGGTCTATGTTTGACGGATTTAGTTTTCTAGCCAAAAAATAAATAAATTGAAACTGGACGGCCAGGCCAGGAGCCACGCAAGAGAGCCACGCGAGTGCGGGCAAATATTGCCGGCAATTTTTTGTTGCAGCGTGTGTCCACCCATGAAACTGATTGCTCGCAATTGACTAGCGCGCGCTAATACGACGTAATTTGTTGCTCGCAAGATGTTGCAGAGGTGGACACACGCAGTTGCATGCACCGTGTGTCCGGCCCTTTAGCGAACGTTGATATTCGTCTTCACTAAGCGTACGTAGCAACTGCCGCAAATCCTTCTCGTATTTCCTCTACTGTTAGTCTCCTATGCACCCGTTCTTATTTTCAGGATCCCTGCGATCCCGAAAGTAAGAACGGGTGCATAGGAGACTACTCTACTGTTAGCTCTCCAAATCATCCACATTTAAAAGGCATAATCACGCTTGGGTCACGTGTCATGTGTACTGTATTACACATTTTTATATTGCTCAATATATATTGTCAAGATCGCGAGTGCTCTTTAATACTAATCTTTCAGTGTGGTGAATGACTTTTTGTAGTTATATAGCGCTTCTTGACCGTATTACGGATTGCGGCGATTCTCATTACCATGGACATTTGGAGTTCGTTGCGCTGGGGGGGGGGGGGGGGGGGGGGGGGGGGGTTATTTTATTTTATTTCTTTTCAGGATTCGCCCATGGGTACTCCCATATATGGGCTATACGGGGACGTACCGCTGGACAGGGTATGGTTTTTGGCCTCTCTGCCCTGAACAGGGTATATAATTTTATGTGTCTGTCCTAAACAGGGTATGGTAATGCACGATTGTCGTCGTTAAATATGGTTTTATCCGGTATTTAGCCAACCGAGAGAGAAGTTTGCCGATCTTTAGCAGGTGATCAGTCAACATAAAACACGTTAAAATTGTGTAAAAGAAGACAGTGTTTATTTTGTCCTTTGTCCTAAACAGGGTCCTAAAATAGAGGGTGTTGTCAGTAGACAGGGTAGGTATTTTAGATTGTTTTGTCCTAAACAGGGTCAATGTTTCAAACCGTCAGCGGCACCCCTATACCCAAACATGGGTCAAGTAGTAACTCCCCCGAAATGCAACAGAGATGTTATGGTGGAACATTGAAACTCCAACCAGATGAGGGAGTAAAGACAGAAATGAAGCTACTTCTTGCATTTAATTTATTTCTTTAATTTATCGATGGGTTTCCAGAGGTAAAGCACGCGCGCAATTTTTATGCACAGCGAACCCCAACCTTACGTATTTCGCGCGCGCGCTCTACCACAGGAAACCCATCAAAGAAAGGTGCAAATATATTTTTATTTAGTAGCCTCGGAAGCAATAGCCTCCTTTGCAGACGCTTTTAATGTCGACATTAAAAACGTCTGCAAAGGAGGCTACGGAAGCAATGGTTGGGCTACCAATGAGAAAACGATATATATGAAGACAATGAAACACGCCATACAGCTACGTTGTTCTTTATGATATCAAAGGCCTTTCAGAAAAAAACGAGTTTGACTATGGGGATATAACAACAACGTTTGCTCAACCTTACGCGCGTGGCTCATGGTCGTCCAGTTTCTTTCCCGATTAAGGAGACATTTGATATTTTTGCTAGAAAACTAAACGCGTCTATTTACATTGATAACGTCAAACATAGACCTATACTCTACGGTAACGTAATGTACTTTTTCGACAAGTTTTTCTCGGTGATGAAGGTACAATCACTAGACTGACAACATCCTCGAAAACCAATGGACTCCCCCCTTCCCTTGCGTTTCCCCTCCCCTCCCCCTCCCCTACAGACCCTGGGTTTCCGAGGATGGATTGACAAGGAAACGAACAACCTAATTTACATATCGAAAATATTGTAGGGACTGTAGCCAGAAGAGTAGCAATAATATAATAATATTTTAATGTCAATAACAGAATATTAAATGTTTTGATCTGTTATGATCTTCTAGTCGTGTTTTATTGGAATAGAATGCGGTTGTTTATGAGAGCGAACGAGCAAGAGTAAATAATGTAAATGAGACGTACCATCATGTACATAATTAAATATATTGTTGACAAGTTATGGGATTGTAAATGTTGAAAGACTAGTGAGGTCTAGCAGAAATTGAATTGAATTGATTTTCAAAGCATTTCGCTGTCTTTTAACTTCAATAGCTGTGTATTGAGACTTCTTTAGAGGTAGTACTAGAGGTAGTACTAGAGATAGTACTAGAGGTAGTACTAGAGATAGTAAAAATAAAATAAAAGTTTCGAATTTTATCGGCCCACTTTGATGTCTTTTCAAGAGTCAAAGTATGACGCTCCGGCCAAAAGTAGTACTCGGACGATCGATTTTCTGATTGGGAAAGAATGCGAGTTTGACCGTAAAATTTGGTAGAGACAAACTTCAATAACATAACTTTAAGGCTATAAAGTTTAAATGTAGAACAATGACATACCAGGAACCGTTTTATGCGATTTAATATACCCTATTTTTCGCCGTAACTTTCTGTGCACTTTATACTCATTCTCGAAATGGCTCGCAAAAATATTTGATTTACAGAGCAGAATAATTTTTGGACTCAAATTCATTGTCGATAGTGCTTCTTAATCTGTGTAAAGTTTGATTGGTATGAAATATAGTTTTGAGGCTACAGCGACGCTTGGTACTCGCGCCATTATTTCGGACAGCGCGACAATCAAAAACAGCACTTCGACCACACTTTTGAACTTTCCCAATTTAAAAAAAAATGAAAAGGCGCTGGAACTTTTTATTATGCTTTTCGAAAATAGGTTACCCAAAGGTATCATCTGGCAAAGTTTGAGACATTTGTCCAAGGGGTCGCTGACCGGCGATTCTCGGTTCTATCAGGCATTCACTCTTAAGATACAATAACATGTAGCTAGTGTTAGTTAACTAGTATGTAGCTAGCATTTGTTAACTTGGTAAAGTAAATAAATAAAAAGTAATATTTGTACAAGGGAACATTTAATCGTTTTTGCGGTCAGTACAATCCGAAGGCCGGTCTGTGATATTTTCCAAACCAGCTCAGGTTATTTGAAGGAGGTGAATGTAGAGAAACTGTTAAGTGTGAATGAGGGTTTATCATGTAATTTCAAAACTCATAGGACAAAAATATGAATATCATAGCTGGAAATTAGTAAAAATGCTGAAGTTTGGAAAAGATCGCTTCACAAATTGCGAAGATATGAATTTTCAAAAATCGAAATTTTATATGAAAACCTTTGGATATTTACGCTGGTAGCCAGCATTTGCCTACCAACAAAGGTTTTCATACAAAATTTCCATTTTTGAAATTTCATATCTTCGCAATTTGTGAAGCGATCTTTTCCAAACTTCACATTTTTACTAATTTCAACGAGCTCTTTCCAGCTATGATAATCATATTTGTTGTCCTATGTCTCCTGTAGGTTTTGAAATTACATGATAAACTCTCATTGTGAATTTACCAGCCCGATCTTCGTTATAGTCAACCGGTCCGTAGTTAGCCACAGTTATTGCAATAATGGGCTTACCACTGTCTTCATGTCGACTCGACGATCCCTCGTCACTTTCCACCGGTTTCTTAGGGTCGCCCTGAGAGTCTTGGCGATGCCAAACCGAAGATAAGTTAGATAAGTTACTCCTTAGCACCTTTAGAAAAGAAGACGATAAAAATATATAACATGAACATGCCTGAAGAAGTCCTTTTAGTTCCTTCATATATATATATATACATATAGGCAGTATATAGAAGTAGATTGGAGCACCAACAAATTACCATGCCACGAGCGAGCAGGACTGATCAATATGTACAATCGAAGAATGATAGGTTATGGAATATAAAATGACATCGGCGAACCACTTGCTGGTCAAAGACTTTAATATAAACGTTTTGGCCTGTTTGGCCTTCTTCAGTAAATGTTGTACAAGACTTGGAGGAAGCTAAAAATGAAATCTAATTACAAATATTTATACTAAAAAGAACAATAGGTTAAAATGAAATAAAGGGTTATGTAATAAAAACAAGGGATATAAAAAAGTTATGTGGTAAAAACGAATGAATTAAAATATAAAGTGTGAACGAGTGTATAGTACCTAAGGTCAATTGTATCTGATTCGCTTAGAGGAGTTGAACTCTTGCCTTTTGTTAAGGTATCAGGGTACCCCAAACGACCATCATGCACGCAACACGCTCTAGCACGTACTCGTTATGTTAAAACCTCTATAAAGTATACATTTTCTGAAAGCTGAATAAATGCAGAATTCAATAAAACAATTAGTTTTTAGAACAAAAACAGTATATTTGAAATAGGTAAAAACGTTCAGATTTTCACATCACTATAATCGCAGAGGTCCCATACAGCCGCAATTTATCAGAAATCCTCGACTAATACCTTTATAAGCTCATGAGATATAGCTTACAAAAATTGTGTCTCCGTTTATTGATAAATTAATCCGTTACGTTTTTATACGGTCCTAAACTTCGTGCTCTGCAAAAACTGGAAAACACTTTACAAAACATGTTATAACTTTCGAAAGAAATTGAATATTAAAATTCGGAGAAACAATTTTGAAGAATATTTATCTGACAAAGTATCTACCAAATTTCAGCTAAATCGGATAAAATCCCTTTGACCCGAAACTCAAAATGTGCGCTTGATTCATGGCTATTTTGTTTACGAAATAAAAGGCAAAAGAGTTTTCAAGTGAAGTGGCGCCTTTGTTTACACAAGCGACGATAATCCACCACAAATATGTGATCCAATACCTGATGACATATGAATGGCATTCATAAAAATATCGCCTTACAGTTCGCAATGACGTAATACAACGTGGCAGGAAAACAAAGTTACTGCTGGCGGGAAATACGAGCACTTTGACCGTGAGTGGTTTAGCATCGTTATTCAAGCATATTTTGAGTGAGCAGTTACGATTTTTGGATACTTTCTTCGCATCTGAATCTTTGTGGGAAGTATGTTGCGTGAGTACTGTTGACAGCTTGCTTGTCAACATCATTTTGCATCAAATGAAATCCAAAATTCGTTTTTTGATTCTAACTTTTTAGGAAAAAAATATTTTTAGATTCTGTTTTTTTTGGAGATGGTAGATAATATTCAATTTGATTATCAAAAAAAAATCAAAACCGGTGGTTTGTAAGTTTTTTTTGGGGTACCCTGATACCTTAAGTCTATGGGGAGCTAGAGTCATATTATATATATTTCTTCAAAACCCTTTTTAGACGCACGCTTGTTATGATAATTAGGTTCATCATGCGTTCGTCTTGGTTAGTACCATGTATCACTTTTATTCAAAATGGCTGATTCTCTCCAGTGACGTCACGTTTTTACCGCGCATCGCTAAGAAGCTTGGGTAATTAAGCTGAGTCAGTATCAATACTCACTGCGTGTAGCTTGTGCAAAGATCCTTGAGATTTTTTCCTTGGTTTTGGCTTTCTGGCTTTGGCCCCGTGAATAACTGGTGGTGCGTCACTTGCCTCGCTCTCACTTTCCATATCTCTGGATCCCACAACCTATTTTGACGGAAATCCAAATGATAGAAATGAAATGTTCAACGAGCTAGTTGGGGAAAACTTGGACGAAGCTTTGTGGAATCATCGTTCAAAACACTGGATAATGGAACTACAATGGATCAACAGCTCAAAGACAAAATAATAGCAATCCAAATCCTTATTTAGGTATATAATATTGTAGGCATTCATATATTTTTTAACAGTTATTTACCGATCGAATTTTGCTTGCATCCAAGGTTCCAATTTGCTCTCGTCGTTTAGCTTTCATGGTTACCTTATGGCTTCTTGAATGAATTGACGATGGTACCTCGCTTTCTTCACTCTCGCTGTCATCATCTCTGGATCTATTCGTACGATGATCTCTCCGACGCGGACTATCTCTCCTAATTCTATCTCTGATCTGGAAATTCGAATTTATTTTAAGATTAATAAATAAATTAATATTAATTTAATTAATTAATTAATTTATTTATTTGTTAAGTATTTTAAAGTATTTCTATTAGTATGTCTTTCTATATTCCATATATTTAACAGCGTCTATCAGTTCATGTACGACTCGATTTCGTGGAATAATTGTTTTATTATATAGACAACCACTGGATTGTGCCAAATATAGCGTTCGTTTTTATTTTTAGTTCGGCAAAACCGGTTTGCCATTGTTGAAAATCTCCAACTTTCTCTGCTCGTGGTATATGAGCTGATGACCTACTAGTAGAGCCAATCAGAGCGTTGTCTATATAATAAACTGTATTATTAGGCTATTGTAAATATATTTAACAATTACTCAAGCATGTTAAGGCATGTGTATTTTACGTATGTTTTTGGATTCATGAAAAAACACATTTTCATCAATATCTCCATGCAGTTTGAAGCTATAGCTTTGATGTTTGACCATTAAGTGTTATTCGAGTCTTTGAATATCTTGAGCTTGATAATGTTGACTTTTCGTGGTCACGTGACCTTGAGGCAAGAAACTGACATTTAAAAATGCGCTCACGGTTTTTATACATTTCGAAAATCTTTTGCAGTAAAATCATGACAGATAACGTACTTAATAAGATCCTGTTTGGATTGCATGACTTGCTTGCTTCTTGTTCTCGAGAAAAATGCAAATATGCAAATATTGCCTTGGTCACGTGACCTGTTTTGTTGATTATTTCGTTTTCAAAAAGTGATGGACATCCAATCCAAACGGAATCTTATCAAACACATTATATGCAACAATTTTACATCAAAAGATTTTAGAAATCTATAACAACCGTGAGCGCATTTTCAATTTTATGTTTTCCTTGCCTTTGGGTCACGTGACCACCAAATGTCAACAATATCAAGCTAAAAATAACACCTAAATGTTACTTTATGCCAAAACATTAACTTCATAGGTTTAAAACTTGATGGAGATATCTGTAAAATTAAGATTGCTATAACAAACATGTCTTAACATGCTTGAGTAGACTACTCATTCGCACTATCTGTCTGTCTGCAGTAGTGCTGTCCTCCTTTCTAGCATGCTGTTCTAGCCTTATCATGAAAATTAAAAATGTCTTCTCAATATCTCCCATACCTTAGCGCTAAAACCTCTTACTAATTTTTTGGAATTAGAAGGAGCCTTTGCCTTTTCTTGACAAATCTGAAAACAGCAGGCACATTTGGACTTCAATAACTTCCACAGGGTGACTAGCGGATTCTCGTTTTGTCCGATCGCTGTATTGGTATTCTTGCCTTCTCGAGTTCCTATAACATCGTGAAAAACAAATTGAAATAAAAATTGCTCAGTTAAAAAATAAAAATAAATAATTAATAAATAATTAAAAAAACCTGAAAAAAGTCCAATCCGCTGTTTGCATGGGCACATAATTGCAATACCGTATTTCCTCAAATTAACGCCTAGCCTCCAATAAACGCCTCCCTCCAATAAACGCCCCCCTTCAGGAGAAAAACCGTTAATATACGCCTCCTTCTTTTAAACGCCCCCTTCTAATAAACGTCTCCCCCAAAGAGGGGCGTTTATTAGAGACACCCACTCGAAAGGGGGCGTTTATTAGAATAGACACGAAAAACAAACGCTGATATTGCGGAAAGATTCCTATGTTTATTCTTTAAATGTCTACAACTGACTCATTACCGCTTATGTTTTTCATCGTATTGTTGATGACTCGGTATACGTTTCAGAGGCAAAATTTGGAGTTTCGAAATATACGACCCCCTCTTTTAAACGCCTCCCTCTAATAAACGCCCCCTCTAAATCTTCAAATTTAAATAAACGCCCCGGGCGTTTATTTGAGGAAATACGGTACCTTGTTCGACCTTGTTCTAGGTTGGAAAAGTTTTGGGAAACTTTAAAACTAGCAAGTTTAAAGGGTTAGATCTTCGTGTTGCTGCACAAAAGTCTTGGCTATGTCGTTCTATGTATTGCTTTTACATTAAAAAACAATTGCCAGGACAATTTGTGCAGCTACACGACGACCTTGCCGTTTAATGTTATTGAAATATTCTTGGGATACAATCACGTGACGGAATATCCCTTGAGAAATAACAAAGATGCAGCCGCCATGTTGGATGAACCAACAAGAGAAGCTAATGAGGATATTTGGGAACCAATATTGCGGCTATGACGTAACGTGCACTCCAAGAATTGGTCAATTCACCTGTACTGACTGAAAATACTGAGAGAGTCAGACAGCTAGCGTTGTTCAGCTGTTTCAGGTTCGTTTATTAGGTCATCGGTACTCAACTTTCATGGACGCGGGCTAACGGCAATAGAATTCATATTCTACTTACCCCATGATCTGTCAGTCATGTTCACCACTGAGTACACCGTAAGGAGCAAGTATCCAGAGGGCAAACAAAGCAAATACCACACTCCATTTGCCAAACATAATATTTCTTTAGGATGCATGAAGGCAGTCAAGATAAAAATCCCACTCAAGCCAGCGAGATACAGCGTACTAACTCCAGCAGGTAGCTGCTGTTCTATCGAAAGAGTGTTCGTGGCATTGGAACCAACTTGTTTTGCTCTTGCCTTTTTTCTATCAGAAACTTCCTTGCCGATTTGCACGCATAGGCCAATCGTTACAATGATCATTATTACGGCAAAGGCAAATGTCAGAAATTTAGCAATCTTGATTTGAATATCTGGGCGGGGGAGAAATGATAATAATCAGTGAAAATATTAGCGAAAATAATGCAATTTGCTCTAATCATCCAAACACAAATACTACCACTGGCTTTGACCATTATTTACTCTTTTTCAAAGCTGATATTTGCTGGTCTGGGTTCTGATTTTCCAAGACTCAGACTTGAGTTGCTTCCCATATTTCATCAATGAACAGGAAAGGACAAAGCAATATAATGAATTCAATGTGTTTGAAAGTGAGTTTTTCTTGTAATCATCCTTACCTTGTGAGAAAAAGAGACAAATTATCGCATACCCAATGGTTATAATCGAAAGAAGGATTACGAGAACGTCTTCGTTGATGCCACCCAAGCTTATAAGTCCACCGACAATAAACAAGATCACGATCGATGGTCTGTGGGAAACATGGTACTGCGTCAAAGCAATGACGGACAAAGAATATGCAGAATGTTCATTCTGACTAAGATTTAAGTTTGTCAATATAGTGGTGGAGTTCCTGGCACTTACACTTGTACTCACCCAATCAACGTTGCCATAAGAAGCACCACCTGGTATATAATAAACGCGAAACTGATGTTCTCGTTGTTCGCCAACACCATGCGCCACTTACTGATCAACAACGACAGATTTGCTAAAGTCGATGGCATCCACCTTCGTCTTTGTTTGTAGAATTCTTCGAACTCTTGGGGACAGTAAGTTCTGTCCTCTGCAGCTGCGCAATACGCCAGCCGCCATCCTGCCTCAACCATCAATGTACAAAACCAGCGGTCTTCCCCTAGAAATTGTAGATAATATTAGAGTGTTATTTTAAGAACTTTTATTAAAATCAAACAAGGTAAAATATGACAAATTCTAGAACTAAGACTAAATGCTATCGATCAATTGATCATATTGATGTCTAAAATAGTCATTGTAACTGTAATTTAATTAATTTTAATTTCTATTTATTGTGATG
The DNA here is from genome assembly GCA_033675265.1 of Actinostola sp. cb2023. Taxonomy (NCBI): domain Eukaryota; kingdom Metazoa; phylum Cnidaria; class Anthozoa; order Actiniaria; family Actinostolidae; genus Actinostola; species Actinostola sp. cb2023. The sequence goes on from JAUJYZ010001029.1 coordinate 75,297, forward strand.
TTGTTGTTGTTGTTTTTTTAAACAGCCTTAGCTGAACTGGACTACCCTGTCTAAATATTTGTTAAATAAATAAATAATAAATAAAATAAATAAATTGAGAGTAGACTAGCGTTATCTACTAAAGTATCAAATAATAGAAACCGCACAACATAGGGTTTTGTTGCATTAAACGTTGGCAGCCATGAATAAAAAAAGTAGATTGATATAGTTGTGATTCAACTTTCATAGACAATGGACGCGATACCGGTTGTTCAACATGGTGGATATTTCTTTTTTTTTAACTTTTGTTTTTTTTTAAATTTACTACATCACAATTACATTACAAAAATGACAGAAATAATAATAATAACAGCTTTTAGAATATGGTGGACATGCCAAACGTTTTGTCAAAGTCATGTTATTAGTACTTATCAGCCATGCGCAAGGTTTTATATATATTTTTTCTTACTAAGGCAACAAACATAAAAAGCACTAACCCATATCTTTCGTCAAAAATTCGAAAGCCTCGTTCACATTAGTGGCATACTCTTGGAGAACATCGCGTACTGCTTTACATCGATAAAGGCTGAAGCAGCCCGGGCAACACAGCACTGACCCGAACACGTGGTTAGCTACCTGGAAAATGGTACCATGATAATGTTATCAGATGAAGCGATATTGCTGGTTTGCAAATGACGTCATGGCGGCCATGTTGGTTCCCGATAACAAAGAATTCATCATTAGCTTCTCTCGTTTGTACCAACATGGCCGCTGTGGTCGCTGTCCAGGGATTGATTGCAAACCAGCAATTAGAACAAAAGAACCAGTTTTTGTTGCATAGAGCTAGTGTGGCAGCACGTCGCTAAATGACAACCAGATCAGTGTGTGAATTAATAGAGAAAATTAGTTGAATTACCACGAAATCTCTAACCACAACTTTAGCTATGTAACTTCCCATGTTTGATAACTGAAGAGCTATTTGTTTCTGTCCATGCACTAGTGTGGGAGCGCCTCTTAAAATGTTCAACAATTCACAGGCATACCTTCATGAACCAATGACCAACGGCATAATCGAATATTTGGTACCACACCAATGGACCATTGCCCATCGGGTGCGTCCTTCCACACACTGCTCCAATCCTGTTATCTTGTACCATGTAATCGATCAAAGCTTCCATTGATTCATGCGTGAAATAAACATCTGCGTCGGTTGTTAAGATGAAGGCCTCATCGTCTCCAACTGCGGTTGCAAAGAGATGAAACGTTATATTCTATGAAGGGGTGAAGTGGGTACAATTTGCTTTGCAAACGAGACTTTCCCTGACAAGAACCTGAACGGGTTTGAAATGTGCTCAGGGAAAATGTTTTGCTGGGGAATAGTTATGATCAGTATAACACACGTATAGCATGGAATGTTAGGAAAACATATCACCTTTGAGAAGACGCTGCTTGTAATCAAGTACATATGACATGTACATAACTTGGCTCCAACGCTTTTTGTTCTTCACCTAAATTAAAGGTTATGATATTTAGCGTCCGTACTCCCGAAAGTGATCTTCTAGAGGACAAATTATGTGTTCCACTTCCCGCGCTAGCAGACAGAGATATGACTCCATATGAGAGGGCTAGCTTTAAAACTACAATAATTGGGGGACAAATTGCTAGAAGCAAGTGTGTCATCATGAGATAGAGAACATGGAATGGAACACCTTGCTTAAATGTCCGTGAGGAAACTGGACAAGTATTCAAAACTTGCTTCATGTTTGATCAGTTGTTGGAAATTGTTGTGATGGCGCGGCATTCAATTTGATCTCGCTCCATTATTGCACGCATATTAGGCATATTTCGACTTGCGTGCCTGAACTTGCATTACCTTCGAGTTATCCTTCATATGAATGGTTATTGGCAAGCCTCCGGGTAATAACCAAGAGAGTTGCATTCCATATGGCGTACGAATCTTCCTGGCATCTGATAAATCGACTTTGAGAGTCTTTTTGATAATCGTTGCTAACTGCAGCACGTAGATACTCATGACTTCAGCTTTGATGCTCCCATCGAAGAAAATATGAGACTCCACGTGGCGCTTTGCCCTTTGAACATTGTTATCGACATCGTGTAGGGACTGAAGGAGTTGCTCCATTTCGTAAAGTTCTTCGTGGTACATCGTGGAGCAGATGAAAACGTACGTCTTCCTCGCCAGCTGTTTGGAGGTCACGTGGGAATCATCTGTCACTTTGTTTCTTCGGTTGAGAAGCAAGAATGGCTCAAGAAGAGCGCCTGGAATTTTTATCACAGAAAATTGACATTACGCAGATATAGCTAGACAACAAAAGCGGTTTTCTCAATAATATGCCGAATACATGATACCTCAAGCTTGGAATCATGTTTGTATCAAACACGAGAAAGTGAAACTGTGTTGAAGTTGGTATCATACTCTTACCTGTATACGAAGGTAGCCAAAACAAGTGAGAAGCCTTGCCCATGATATATCCCTTGTTAGCCCACACATAGTAACCAGTAGATAGAAACTGTCCTAGCAGTAGTAGAGCAGTGATTCCAATGAGGTAATACATTGGCAGATCTGGTCCACATGGTAGAGGTATTAACGATGTATTGCATAATTGGTTCACTTCGATGAAAACCAAAGCCAAAGGTGTAGCCAGAGTTAGTGGCAAAGCAAACGCGAGTCGCTGCGCATACATTGAGCAAGCAAGCCAGGCGGCGTGGTAGCCTAAGAACGTGACGAACAATTGGACCAGGAAATAATAGAACACAGGGTGACTGACTGTAATTTGACGGAAACCAACTCCAAACATTTCCAGATCTGCTACTTTTCCGACTAAGCACAAGACTATACATGCTACAGGTGTTGTAAGAAGTTGCACCAACGACATTACCAATGCTGCTTTCTCCCTTGCAGAATGCTTTAATGTAACTAGGTTGCCAGGTACATTGGTTGAAAATCTGGAATCTTGTGTCCCATTAGTTTGGAAATCTCCTAGAGAAGAGATGTCACCCATGGATGCGGACTTTCCAGGTCGAGGAGAAACCTGTTCACGGCATGAAGTAACAACTGCTTTTGTTTGGAGCCGGCGTAGTTTGGGAGACCATGCAATTGATAAAAGACCGATTGACACAGGGATTCCGATTTTATTTCGCAACCCGGGTATCTTAAACAAAACGAAGAAAACAATTCAATTTCAATTTTAACAAAGAGAAGAAGAGAAATAAAGTAAAAATAAAATAAAAACTCAGTCCATTAATCAGTCGGTTTGTCAGTCAGTCAGTTAGTCAGACGGTTGGTTAGTTAGTCAGTCTATTAGTCAGTCGGTCGGTCGCTCAGTTAGTGTCAGTCAGTCGGTCAGTCAGTCGGTCGGTCAGTCAGTCCATTAGTCAGTCAGTCGGTCGGTCGCTCAGTTAGTAGTCAGTCAGTCGGTCAGTCAGTCGGTCGGTCAGTCAGTCCATTAGACAGTCAGTCGGTCGGTCGCTCAGTTAGTAGTCAGTCAGTCAGTCGGTCAGTCAGTCGGTCGGTCAGTCAGTCCATTAGACAGTCAGTCGGTCGGTCGCTCAGTTAGTAGTCAGTCAGTCGGTCAGTCAGTCGGTAGTCAGTCAGTCGGTCAGTCAGTCGGTCAGTCAGTAGGTCAGTCAGTCAGTCGGTCAGTCAGTCGGTCAGTCAGTCGGTCAGTCAGTCGGTCAGTCAGTCGGTCAGTCGGTCAGTCAGTCCATTAGTCAGTCAGTCGGTCGGTCGCTCAGTTAGTAGTCAGTCAGTCGGTCAGTCAGTCGGTCGGTCAGTCAGTCCATTAGACAGTCAGTCGGTCGGTCGCTCAGTTAGTAGTCAGTCAGTCGTCGGTTGGTCGGCCGGTCGGTCGGTCAGTCAATCAGTCAGACGGTCGGTTAGTCAGTCAGTCAGTCAGTCAGTCAGATAAATACCTCAAAACAATGTTTAAAACATGATATGTGCGGTGTTTTTCATGGTTACTTACTTCTTTCTGAAGGAAAAGCAACGTGAATCCAGTAATCTGTAGCCCTGCTGCAACAACAAAGAGAGCGATTCTAATTTTTCCATCTTTGGAATGAAACTTCCGCGCCGACTGATAAACCTGGATAATGGTTGGAACTAAGAATAGTCCGGATACAAAGAGTAGAAAGACTTCTGGATGTTGGCCCAGGACTGTGGTCGCATAAATGCATAAATACGATAGACATGATGCTTCGATGAAACCTCCCACGATGATCTGAGAAGAAAAAGAAGAAATATTTGAACGTCTATCAAGCCTGATTGTTGACCATGCATGAGAGCACTGACATAGGTAACGCGTGCGATTTTACATCCAGGCAGTGCCGTGTCATCGGTCAGTTCTCATCGGTCAGCTAAAATGAGTTAGTAATAAATATTTCGGGCCAAACGTCACCCGCGTTAATAACATCATCGAAATCTTATTTGAATTTGAATTAATTGACAATCACGCCCCAATTTTCCGCTTTCAAATCTAATGTAGGATCTGACGTGGTAGGTAGGTAGGTGTGCTGGAATGCTCAGTACTATCATTTTGTGTTAATATTTTTATTTCCTGCATTAATGTCTGTCCCACTTGTTTAGTCGAAAAGAAAAATAGAAAAGTAACCCAAGAAAAATAATATTTTTCTATGTTTTCTTTATTAATTTCGATCAATTTTATTATTATTTATTATTATTATATATTATTAAATTATTGCTATCAATGTCAACTGAATTAATATTCGATGGGTTTAATACTACAGCAGAGACTTATATCTGATATATAATCACGATGGTATTGCTCTAATGAGGGGGGCAATGATATTGTGACTCATTATTCAGATGGCTAGTTGATTGTCATTTCTGTCAAGTCACGTCAAAAACTGCCAGAAACAAAATTACAACCGTCTGATTAATTGAACTACAATATACTATACTGAAATTGCTTTTGAACCACCATATGCAATCTTAAATCAGTTCATACCTTGTGGGTTTTACTCAATATCATTGGTACTGAAAATATCGATCTAATTTTAGAATGGGTTGTTGATAGTGGTATTCAAATTTATCATGAAAACAAGTATGTGCATGCAACTGTATCGTAGAATTTTCTCGATTACTAATTGACGTCACACGTTCGATTGTTGTTCGATTTTGTTGATGGTGGCATTAAAATGTATCGATGAATATCCACGGAAATTAACGGCATCGAGCTTTCCTTCGTTAAACACGATCACATGCTTTTTCTCGATTAAGATTTGACGTCACAGACATTTCTATGTTATTCTTATAATAAAACATCGTTATAATGTGTTAACGAATACAAGTGTAGTAACTTCAACATCACGCTTTTGAAATTTAGTTAGTGTAAGTTACTTGTATATAGATATAATGTGATAAATGTGTGATATATAATCATAAGATATATAGTTTCTTGTTATATACTTACCCATAATACAGCCGATTTCCTCGGCCACGGTTGACTTTTTCGTTTCCCCCACATCGCAGCAAGAAGAGAAATCGCTTGGGGAACCATCAGGATAATTGTCAGCATTATCACAATGGATTCCCTCTTTGCATCTTTGTTGCCATTACTTCCACTTGTAGAATTCGTAGGGACTATTGTGCTTGGTATGGAATACTCTCGACCGATGACCAACAGGCAAATTTTGTTTGCCGTGACACAAGCTAGTACCATTATCGCTACCAATATACCTACGATCCACTTTGTTACTATAATGTACAAATTACCGCATCTATCGTTTTCGCTGTCGTTCTCAGGCTCATCATCTTGAGTAGCGACCGTCAACTCATAGTTCGTTGTACTTGCGGCAGATAGTTGTGACATTGTTGATGTCTTTCGAAACTCATCTGATTCTTCATCTGGGAAAGGTCTCTGACTGGCAGTGTCATCCTCCGGCTCAACTGAATCATTGCCTTCATACCAAGTACCACTTCCAGGCTCTGGCAACTCCTCGTAGTCGCCCTCATGGGACCTGTATTCCTTTTCTCTAGTTTCGGAACCAAATGATGTACCCTGATGAAGATCCAGATGTTCATAAGCATATCCTTGATTGAATTGTCCAGAAGTCCGACTTCTGTCACCTTGATCTACAACCTGACTTTTGCCAATGCCTGCCCTCGATTGCACAGAATCGAGTGAGCTGTCTTTGGAGTTGTTTGGACTCTTTCGGTATCCTTGATATGTGGACGTAGCGTCTCCTATGTCAACATCGTCCAATTCTTGTCTGGAATATTTCCGCCTTGGTGTGGGTATGGGTATGAAACCGCTATGTGTAGATAGGATATTTGGGCTTTGAGTTTTTTTCAGAATCCAGTTACCATTTCCAAGTCCTGGGCTCGAACTTCTTTCTGACCAGTTAACAGATTCAGGGCTCGGACTTCTTCTTGCATTAATGACACCTACAATGTCCGAGACCTTTCTACCTGGATTATGATTTTGGCTGTGCTCTGCGAGTTTTAAAACTTGTTGCCTTGGAGATCTAGGTGTTGGAGATCTAGTTGTTGGAGATATAGGAGGTGGTCTGTCATGTTCATCAGAATTCTCCCATATGTTGTCCTTTGATTTTGACCTCGCGCTCGAAAAAAACTCTGAGTTATCTCTTGATCTTGATCGTGGCCTTGGAGAATCCGGGTTGTAGTTATTAGAAATGTCTACGTTGTCATTTGATCTTGATCGTGTCCTTGGAGAAGCCGGTTTATTAAAGTGATCATTAACAAGATCCAATGTTCCTGATCTTGGTTTTGGAAGAGGTGGATGTTGTCTTTCGTTTATATCACCCATGCTGTACCTTGATGGTCTTGGAGGATATTGCGGAACATCATAGTCGCTATTGGACATTGTTCCTGTACTGTACCTTGACCGTGGTCTTGACGTGTGTTCGTTTGCGTGATTCTCGTATCCTTCGTATTGTAAGGCAAGCTTTTTGGAAACATTCTTTGCTTTTTGGTAAGACTTATAGTTCATATTATCGTCGGTTTTGAAATTGCTCAATTCTTGTTCGGAGAATCCAGAGTCTTCGAAATCCCCACTTTCCGTCAGAATATTTTGCAAAGTTCGGTTTTCGCAGCTCTCTTGGTCGTAATATCCTGTAGAATCTGAGTGCCAAGAAACTGGACTTATCCGATCATTTTGAAATGTTTTCTGCTGTCCTTGTTTGTATTTTCTCTGTCTGTCGACTTCACTTGGTAAACTCATCTTTACAATTTCGTAAGGGTAAAACTATTCTGTTGTAAATACAATAAATAACAAATTAATCAATGAAGGTAACTGTTTGCGACTGTACTTTAGCGCTTACTCCGAACCGTTAGCCGTCATTTTAGTGCAAATGAAATATTTGCTTCACAGAAAGACTATAATTATTACTTATTACTTGACATATTGACGTCACAGGAATACTTGAAGTGGCCGTTAGTTCCGCGTTGCTTCCCAAAGAATGTACCTGAACATACATATATAAGATATAATAATTCATCAAGAATATGTTTCCACGGCCCTAATGTTGCTGATATTTACCTCTGTATATGATTTAGTAACTGATAATAAGAACACATTATTATTCAATTATAAACATATATTTATGAACAATTCACTTGCGATAAACAATTAATCTCATAGCTTGAATTTACGGGAATGAACTCCTGGTTTTGTAAACATTCTTCTATTGATGTTGATAAGTACAAACTATAGCTACAAACGTATCAATTAGAATGCATTTCTAGTATAAGGAAAACTTGTAAATTCATTACACCATTGTCTGATGTCGTGGTTCCTTTAATGCATTGAAAATTATTCAAATTTATTTGTATAAACTTTAGGCAATGTCACACTTATTATATTTTCTATGCAAAGATGACAGGAACGAGCTTCGCGCTCTTGGACGACACGTGTCTAAATAAACTATTGTATTGTATTGTAGGTCCAATCATAATAATTATAATAATATACATACATTAAATATATTAATTATTATTAATTATTCCTATTACATCAAAAAGGTTTATTGTTACTGCGACATTCAGTTTTGTAGATCAAACATGAATCAACTGTGACTTCACTAAAATGACGTTAGCTATGACGTCACGTACATGCATGAGTTGAGTATCATCTTGATCAACTGTAGTGTTTACAACGTGAGCGTTCAACTCGAATTTGTACTCAGATCAGATCAGGGATGACACCTCCCTGATCAGATACAACACACAACTCATGTATGTAAACTGCTTATCAAACGCAAAGAAGCGTAACTTCATGTATAATTTCCAAGATACAAGCAAGTTTCAAAGTGAAATGTTCCTTGGTACTGCATCCTCGTGTGTTGCGTCAAGCTGAACGTTGATACATATCGTCTATACTATGCTATGCTATGCTATGCTATGCTATGCTATGCTATGCTATGCTATGCTATGCTATGCTATGCTATGCTATGCTATGCTATGCTATGCTATGCTATGCTATGCTATGCTATGCTATGCTATGCTATGCTATGCTATGCTATGCTATGCTATGCTATGCTATGCTATGCTATGCTATGCTATGCTATGCTATGCTATGCTATGCTATGCTATGCTATGCTATGCTATGCTATGCTATGCTATGCTATGCTATGCTATGCTATGCTATGCTATGCTATGCTATGCTATGCTATCAGTTCAGTTTGTATATTTTGCTATTTTGCCGAGTTCGATTCCACAGGAAGTGGTTCACAACAAATACAAACTGATCGATCGTACGAGCGATGTGTATACAGACTATGAGATCAGAGCTTCAAGCATGAGGGCGAGTTTGATTACTGATTACCCGCTGAATAAAGATAATTCTACAAAAAATAAATAATAAATTTAAAACGTACTACTTCGATCGGTGTCACAATTATTGAACACCGTGTCAACCATTTTATTCAAATTATCCTGTTGTCACTATAATATACACTGGTAGACTTTATTTCCATTGTTTTCTTTTTGTGACTATTTGCAATGCATTGACTATTAGAGTGATTCCAATAGAGTGCATGATTGCAATAAACCCGTGAAATAAAAATTAGATGTTAGCGTGTAATAGTCAAATAGTCACAAAAGAAAACAATGGAAATAAAGTCTACTAGTGTCTATTAGTCTACTAACTATTTCACGGGTTCAGTATCAGGCAATCACTCTAAACCTGGGCACTACTAATTAGTTGTCAGTGTTTATTAGATGCAAAGAAACAAAGAGAACAAAAGAGTGAGTGTCTAATAGTACTAATAGAGTGATTCCAATAAACCTGGGCATTACTAACTACACCAATACACACTATTGGACACTCACTCTTTTGTTTTCTTTTGTTCCTTTGCATCTAATAAACACTGACAGCTATTTAGTAGTGCCCAGGTTTATTGGAATCACTCTAGTGTGTATTGGTGTAGTTAGTAGTGCCCGGCCAGGTTTAGAGTGATTGCCTGATAAACCCGTGAAATAGTTAGTAGACTAATAGACACTAGTAGACTTTATTTCCATTGTTTTCTTTTCTGACTATTTGACTATTAAACACTAATATCGGCTAATATTTTTTTCCCACGGGTTTATTGCAATCACTCTATCTCACGCGTACGGGTTTATGAAAACGACTCTAATTGCCTACTAATTAGTACTAAACAGCGCTAATAAAACATCACTATTAAGTACTACATAGCACTCTTTATAGAGTGATTCCAATAAACCTGGGCACTGCTCTGTCAGTGTTTATTAGATGCAAAAAAAAAAAAAAAAAGAGTGAGTGTCTAATAGTGTGTAATGGTGTAGTTAGTAATGCCCAGGTTTATTGGAATCACTCTAGAGCAGGGATTTAGTATTGCAATTGTAAATCCACACTCAGTTACATAAGGTAGCAATAAGATTATTGGGCACCGTTTGGTCTGAACATTGCTTTTATCGTGTGGGCACATATTATAATATATCAAATTAAAGTCATAAATTACAATTTGACTGCTCTGCTCAATTAACCATATCAGAATTGATGGTATGTGGTACCGTTGTCAGTTCAGCTCCCGTAAGATTTACAACGATGTTATGAGATTTTTCTAATATCTGTAATATATATATAAGTAGTTATAATGTAAAGACGGCACATTACTTGTTTAAATTTACGCCATGTCAATGGGAGATAAACGGAAACGCGCTAAAAATCGCTTGAAAAACCATCATGTACGAGTAGACAGACCACATGTGGTGTTTGTCAGTTTCATCCACTTTGACGTCATGAAAATTCCAAGATATTACCTCTATAAATAATAATTTCAAATATGTTGTAGATATGAATCTTGGAAACTTTCACGTCAAATAGCGGGGTGATGTTTTGCTTTTGAGTTACAGAGTTTTTAGTTTGTGCCGGCCTGAATCACTGAGGAAGGTTGTAGTATCAACCGAAACGTCCAAATTAAATTAAATTTCTAGTCAGTGACAACAATTCTAGTTTTTCATTTTTCGCTTAACATGCCTGACTACAACTACCACATTTTCAACTGAATCATTATTGTTGCTTTGTATACTTGTGTTGGGTCGAGGTAATGTCTGTCATTATATTGATGGAGAAGAGCAGGATTTTGTATTGTATGTGAATCAGCCGCCATCTTGGTCCACCAAGGTCGTGGTCAAGCAAGATGGCGGCCGCATCAAACTGAACGGAAATTTTCCAATATTCATTTTCAAACAGCTCGTTATCAATTTGTTTATCCTTGTCTGCTGCTCAAGACCTGAAATGCAGTTTCCCATTGAAGTGGTTGGATTTATTTTTTTGGCTTTGGTGAATGCAAATTTAAAATTACAGAAGTATGTAGTTGCAGAATACTACGCAAAATAATGTGTGGTCTTTGCAGGACAGGATGAGTAGTCAAGACTGCGTAGATTGAGCCCAACCTTGCATGAACTAGTATGCCGGAAATTTCCACTATATTTAGGTTTTATTGTAAGGGCTATTATAACCCACCCACTCATACAAGCTTCTGTGACATTCTGTATAATTAGTGTGACGCACAAGATGTCCGTTTTGAAAAGAAGGATTGAGTTCACTGATCATTTTAGGTTTCCTTTGATACTTGTTATTCGTCTATTTTAGTTATTTGTATTAGCACAGGGCCCTTTTTAATAATAATAACTGGTGTATTTGAGCCTTTTGCAGATTATACTACTATTACTACTACTACTACTACTACTACTACTACTACTACTGCTACTACTACTACTACTACTACTACTACTATTACTACTACTACTACTAATACTACTACTACTACCACTACTGCTACTACTACTACTATACTACTACTACTAATATACTACTACTACCACTATTACTACTACTATTACGACTACTGCTACTACTACTACCACTAGTAATATACTACTACTACTACTACTACTACTACTACTACTACTACTACCACTAGTAATATACTACTACTACTACTACTACTACTACTACTACTACTACTACTACTACTACTACTACTACCACTAGTAATATACTACTACTACTATACTACTACTACTACTACTACTACCACTACTGCTACTACTACTACCACTACTAATATACTACGACTACTGCTACTACTACTACCACTAGTAATATACTACTACTACTACTACTACTACTACTACTACTACTACTACTACTACTACTACTACCACTAGTAATATACTACTACTACTACTACTACTACTACTACTACTACTACTACCACTACTGCTACTACTACTACCACTACTAATATACTACTACTACTACTACTACTACTACTACCACTATTACTACTACTACTACGACTACTGCTACTACTACTACCACTAGTAATATACTACTACTACTACTACTACTACTACTATTACGTACTACTACTACTACTACTAATATACTACTACTACTACTACTACTACTACTACTACTATTACTACTACCTCTACTATTACTACTACTACTACTACTACTACTACTACTACTACTACTACCACTACTAATATACTATTACTACTACTACTACTACTACTACTACTACTACTACTACTACTATTACTACTACTACTATTACTACTACTGCTACTACTACTACAGACTGCTACTACTATACTACTACTACTACTACTACTACTACTGAGTACTACTACTACTACAGTACTACTGCTGCTGCTGTTGCTGCTGTTGCTGCTGTTGCTGCTGTTGCTGCTGCTAATAATAATAATAATAATAATAATAATAATAATAATAATAATAATAATAATAATAATAAACACTTTATTTAAATAGGATGACACATGAAAGCAATGCTTACAAACCAATACAACAATGGAACAGTAGAATTAATTGCTGTATAGGTTTCGTTGTCGATATAGCGAGAATTAGCTGTCCTCCTTTCAATCTTACTTACAATGGCAGTCTTACAATCTTACTTATAAGACAGAAAAATAAAAATAAATATCTTGCTCCTGATTTACTATTTTAGTTAACATTTTTATGGATTTTGTTCAGTTAATCAACAAACAACTCGTTTATTTCGTGGCGCAACTGAACTTTTTCGCTGTGTTATTCACACGAGTGAAATAATAATTAATATAATGAAATACAGAAGGCATTTACTTACCTAGTTAGAGTTGATATATGAGTATATGCGGGCAACAGTTCATACCGTCAACATTCACAAAATGTTGGACCCGTCTTGTAATACTGAAGATAAATTGTACACCTATGTTTTGGGAGGTATTTATTTATTTGACGACGTCAGAATAAATGCGGCATTGCTTAACAAAAGTTATTGACGTCATCTAAAGGACTGAATGCGCACTGATAAACAAAATCATGATAATTAGCTAAAATCATAATACCGTAATGCATCGTTACAAATTACCCTTGAAAAATCCGAAGTTAACCGCTTAACTCTTGAAAACAATTGCTTAATTTGGTAAGCTTTCAAGAGCCCAGCTTTGATAGAATGGGTAGGGCAGGAACTTTATTCTTGCAGTAATCATTTGTTCACTGACTCCTACTCTTACAAGGGCTTTCCTTCCTTCCTTCTTCAGTGCAATAATAGCTATAATCCACCCTAAAATGATCATATTTGACACTTTTCAATATATTTTGAACTTTCTGTTGTGATTTCTTTCATCAAAGTTATGTGTCATATGTTATCCAAGTTTTTGTGATCAGTCGGCTCAGATCGAACAAAGCAAATCTAGTCAATGTTTCGGTTAGTCTCCCTCGCAGCCGTGCTAAGTGTCGTCACGCAACGCTCTCTCCCCTCAGACACGGCTGCTTACCCGAGCTAAACATTCCGTTCCAATTGTAAGTGTTTAGCCAATCATATCACGTTATTCGATATTCATGTTAATAATAATAATAATAGTTTATTCACAATTCATCACACGTACACGAAAATAAACAAATATAATAATATATACATGAAAATACATGAAAAATTGTGAAAGGAGGTGAAAGAGGTTATCCCTCCCTGTTCACTGGTTGTCAACAACTCGACACTCCCATGCTCATGTTTCGTTGTTTATTTACCTAAGAACATTGCAAAGTTAGGAAATGAATTCACATACACGATTTACTAGTCTTCTTGGCAGCCGTGTTTAGTGTATTGGTTTAGTGTATTGCCCAGTTAAACTCTTTGATACTCGTTCATATGAAATTATTTCGCTGCAAGGCAAAACGCTTCGTCAATGGACGTCATCTTGTTTGTCACTGGTCTTTGGTATGTTCGGTATGGCGCGAACCTTGGCCTGTTTTCGGGCAAAGAGCTCTGATTGGCTAATTCTGTGGAACGGAATGTTTAGCTCGGGTAAGCAGCCGTGTCTGAGGGGAGAGAGCGTTGCGTGACGACACTTAGCACGGCTGCGAGGGAGACTATGTTTCGGTCCGAATTCGACAGCATTTTGCTTGTGGATGGCTGCTATCCTGGTGCCGGTGTACTGCGAATTTCCTGTTAATTATTCGGAGTCATTACGAGGGGAACTGATGTGTAAGCTTCGAAAATCTGTGATCAAAAAGTACATGTTCTATTCTCGTCCAAGTCCTTCTAAGTATTTGAAAGCAGCTTTGATCACTAAAGCCAGAAACTTTGCGGCATTGGAAGGCCGGTCCTTGATGTTATTTATTTATAAGAATCTTGTGCAACTGTATAGCGCCTGGCCCAGTATAAAAGTAAAATAATGATGTTTAAAACTGATTGATATTTTACTACTGTTGAGTTGTAATATTTTTACAATCGATGTTTCGAGGATATTTTGTTTATACTGAAGAAGAGCGGGCAACGTGTGTAAAAATATTTCAACCGCGCTCCTTATATATATGAAATATTTGCTCGCGAATAGGATTTTTATGTTTTTTCTCTGACTGCATTTGCTGTTAAGTTATATTAATATGCATGACATTAGGTTTTGCTGTGCAGATACCAAGTTATCTGAATAAAATGAAATTCTATCACCTTCATAGTGAATAGAAAAACCATATGAAAAACCAAAGACCAATTGTTCAGCTAAAGAATGGTCGTAATTAAGTAGACAAAAGGAAACTTAATCTATCGACGTGAACTGGGGTAGTAACATTACTTAGATTGGGAGTTGGTGATTGAGGACTTGGCTTTAAATGAGGAGGCGGGCTGTGAAACTTTCCCACGGCCACGAAAATTACATAACTTCGGCTGATGAGGCTTCTCGCATTTAAAACAGAGGTGCTTATAAGCACAACCGGCACAGTCAGCCCCCTTGCTAAACCTAAAACAATAGCCCTTAGGGACACGATCAGGCGTAAGCTTACTGTGAGGGAGCTGTGGTGTGTTTTTCCGTGGCAGTGACTGCTGTGAACGCATCCACAGTTCCCAATGAATATTACTCCATGGGAATGATGACAGCTGTGCCTGCCTCAGGAAGCGGAAATTTTCGTCATAGAATTGCCAATTATGACCTCGACCTGCCAAGTCCCGAACCACCTCCCCATATTTCATGAGGGCAGGTGCTAATGTATTTTTAATAGGTAAATTAGCTTGTACAACATACATGTGGTTTACTTGTTCCTTTTGGGGGATTTTAACGTCGAACTCGACAGGTATTTGAGGTATTTTTATAATTTTTCGATCCTTGAACTACGAACGAATGTCAAAATCGGCGCCCAAAAATTCACTCAAATAAAACCCAAAATATCAAGAAAACCACTCAAAAAGCTTCAAAAACTATCAATCTTTTATTTTCGAATACGTTTTTAGAAGTTTACACATGAAAAGATCTCAAACGGAACGGATATTTGAACTCGATGAAACTTGTTTTCTTCATCCGTCATTTTGTTTCGGTTTCTTCAACATTCAAATCGACGTAGAAAATTTATCGAAGGGTAATAAAATAAATAAACCCCTTTCTGGCTTACTGGTATATCGGCTGATAATGTCCTTGGCTTAGAGATGGTCCTCAAAATATCACAGTTGCCCTCGAAGCTTCGCTTCTCGGCCAACTGTTCATTTTTCGGACCATCTCTCAGCCGCGGACATTATCAGCCGATATACCAGCCGCCAGAAGGGGTTTATTTACTAAATAGCCCAGATAGCCCGACATACGAATCCTGTCAAAGTGTGATTACACGTGTCGAAGATGTATAGGTTCCGGCATGAGAATATAAACTTCGAACTAATCGAAGAAGAATATAAAAGAGTTGGGTGCTTTGGAGTTATTTGAGACAGCATAAAGCAGGAAGGAACCTGCTCTGGATAAATAATGTACTATATATACGTAATGCGGTTGCATGCATGGATCGATGTGACTAGTCTCTTTCGCAGCCTGTTTTACTTTCATCGTACCTTTTCCTCTGTTAAAGTGCAACTAACCCCTGTGAGATTGTTTTAAAAATCTATTCAATATATAATAATATATTAATATATAATTCAATATATCAATATATAATTCAATATATGATGAATAGTTAGTGGGTTCAGTATTTTGTGAATTGAACTTTGCGTTTATGAGTTATAGAGGTTTGAAATCTCAGTATGCAAATTTGATGACGTCTACTAAGGAATTTGCCATAACTTATTTAGACTTTTTCAAGAAGAACTTATTTTTTTAAATGGGCAAAAAAGTTATAAAATCATTTATAAAGACTGAAAATATTCTGTAAGTTTACAAATGTCAATAATCAGCAAAAGGGCGTTTTTGTATAATAAATGATTCCTTAGTAGACGTCATCAAATTTGCATATTGAGATTTAAAACCTCTATAACTCATAAACGCAAGGTTCAAATCACGAAATACTGAACCCACCAATGAATAGATTTTTAAAACAATCTCATAGGGGTTAGTTGCACTTTAATGCTAGTCAGCTAATTAATAGGACCATATGTTACTATTCTAAAGTGCCAAGCACTTTATCAATGGATTGTTTTTATAGCGTATATTCAATGGAAATAGATAGTAGACTAGGGTGTGACATGCATCCAACCAACACCTTTTCCTCTGTTAATGCTAGTCAGCTAATTAATAGAACCGTATGTTAGAACTTACTATTCAAAGTGCAAAACATAGCTTTATTTCCATTGAGATCGGTAAAATATTGACACTCTCTCTTTCGACGTTATAAATTAAAAGCGGACACATCACATATTATCACATTTTAGTAGAAACCAACTAGCATACTATCACGAATCCTGCAATCTGATTGGCTAACGTACTCACTGACAATTGGGCCTCGCTGACAATTGACTCATAGAAAACTCGAACTCGTAGTCTAATTGTTAAATAGGATTAGATTGTAATTCCGGCAATATATCTTTTTTCTTTAATAGATATATTTTGCGCAATATAAATTATTAAATTAAATTATTATTATTAATTAAAATCTAAATACGAATTGGGAGACGAAGATAACATTTACAAGCGTATAAAAACTATAGAAAAAACGTCATGTGACGCTGACAGTCGGTATGTTCACATCCTTCGCGCACTCTTTCTAACTTATGCTCACTCTGATTGGTCGAAATTACAACACAGATTCCCGTGAGGTCCATCAGACGGGTAAGGGAAGACAACTGGTCAGCGGTCGACCCGTGCCGTCTGATAATCAGGCTATTACATGAAATACAAATCTTCTGCTATTTTCGATTATTAGTTCGTGTATTTTGTTTCTATATATTTTTTTGCTAGAGATGTTACGTAGGCCAGGACTAAACAAAAATATGTAAAAAAGTCCAGAGTAATCTTTTTTGATCATATCGTTTGCATGCACGTACGCCACTGACGGTGTGTTGGTCGATATGACTTTTCATTAAAGACTATTATTTTCAGAATCACCAAACATGGCTGACAAGCTGTTGTAATTTCATTCCCCTATAGTTATGATTGCAAACCAGCAATTGGCTATTTAGGTCGACGGATATTTGTCAAGTTTGTTTTTCCTTCATTTTCTCGAATATTTGAAGCAAAAGATCCCTAGCTTTGCTCCCTTTTATCTGGGTTTCGATACGAGAACCATAAATACTCCCATAGAATATCTAGCGATGCTTTTTAAATGTGCCAACCAGAGATTGATTGGCAGATGAAATAAAGAAACTTTGTAAGAGCTATAATTATGATGATGGTTGGTAAATTAACATTCACCAAAGAAAATGTTTATAAAAAGTGTACGCCATACTTCTCTTTCTGCGACATCTTCTTGTTGTTGTTCTTCTCTTTATTTCTCCTGTTTCCCTATTATTATTCTAACGTCCTTAGTTAATGTAGACCTTTCCGCTAAAATGTCATATTAAATGAAATGATGTCCTCCCTTTCCCCCCGATATATATGAAGTAAGTAAACAACTGTCTGTATTAGCCCATCGTGCGTTAAGTGCTCCTCCATGATATTTGGTAAATCATACTCTGTGATATTCGGTGAGTCCTACTCTATGATATTCGATTCTTTGATAAAAAGAGGTTGAATCGAAATAGATCCCTTTGAATTCAAATGCAAGTAAGTGATTAAACTATTCAACCGGTAAAACCTCCAGGAGCGTTGTCTGCTGCCAATTGACGTAGACGAACTATGTGCTGTGCCTCTTTAGAATAGCACTAGAGTCGATCGCAGGATGTTATGACAGATAATATAATCACCAAATGAAACTGACCACAATAGATTTTGGTGTGCAGAGTTAATCACTAGAAAAGTTGTTTTAAAAACTTTAAAAATAAGTTTATCCAAGTTATATGATTGTGCATTGAAAATTCTTCGAATTATTCCCAAATTTTGAACGTGAAGGCACCACGGAACTACTGAGACTGAGATTGCTTTGTCAGACGGTTCAGAATTCATCAGTTCTCTTTCATATTCTTATTTAGTCGTGTCTGCCGATCGATCTGTTGTAGCGCGATTCAGTAGCGAGTCAGTATTGAAACCTATATATAGCAGCTGCTGTCGGTATGCTTACTTGAGTTCCATCCAACAGCAATTTTCTTATTTATAATTTGTAAAGCCATTTATGAAATTTAGAACTATATTCAGATACTTAATATTTATATTCAATTAACTTTTCTCGATCGGATTCGAAAACGTCTTGCAAATTATTAAATATTTTTCTAATCCTTTTATATATACCTAACCAAAAATATACCTAACCAAAAAAAATTCTGCAGCTTTAAGATATATATATGAGGTCTGTTTTCTTAAAAGGAGTCTTGTTGACGAAGACCCGTTCTGTATTAACAGTCCTCATTGTTGTACTCCTAGCAACAAATCATTACTATATGTATAACCGCTCTACTGTACAGTATAGAGCACTCTAGCGACACGGATAACAAGCTTCATTTGAATCTATATATATATAATTATGATATATGAGGACTGTTTTCTTAAAAGGAGTCTTCTTGACGAAGACCCGTTTTGTAACTAACAGTCCTCAATTATTGTTGTACTCCTAGCAACAAATCGACCCCAAAATGAAAACCAACAGCAAAAAAGCGTTCTGATACTTTCACGTAAAACGACTATCTCGAGTTTTTGGATACTGCGCATGCACGAGCTAAAACAACATCCTAGGTGATTTTGATACAATGATATGAGGTCTGAGAATCATGAGAAAGTGTGGAAGTGACCTGTACTTTCAAAGAACAGCCAAACTTCGAGCTAAAACAACATCCTAGGTGATTTTGATACAACAAGACGCTCAATGAGCGTACACTCGGGCTTATGACAAGGACAATGTCAGTTGCGTGAGGAGGGACATGACAATGACTGACAGTTGCGTGACGAGGGAGACTTAATGTATATATGTGTCGGTGAGCATATTAGATAAAAATCTCCGAATCGTACTTCCGTAGCATGTACTTGGAACGTCCAGTTGAGGTTCATATTCATGGTCAGACGGTTCTGATAACGTCTTTGGTTTCTTCGTTATCGCAGAGGAAAGTTGAACTTCGTATCTTTTAAACATCCAATTGATTCAGACTACGGTATGATGTGACAAAGCTCGACCAATCTGCTGTCTCTGCCTATACATTGAAAGATCTTGTTCGATTTATCTCGAAATCAGAAAGGAATTATCGATTAAAAATCAAAAGCTGCTTCTGTTAGATTTAAGATGTGACCTCAAGTGACCTCAAATACGTTTAAATACGTACGACAGCGTACCTTAAGAGTCGGAGATCTTTATCTATGAGCCACCGACACAAATATTCTCCCTTGTCACTGAGCGTCTTCTTCTGTAATAGATCCCTAAAATCTAAGGACGTTTTGATTTCGATTGTATTTTTGCCGTTCACTGACCTGTTTTGAGCGTGGAAATTCTGTTCTAACAAGGATCACACAACTGTAGTCGTACTGAATTTTTCAAACGTGGAATAAAACATCCATCGTGAGTTACTGAAAATATTAAACTCGACTGGCTCGATTGTTTGCATGACTTCTGTACATATAGCTTTCTGTCAATAGATGTAGTTACATCGCTGGTCGTGAGTTTAATTATAAATACTCAAGGACATACGACTGGACTGTACACGTACTATTACAATTAGCAACAAACATGGCATAGCGAGGTCATGATAGTTTTTGAGTTCATTTCATTTACTTTTCAGTCTCGACTGGCTCAATTAGCAACAAACATGACAACATAGCGAGGTCTTGATACTTTTTGAGTTCATTTCATTTGCTTTTCAATTCATTTTTTGATGAGTTCGAGTTCGTGGAACGACGTCGTACAACAGCCGATAAAACACGGGCTTTAAACACGCTCATTTCACGGACATAACTGTACACATACTATTACAATTAGCAACAAACATGGCATAGCGAGGTCATGATAGTTTTTGAGTTCATTTCATTTGCTTTTCAGTCTCGACTGGCCTGATTGTTTGCATGACTTCTGTACATGTACATATAGCTTTCTGTCAATAGATGTACATGTAGTTATATCGCTGGTCGTGAGTTTGATTATAACTAGAATCCTGACCTTTCAATATCTTGAAGATCTCAAACTGCTTTCAAATAATCTAAGATTAAATATCTACTTGAGTCCTGTGTGTCGTTTGTTTAGTGATTAGAGCGGTTTTCCGCGAATTCAGGGAGTTCAATTATAAATACTCAAGGACATAACTGTACACGTACTACTTACAATTAGCAACAAAAGGCCTACTCTGGGGTCCAATGTCGCCTAATAACAAACATGACATAGCGAACTAGAATCCTGACCTTTCGATAGCTTGAAGATCTACAGCTGCTTTCAAAACTAAGATTCAAATTCACTTGAGTCCTGTGTGTCGTTTGTTTTCCCTTATCTGCTTCAGGAGTAATCTTGAAACTCGATACGATCAAATACTTCGCATTCTTTCTTCATTCTTCGCATTTTTTCTTCATTCCATGACCATGAAAAAAATAAAAAAATGAATAAAAAGAAAGTGTATTTTCTAACTCGGGCTTCCTTCGGAAGTGCCCGAGTAATGATATGAGGTCTGAGAATCATGAGAAAGTGTGGAAGTGACCTGTACTTTCAAAGAACAACCAAAGTTCAAGCTAAAACAACATCCTAGGTGATTTTGATACAATGATAAATTATTGTTGTAGTCCTAGCAACAAATCGACCCCAAAATGAAAACCAACAGCAAAAAAGCGTTCTGATACTTTCACGTAAAACGACTATCTCGAGTTTTTGGATACTGCGCATGCACGAGCTAAAACAACATCCTAGGTGATTTTGATACAATGATATGAGGTCTGAGAACTGATCATGAGAAAGTGTGGAAGTGACCTGTACTTTCAAAGAACAACCAAACTTCGAGCTAAAACAACATCCTAGGTGATTTTGATACAATGATATGAGGTCTGAGAATCATGAGAAAGTGTGGAAGTGACCTGTACTTTCAAAGAACAGCCAAACTTCGAGCTAAAACAACATCCTAGGTGATTTTGATACAATGATATGAGGTCTGAGAATCATGAGAAAGTGTGGAAGTGACCTGTACTTTCAAAGAACAGCCAAAGTTCGAGCTAAAACAACATCCTAGTGATTTTGATACAATTTGAGGTCTGAGAATCATGAGAAATGAGTGACCTGTCTTTCAAAGAGCCAAATCATGAGAAAGGTGTGGAAGTGACCTGATATACTTTCATGAAAAAGTGTGGAAGTGACTGTACCAAACTTCGAGCTAAAACAACATCCTAGGTGATTTTGATACAATGATATGAGGTCTGAGAATCATGAGAAAGTGTGGAAGTGACCTGTACTTTCAAAGAATAACCAAAGTTCAAGCTAAAACAACATCCTAGGTGATTTTGATACAATGATATGAGGTCTGAGGATCATGAGAAAGAGTGGAAGTGACCTGTACTTTCAAAGAACAGCCACACTTCGAGCTAAAATAACATCCTAGGTGATTTTGATACAATGATAATGAGGACTGTTTTCTTAAAAGGAGTCTTCTTGACGAAGACCCGTTTTGTAATAACAGTCCTCATATATATCTTTAAAAAGTTGCATAATTGTTTTGATTAGGTATAAATATATATACCTATGTGTCACCTAGTGGACGTGATTTAGCGGTTGACTGCGCGCGGATCAAATCAGTCTTAGGCCGAATGGCCGAAATGTACAATTAAACAGTGTACAAAGTTACAAGTTGGTGTCTTGGTTTTACATTTATTCTACATACTGTATATAGCTAATTGCATAATCGTTGTCGGGTTGAAAATCATAAATCATAGAAACTGAGACCGCAAGGATGGATGGGAAATCAGTTCATAACCTGCATTACATGCAGATATATTCAATTTTCTTGTAGTTTTGAAGGTATATATGACCTATTTAACTAAGATCCTACAAGTCTGGATAAAAAGAATGATGATTTGATGGTGTTATTTGAGAGTTTTAATTTCCCAGAATTCCTTTTGGTCATAGCCTTCGTGATTTTCAACCCGACAACGGTTATGCAATTAGCTGTATACAGGAATACAAATCAGATCATGTAATATGTACAAAGGGAACTTATAATGCAACCCAAACTTGTTGAATATTCAGAATTTTCGATTGAAATTAAAACCTGCACAAATTAAAAACAATATTTATTCTGGGGATTTGGATTTAGTTTTTATAAAAAGATCACATCAGTGTCCATGTGAGAAACTGAGATAATAATCAGTAATAATCAGTAGGTCAGGCAGAGCTCCACATCATCAGATGTGTGTTACACGATTCCCCTGGAACAAACCAACTGAATATTCATCAGCGTCTTATAATGTTATCAGCGCCATATTCCACGCTAGGCTACACCGGATAATTCAGTGCCTTAAAACAGCTCACGAATACATGTTAACGCATCAATAAGAATTAATCTACAAGTACAAATGCTGATCACGAACATTTTTTAAATAACTTCTTTCACTTAAAAACCCTTCTTCGTATTTGGAAAAGTATATGTGAATTTCTAAACTTGCCATTCATTATATTGTATTTTAGTCAGTGGTACTTTTAAGAAAGGCCGAATAGTGTTTCATCCGGTTCCATGATCTCTCTCACTGAGAGCCCTAATTAAACTGGTTGCCCAAAGCAACTTTGGCTCAATGGACCGAGAATCAAGCCCAATAAACGTATTTGAACATCTTTTTTCAAAATTTCGGCATAGTTTCGAGATATTGAACTTTTTTTATATGAGACCTCAAGCCACTGAAATCAAAATGGCGTACTTTCAGGGTGCTGATGTTAAAGTTTCGAAGAAAAAACACATAAAATATTCAAGAGTAGTTCCGTGATTACCCATAATACATCTCGGTCGTGCGTTCGAAAAAAAACAGGGTTCCTAGAATAGTCGAAACTCTATCGAAACAAAATACAGAAACTAAAAGGAAAATAAAAGAAATGAAAAATAAACTTTACCGAAAAAAAATAACTAAAAGAAAAACAAATCATTTAAAAATAAACTTTACCGAAGAAATTATATGCAAAACACTAAAAATCGGCCATACACCCAGACTTAAATGCTGAGTCACCGTATGTTACGTATAGGACGAAGATTTCGGCCTCATCCGCGCTATCGAGTAGTACACAATCAGCGTAGTAGTCAAAGAGGGAGGGAACAGTCATATCCTAGTCCTAAATGACTGCCCCTTACCACTTCAAGCTATCTGTACTTCCGATTGATTTCGACGGTAAATTTAGTAGTCTATCGTGTAACGGTTATTGTTATGGAAATTTATTGACAAACGTAGCCCTCTGGAAATAATAATAATAATAATAATAATAATAATAATAATAATAATAATAATAATAATAATAATAAGCTTTATTTAAGCAGGGAGCACCTTCAGTAAACTGTTCTCCCAGGTGTCCCTGACATCAATAAATATACAATATACATCGATAATACGCTGGACCTCGACGTCAGTGAGTAATATCAGAAGTACATAACTATACATAGTTATAACTATACATACAGCAATATGCAGAAATTCTGATCCTTTTCACTAAAATACACATATATCAAAAACCTACTTAAAATTATGGGATGGCTACGCTGATATTTTTTTCATAAAGCTTCGCTGGCAGACAACTAGAAAAAAATATCAGCGTAGCCATCCCATAATTTTAAGTAGGTTTTTGATATATATGTATGTTAGTGAAAAGGATCAGAATTTCTACATATTGCTGTAGTTATAACTATACATAGTTATAACTATACATAGTTATGTACTTCTGGTAATATTAATGAATGAGTGACCCAAGATCGACTCAGCTCCGTGAACACCAATTTTTTTACCGATTTTTTCTTGTCTTTTCTTTCGTTGCAAAATGTCGAGATTAACATTTACAAATGATATTTTATAAAAAAAAATTGATGGATGAATTGAATGGATGGAGTGATGTAACAACAACAACAACAACTTTATTGTGCTCACTTATGAATTACAATTTGAGATGAGATTTGTATTGAAGTTATTTGCAGAATAAAATGAAAAAATGAAATGAAGGACATCATTCTTTTACATCTTTCTATCTGTTGTCTTTCCTTCACTCTTCATGATCGCTCAATTATTTCTGATCTGATCCAATTTGCTCCTGACTCCCTGCTCCCCCACTGAACCAGGATGATTCCGTGTACACTATACTACACACCGAAGAGGCATTGATAAATCATTATTCAGTCCTAACTTCAGTTCCATCACGCAGCATTTGTACCATGGATCGCAGTTTCCTGGGTAATAGAAACTTTTCTCACATTTTTCTCAGAATGATCAGTTTTCCATCAAATAACTTCACTGTAGTAAACATTACTTTACTAAATAGTTGTACACTGATTCAAACTGACTTTTCGTTCCTTATCCAAGCTTGATAACAACGGTAACGTTTAGATAAAACATGTATGCTGCTTATTTTAACCTACTTATATAGCTTATGCATATTTGCTTGATCATTACAATCCTCCCATCGTTATCTATAGCAGGGTATGAGCTAGTGAGTCAGTTTCTTCTTTCAAAATAGATTCCCTTTTGAACGATCGATCTCAACAGCTAGCCAGTATTTACTTACTTCAGTGAATATTCACTTACATCGTATGCCGTGCCAAGGTAAGTTATTGATGTAAACAGGAGCACTATTTTTCAAAGTACATTTTAACTGAAATTGCAGCATTTGTGAACGTACATTCAACAGAACAGGTACGTTTAGCTCTCTCGCTGTGTTAAATTACTAAAAAAAATACATTTTAATTTGATCAGAAGTTATAGTTTTGAAATAAATATTCACAGCTATAAAATACTGATTATCATCGGTACAAATGGATCGGCTCGTTATTGCTACAGTATTTAATGAACGACCAACAAGGATTTGTAAATGCACATACTGACTTTATGTCTAGCTGTGTTTATACTACAATTTTCAAAATTTCAGTTATGCATAATTTTGGGGGAAGATCGAATATACTGAACGACTATAAATTATACGGTGCTATGTAAGAAATGTACTGATTATGTTTATCCTTTTCTTTCTTTCTTTCTTTCTTTCTTTCTTTCTTTCTTTCTTTCTTTCTTTCTTTCTTTTTCTTTCTTTCTTTCTTTCTTTCTTTCTTTCTTTCTTTCTCTTTTTTAGGTCAGTCATTTGAGGAAGGAATACCCCAGACACACCGGCGTAAAATGTGGAGCCCTTGCGACTTCGTAAGGTTCATTCTGCTAACCATATTGTTAAGTTTAATATTTGCGGTGGAGATAAATAATTGTAAGTCTAGATTATTCAATTCTTAAATATCTAACTGTTATGCGGCCTTTGGCTAGCCTCGTGCAAACAATATAAAAGTATCGAGGGGGTTGAAATAAGCGATAAGGTATATTTTAGGGTATGAAATTAAAATATATTTTAGGTTGTCGAAAAAGAAAATCCATGTATATTAAATATATAGAGGATATAACATGGGCGCGCGGAGATACGAATTTTATCTTCGAGTGTAGAAAATAAATCTCACGAGTGAGCGCAGCGAACACGACAAGATAAAATTCGTGTCTCCAAGCGACCATGTAATATTCTGTTTAATATATAATTACAAGAGACCATAATACTAAGAGAGCGAATCTCGTAATGATGTGTGGTCGATGCTCGTGGCGCTAAATCTATTTTTAGTAACCGGAAGGTGAGCACACGTCAGTGAAATCTGACTTCCGGCAGAAAAAATATCTTCCTTCTTTCTCAAGATAAAATACGTAAGCTTGTAAATTTCGGGATGATAACGTTCATGTCAAAAGACAATTTCAGTCCGGCTTTGAAAGCTGAAAGCATTTTTGAAATTTCGATCTTGTACTCGGCCGCGCGGCTTAGCTTCCCGCCATTTATGTAAACAAGACGCTCAATGAGCGTACACTCGGGCATTATGACAAGGACAATGTCAATTGCGTGACGAGGGACCTGACAATGACGGACAGTTGCGTGACGAGGGAGACTATGTTTAATGTATATGTGTCGGTGAGCATAGATAAAGATATCCGATTCGTACGTTCCTAGCACGTACTTGGGAACGTCCAGTTGAGTTCGATATACGCTCGGAAACTATTTGACACATTTGAGCGAATCATACTTTCGGATTTAGTTCGATAAGCGTTCGGAAACTATTCGATCCGTTTTTGGCGACCATGAATATGCAACCTCAAGTGACCTCAAGTACGTTTAAAGACGTACCACAGACGTCCCTCGAAGAGTCGGAGATCTTTATCGATGCTCACCGACACAAATAGTCTCCCTCGTCACGCAACTGTCATTGTCATAATGCCCGACTATACGCTCATTGAGCGTCTTGTTATATACTAATATCTAGATAATAGTCAGGTACCCGCAACCGACTAGGAGCATGATTACAGTGGCAGCGCGCCGGCGCAATCGCCTCCAAATACACTGGGTGGAAGGGAGCGTGTTGGGGAGGGAGGGTTGGGAAAAGCACGCTCTTCAAAACTTGGAATCTCTGATCTTTGGAAATTGAATTGGCAACTAATTTCAGTTCCAAGCCTTGGAAATATCCCAAGAAATTCCATATAGTTGCATTGCTTGCTTGTTGCTCTCTCCATAACTCGCTTAGTTGTTCACATGCTCTCCCTTGATTGCGAATTTCTAACTAACATAACTGTAAGGTCAATTCCTTGGCTGCTTGCTTGGTGTTGCTTGCTTGGTTACTTCCTAACATGGTTGCTTGCTTATTTGCTTGTCACAAGTTGGTTGCTGAATTGGGCAGTTGATGGGAGGGTTAGTCGGTTTGTATATTTAACTGTTTGTTTTCTCATTTGATTGGCGGATTTGTTTGGGTGCCTCTTTTATAATTTGTTCTCAAGTTTGTTCTTTCGTTGAATTGACTTATAACTGTATGTCCTAAAATGTTAATTACAGTCCCTGAAGTTGATATTTGGAAGCGTTCCTCCGACCAAGACGTTCTTAGTCAAGAAAGTTGCCGCTACCTGATTGGAAACAAATTTTGCAACTACGGAATAATCGAGGACCAACTATGCACCAAATCATGTCGTGAGTATATCTAGTAAATTGCAAGCAAGTCTACATTGTCACAATATTTCTATTGTTATCGGTCATTCGTACTAATAATCTCGCATTGGCTACGTAAAAAAGTGAATGTCCCAAGGGAACGGTGGAGAACCAAAGAAATATAGGACTGCATTTACTGGTTATATTGTGAATCTCTATATTTCTTTTAGGACCTTAGTGAAAAGCACTCTATAGTGATCTAGGCATCCTCATTAAAGATTATTATAATTACCTTAATCCCACCCTTTCCGTCCATGTCATTTCCTTTCTTTGTATCTCTTGACCTGCATTTCCAAGTTAGTGAGACGAACGCATTACTAACCGTCAGGTCCCAGCGGAGAAGCACAGAGAGAGTCGGTAGAGATACTGTCATGTCATGTTGGCTAGCCGAGAAGTGGCCAAAGACAATGCAGTACAATAAGGCTAACTTTGCGCGTAATTCGACCAGAGAGAGGGGTTCGTCTTGTTTAGTGTACAAACACTGTGTTTGTGTGGTTTCAGTGATATTTCTCTACAACTACACGTTTCCTAAAGGCTGCAGCGACATGTTCTCGCAGGAAAGCTGTCACATCCTTAAGAATCGCGACAAGTGTAATTCAACACTCATAAACTCCTACTGTCAGTTCACTTGCGATCAATGTTCACAATTAATTAGTAAGTATCAGTACAGCTAATAATGTGTCATGGTCGGTGATATTATTGTTGAAGTTACTGTTGTTGTAGTGAAGTTACTATTGTTGTTAATTGCCTGCTGCTCTTATTGTTGTTTGTTGATGATGGTGTACTTAGAACATTTACTGGTTATGTTCTGAACCCCAATCTTCCCATCCATGTCATTTCCCGCGTCTTTGTATCTCTTGATATTATTGTTGCTGTTGTTGTTGTCTGCTGCTGTTGCTGTTGTCTGTTGCTGTTGTCTGCTGCTGCTGCTATTGTTGTTCAGTGTTGTCTGCTACTGTTACTCTTGTCTGCTGCTGTTACTCTTGTCTGCTGCTGTTGTTGTTGTCTGCTGCTGTTACTGTTGTCTGCTGCTGTTGTTGTTGTCTGCTGCTGCTGTTGTTGTTGTCTGCTGCTGTTACTGTTGTCTGCTGCTGTTGTTGTTGTCTGCTGCTGTTGTTGTTGTCTGCTGCTGCTGTTGTTGTTGTCTGCTGCTGTTACTCTTGTCTGCTGCTGTTACTCTTGTCTGCTGCTGCTGTTGTTGTCTATTACTGCTGCTGTTGTTGTTGTCTGTTGCTGTTGTCTGCTGCTGTTACTGTTGTCTGCTGCTGCTGTTGTTGTCTATTGCTGCTGCTGTTGTTTTTTGTTTTGTTTTTTTAAATATTTTTTTTATTAGTAATAATCAGTACATCGTTACAATAAATGTTCTTGTTATTTTTACTACAATGGTTGTAATAATACAAATACAATTTTGTATATGATAATAGTATAGTGTAGTAATATGGTATTGTATAGTATAGTTGGTACGGTATGATATAGTGTAGAATGAGAGGAAAAACAGCAAGTAAGTGAAGGTTTGGTATTATGCGGTTTTGCTCAGGAAATTGGTAAAAGGTGCCCATTTTTTTCAAAAACGTTTGATAATTGTTTTGTAATAGATGATAATGCAATTCTTTTTTCAATGTGATATTTGTTGGTTGCGTGATTTAGAAATGATGGAAATGTGTATTTTTGTTCATTAATGAAACTATTATACATATGTTGTTTTGCAATCAGAATTAGATGGTTTAAAAACAGAGAGTATTTGAAGTGGGATAAATGACCATATAGGATTGTTCCGAGATCAAGTTTCAGTTGTGACTTAGCATCAATGTGTAATGACCACTAACTTTGAAATTTGTTCCAAAAATATCGTGCGTGCGTACAGAGATAAAAAAAGTGTTTGCAAGTGTGACGTTCTTTATCTATGCAAAAAGGACAGGAATCATCATTTTTAATACCTACTTTTTTTAGGTAATCATTCAAGGGAAGTATATTGTGTATGATTTTAAACTGGAAAACTGATAATTTTATTTCTTTTGTTACGCTAAATGGCAGTGAATATATTGCGTTTAGATCTTTTTGTGTAAAACCTTCATTAAGAATTAAAGGTTCATTTGTGGGGTGCTCAAACTCAATTTTGGCAAAAAACTGTCTTATTATTTTTACTGTCATTTTTGTTAAATTATTAGGTGGTTTTTCTGATATTATGGTCGAATTGTTTTATTTTATTCTGTTCCTAACTGCATTAACAATACCGCCATACGTTAAAAAATTAGTATTTATGTTGTATTTTTTAATAAATTCAGAAAAACTGAGAAACTTATTTCCGGGTCCTATCAGATCTTCAAAAGATTTACTGCAATTCTCAGTATTATGCGAACTCAGACATTCAAGCAGTCGGCTGGAACTTGGTTTTTCGCTGCCGTCAATCAACATAAAAAATCAGTAAACTTAAAAATAAAAGTCAGAAGACCCACCAAATGGAAACCAAATATGATTTTGAGCTAAATTATGGATCACTTGGTCAAAGAATGTATTTAGTTTTGAATTTGTTAGAGTTTTGAATTTGATTGACGGCAGCGAAAAACCAAGTTGCAGCAGACTGTTTGAATGTCTGAGTTCGCATAATACTGAGAACTGCAGTAACGCCCTTATCAAACCATGATTTATAGAAAACTGATGCGTTGCCAACTTTAATATGTTTGTTGTTCCAAATGAATGAATTCGAAATATTTTGTTTATAGAGATTTAGCGCGTTAAAATTCTGAGTGTAGGACAAAATACATTTATAGAAATTTGGTATGTTAGATAATACGAGCTCTTTTTGGTTAAAATCACACGAGAACAGAAACAACCCTCCATATTTCGATAAATAACTTCGGGGGATCATTTTCCATTCGGATTGTTTTTCGTCCAGAAGGCGTTTAACCCACGCAAGTTTAAGGGCCTTTTCTATATGTACGAACGATGTCATATTTAGTCCCCCTTCCTTTTTGTTGACGATAATGGTTCTCTTTTTTATTTTGGCGGGTTTATTGTCCCAAATAAACTTAAATGTAACTTTATCTACCTTTTCGGCAAAATATTCTGGAATGCATAACACCGAAGCATTAAAGGTAGCATATGGGCATTTTGTCTGCGCATGCGTCAACAAAGTAGAATAACATTGAAGTCTGATGCATTTGTCAGGTGATAGCTCATTTTAGGGATTTTTGGTCGGAGATCTACGCGTTTCTAAAGTTTAAACGTTATGGAAGTTTACTTATTTTTAAAGACGATAAACACTTCTTCCCCTGGATATATGTTTGGCCGCTGTTATTTCTTTTGATGGCGAGATATTTTACATTGAAATGCGACTGTGGTGTTTGGAGTTGGATGTTCAGCGTTGATTATTTCTACAATCAAGTATTCTAGAGCAGTGGATTAACGCTTGGTAATTGTGATGAAAGTAAACTTTTAGAATTTTAATGAAATGGTCTTTCAAGTGGACGCGATTTCGAGCTATGGCCCGGTGAATATGTAGAGGTGTTCAATTTAGGTCGAACTTTAACGAGATATTTCTTGAAATTTTTACCGACCCCCAAGTTGGAGATAATTACCACAGCATTCATTCCTTTATATAATTTCAGTTTTTATAGAGAATGGGGCTTCAAAAAATGTATAGCTGTCAGATTTAATAGATTCTTCTCACCCTATACTCAGTGTAATGGCGGAATTGATGTTTTGTGTTACTTCTCGAAGCCATGGTTCTATTATATCTTCGTCTATTTCCTTATTCTAAGTCTTTGAAAGTATAAATGAGAGAACAGACTTTGCAGAAAAATTAGTTGTTAAGAAAATTAAAACTTGTTTCCACTGTTTTGCATTGCAATATTTTTGCTTACCATTTACGGGACTCGCGACGAGCAGAAATGTGGACTCCAAGCATTCAAGTCAAATTATCTTTCGATTTCTACCGACCCCCAAGCTGCTTAATGTTGCGGAAGCGAAAATTATTCAATAGTCATTCCATTCATCACAATAAATGACTTTCAAAAAATGTATAGCTCCTGCCATGAATATTCAAAGTGCATGTATACGTCGAAGACGGCAGCCATTGTCAGTTTAGCTTGTCATGTCTGGACCTCCGTCACCCCTTGCAATATGCAACTCATAATGCATCGTAAATACTTGTTATGACAACTGCAGCATGCCTTCAGCATTGATACAATAGAACCCATATCATCATTTCTGAGTTGTATATATTCATATAGACAAGTTAATAAATAAATATATGAGATAGAACTTCACCATCATGTTTGTTATTCCTGTTATTTAAATTAGCGCGGGATGGCGCGGGATATATGCGCGTGTCAGAGGGTCTTTGTGTTCATATTGGCATTTCACGCATGCGCAGACAAAATGCCCATGTGCTATTAAAGGTAAGTTTAGACAATCCTAAGGTTTTAACGATGTTGATTTTTCCATACAATGAGAGCTTTCTTTTTTTCCACGAAGAAAGTATGTCATCTAATTGGTTAAGCTTGTTGTAAAAGTTTAGTTGGTCACTTGCATGCTTATCATAAGTGAAATAAATTCCTAGTGCTAGTATGGGTTCTGAAGTCCATTTCAGTCCGAAAGGTTGGGCTGAGCTTCCTTTTGTGGAACCAATCCACATCGCTTCAGTTTTGTTGAGATTAGGTTCTAGGCCTGAGACTTTTTTGAAATTATCTAACACAGTGAGAATATTTTGAATGGAGTTTTCATCTTGCACAAAACATGTTGTATCGTCAGCGTACTGGGTTAATTTTATTTCATTTTGATCGATGCAGATGCCTTTTATGTCTGGGTTATTATTGATAGCGTATGCAATCATCTCTACAGATAGAACAAAAAGTGGTCCAGATAAAGGGCAACCTTGTCGAACACCTCTATGTAGAGTGAAAAAGTTTGATGCAAATCCGTTGTTTATTACGCAGCTAGAAATATTTTTGTAGAAAGTCTTAATCCAAGAAGTTAGAGTGGGACCGAAGTTAAAGGTTTTAAGAACATCGAACATGAAGTTCCATTCTAAAGAGTCAAAGGCTTTTTTGAAATCTATAAAGATTGTAGCTCCAGGCATGTTTTGTTGTAGAGTGTGCTCCATGATGTCGGAGATTAATCTAATATTTTCACCGATATACCTTGTTTTTACATAACCAGTTTGATTTGAATTTATTAGTAACGGCAATACTTTATCTATTCTAGTAGATATCGATTTTATAGCTATTTTATAGTCTACATTGAGCAGAGAAATTGGGCGCCAATTTTCAAGGAAAAGAGGGTTCTTTTTTTTCTTTGGAATTAAACTGATGACACCTCGTTTTTGACTAATGCTCATTTCTTCTTTCATGAAACTGTAGTTGAAACTGTCAATCATACATTCACTAACTTCTTTCCAGCAAAAACGGTAAAATTCGACGGATAGACCATCTGTTCCTGGTGTTTTGTTATTTGAAAAACTACTTAATGCTTTGAAACATTCTTCTTTAGACAACATCCCTTCGCAGGAAAGCATTTTCGTTTAATTGTATTAAATTTGTTGGAGTGAGAAATTACTTCTTTAAATTTTCGTCGGGATTCGGTCTGGAAGTGTGGTACAGTTGTTCATAAAAGCGTTTCTGTTCACTTAAAATTTCCTCTGGTTTTTCTAAAGTTTTATTATCTGAAGTTTGTAGTTTGGTAATGTGTTTTCTTGTCGCGTTTTTCTTTTCTAGGCCATAAAAATATTTGGTGTTCTTTTCACCTAGTTCGTACCAGCGTGTTTTACTTCTGAGTATTGCGCCTTTTGTTTTTTCGTCAAGAATTTCATTTAGCTTTCCTTTGATTTTGGTTAATTCATATTCTACCAATTCTTTCTCATCTTGATCTTTAATCGTAGGTAAGTTTGTCATTATTTTATTTATTTGTTCAGAATATTTTTTTTCTAAGTTTTGCTTGGTTTTTGCCTTTTTTATTGAGAAGTATCTGGAGAAATTGCGAATCTCCATTTTTATAAGGTCCCACGCTAAACGTTTATCTTCTAAATCGCTGTAACTTTTTTTCCATATTTCTATGTTTTTTCGGAGTTCATCGGTAAAGGGTTTGTCAGTGAGTAGAGAGTTATTGAACTTCCAGAAACCTGGGCCTCTTTTATGTTTGAAATGAGATGTTTGCAGTTGGAATAAAATGGCGGAATGATCACATTCTGGAGCGTAAGTAATGTAACAGTTCTCGGTATATTTTTTAAGATGCTTCGACATTAAGAAATAATCCAGTCCAGTGGATATTTTTTGTTTTTTCTCTCCATGTAAATTGCTTTTTGTTTGTGTTTAATTCTCTCCAAATATCGATTAATTGAGCTTCTTTCATGATACTATTAACTTTGTTTATAAGGGGTTGTTTCTGTTCAATGGGTGCTCCTCCTTCCTTGTCTAAATGAGTTAGAGCGCAGTTGAAATCTCCACCAATTACTATGTTTTCTCCAACATAGTTTTCTAGACAGCTATGTATATCATCAAAAAAGTGTTTTTGTTTTGTTAAATTATTTGGATTATAGACGTTAACAAATATAAAAGTCGCTTGATCCAATTTCTGTTTCGAGGATAATAAACCTCCCATTGTTGTTCGTTATAGAATTGTTGACATTGATATCACACGAATGATGAACAAGAGTCATTACTCTTTTACTATGTTTAGTTCCATGACTAAAGAATGCTTGTCTGCCCCATTCATTTGCCCACATTTGTTCTTCTGTTTTTGAACTGTATGTTTCTTGAAGAAAAATTAATTGTACGTTTTGTTTACGCAACCACATAAAATTTTTCTTTCTTTTAGTTCTTTTGTTTAAACCTCGTACATTTAAAGAAAGACATTTTATTTGAAAAGAATTGAACTTTTGGTCGTGGTTATGTGAAAACCGTTTTTTGTTTTGAAGGGTCCTTTTTATTTAAATGCAAATTTAGAGCAAAGCTGCAAACCGAGATAAAGACATAATTGCTGGAAAAATTAGAAGGATAATACAATGCTAGAAATGCAAAGAAGTTGGTTAACTGTTTTTTGTTTATGCCTGGTTGGGCAATAAAGATGAGTGAAAAATAAATTAGAATATGTTGACTGTTTCTAGAGTCGAAGATATAGAAGTGAAAATTGTTTTGCATTAACTCAGATAGAGAATTTTAGTTTGGGAATAGGCAGCTGAGAGAAACAAAATCACAAAAGAAGAAAGGCGAAACTTAATTACAGTCTGTTAGTTCATTTATCAATTGATTCTTTTACTTATTGCATATGGCTTGTATGCCTCAGGTCCCTTGTACAAGTTTCCTTCGATGAACAACTGGTCATATTTTATGAACGTTTTCTTTCTTTCAGTGTGAGCCTTCTTCATTACCTGCACAAGCTTTATTCTTACCTCGAGCACCTCCGGTGCGTAGTCCTCCGCAATGCCAAACGTTGTACCTTTAAGGTTTTTGGCCATCATTCTGATCCGTTCTTTTTCTTTGAAATACGATAATTTTGCTATTATTGGTCTTGGTTTCATCATTAGTGGGCGGTTTGGCAGCTGTTGTTCTATGAACCCTTTCTATGGATATGTTTGTTGCAAAGTCATGTCCACCACCTAGATCGTTCTCTAAGAACTTTCTTAGGGCTTGTTCAGCGTCCTGGTAGCTTTCGTTGGCTTGTTCTGCGATATTGAAGAAACGAAGATTGTTTCTTCTGGAGTGGCTTTCTAGTTTTACTCCTCTTGCTTTCTCTGCCCCTAGATCATCAATTAGAGCAAATATATCTTGCTGTTGTATAGAAGTAGTCTCTCTTAAGTCTGCTACGTTGCTCTTCAAATCTTGTATTTCGTCATATGCAAACTTTAAACTTTCCTCAAAGTGGTTGTTCTTAGTTTGTAGTTCGCTTACTTGTTCTTTCAACGTTTGTATTTCTTTGACGGCGGCTAGAGCTACGTCGAGCTTCTCGTTGATCATATTAAGTGTCTCACTGCAGCAGCATGGCGGCGGAGCGTCATCTTCGTCCGTTTGAGTTTGTGAGCCTTTGCTTCGCGCGCCTTCTTCTTTTTCTGTCTTAAGCTTTTTCTTCGTTTTCTGCCATTGCCCGATGTTATGTTACATTATGTGTCTGTGGTATACCACAAAGCAACCGAAAGGTTGTTGTTGTTGTTGTCTGCTGTTGTTGTTGTCTGCTGCTGTTGTTGTCTGCTGTTGTTGTTGTCTTCTGTTGCTGTTGCTGTTGTCTGTTGCTGTTGCTGTTGTCTGTTGCTGTTGTCTGCTGCTGTTGTTGTCTGCTGTTGTTGTTTTCTGCTGCTGTTGCTGTTGTCTGTTGTTGTCTGCTGCTGTTGCTGTTGTCTGTTGTTGTCTGCTGCTGTTGCTGTTGTCTGTTGCTGTTGTCTGCTGCTGTTGCTGTTGTCTGTTGTTGTTGTCTGCTGCTGCTGCTGTTGTTGTTGTCTGCTGCTGTTGTCTGCTGCTGTTGTTGTTATCTTGGAATATGATGTTGATGAACAGATGAATTGTTGTACTTAGAATCCCATAGCTCAAATGAAACTCGCGCGCTGATTGGCTGAGAAGCAAACCGGATGTCGAGAGGATATTCTATAGGTAAATTCATTGGATGACTCGTGAATTCCACGTTGAATTCACGAGAAAAGGCGATATCGCACAAGTCGCGAAGCGACGAGTGCGATATCGCCTTTTCGAGTGAATTCAACGTGGAATTCACGAGTCATCCAATGAATTCTCCTTGAATCCCATAGCGGACATGCAATTTAAGTTTTTTAGTTTTGTTTTGTTTTCAATGAGGATGAGCTACAGCGAAAAGCCATTCAGTGGTTATACGTGCGAGCCAATCAGAAAAAAGCTGAATTTGGTAGATTTGATCGTTTTGTTCTCAATCTCGTGGCTTTCGATCGGTGTCTATTTTTCATTTCAAAAAACTGTTTTAAGCAACAAAGTCAAGCACTAAGATGTAAACAAAGTTGTTTATTTAAACCAGAAGAAACTATGGTCAAGAAAATAGATTGTTTTATGGTATAACCGAGCTAACAAACTCGATCTGAAGAATATTTCAAACAGTCAAAATCAGTGGACAACTCAAAGAAGGTGAGTTTTCTAGTCAGAAAAAACTAGCATAGATTTTGTTTTACAATCTCAAGAAAAGAATGTTTAAGCTAAAACTTAACAATGTGTTTGATTTTCTTTACAGTCCAGTCTAAATCAATGTCAAAGTCAAACTAATTGCTGCTTGGTCGACCCACATTGGATTGCAGGTTGATTGAGATATTTACAGTGGAGTTGTTGAACGTTGCATCCGTGAATAATCCACTAACAGCTTCAGTTAGGCAGCCAAACGAACCTACATTTCGAGCTTGAGGAACTGCTGGACACAACATAGTCGGATTTGTTGATGTAGATGAGGAAATCGCAGAGCTGGCATTAGAAGTAGTGGTTTCAGTTGCACTCGTCACGATCGTGTTTGTGGCTGTTATCGCTGGCGTATAACCGGCCAATTTGTTGGACATTCGTCGCTGTTTCTCGAGGGGATTATGACTATAGCTGGATATTGAGTCGGAGTTGGCATGACCCGTGAGCTCAGCGATCTCAAGAGGACTGAATTCACCACGAAGAGATTGTATGGCTGTTTTACGGCCGCTTGAGTTGGTGAACTTGCCCTGTATTCCAGCAGTTGATTTAATGGTCGCCATCAGTCTTACGCAGTGCATTGACGCCCACTGGACTCTTCTTATACCAAATGTTGGTCTTCGGGTTGTCAACAGGAGATACAAAAAAACAGCTGGGGACATTATCGCCCTTGGGACGGCGATTAAGGTACTCGATGAAAGCCTGGTATGGATCACGCTCGCCACCGTCTGTCTTCCAAATTTTGTTGTTATACTTCCTCGCCCGTTTATTACTACTTTCTTCATCGCCCTGGCGGTTTTTCGTCTGCCTCTCATTGTACTCTATGTAGGTATCTTTAATGAGGAAATCTTCAAGTTGGCAATCTCGTTGTTCTTGGAAACCTCTCATGCCCAGATGCATCATGTTATTCCACCAGACGAGTCGCAGGAGTGCTCTTGGGGAATGCATTCCAACTGCGCCGCTTTCCCACATTTTTTGGACATCTTCGTCTTCTATGGGCTGGGCTGTGTTTGGTTTATTGCCGAAACCTTTCTTCTTTAGATCCTTTTTCTTCAAGGACAGCATTTCGGCAACCTCTTCAAATTCTGTACCAGAACCCTTTTCAATGTCGAAGTTATCTACGGCAGGAGGACATTGACGCTCAAGGAAATAGCGACGGAGGCCATTACGGTAGGTTTGTAATGTCCCTGGTTCATATTCTTTGCCTTTATTTTCTTTAGTGGTTTGTCGTATCTCTAGGAAAAAATGCTTGAGAAGCTTCGGTGCTTCATTCTTGGAAATCTGCTCTAAGTTAACTTCCTCTCCATATTTTTCCTTGTACCACGACTTGAAGCGTCGGACGGCAACATTGGTACTTTTTTTCGTGTTTATTGCCACCAAATTTTCCTTGAATGCAGCCATTTCTTCCTCACTGTAGGATACAATAGCTGCTTGTTTGGCATTCTCGGCTACCTTTACTTTGTCATTATCTTGGTCTGCCACGTCGAGGTTGCTTTCTTTAAGTGTTACAAGATTTGTTGCTGTTGTTTTGCTAGATGAAGCCATGTTTCTCTCCTCTTGACGGCGTTTCGTGCTCTCTAAAGTTAGCGGCTTTTTTCCTCGTTCCAGGAACGGAAACTGCACTTTAAAATTTGGTAAAATTTCGAAAATATCTTGTTGTTGTTGTTTGGGTAGGGATTTCATTCAGGTTTCTTCAAGTTCAGTTGTTGTTGTTTTCGCAAAGTTTGACAATAGTTCAAAATAAATAATACGGGTTGCCTGTGTAATGAGTGAATTCAGCTTTTCAAAGCGTTGAATTCCACGCTGAATTCCCTCTCATCCGGTTTGCTTTTCAGCCAATCAGCGCGCGAGTTTCATATGAGCTATGGGATTCAGCGTGAAATTCAACGCTTTCAAAAGCTGAATTCAACGATATATAGGGATCCCGCGCTGAATTTTGTATTTTTAAGAAATAATTTAAAAGTTAAAAAAAAAAAGAGTTCGATTTTCGTCTTTGTTTCTCACCAAGAAAACAAATAAATATTGAGATTGCTTAAAAAAGGAACAAATAACAACATTTACAGACAGAAATAATGTTTTTTTTGTTTTGAAAATGCGATTAAAATCAAGACATTTGAAAAGCTGAATTGCATGAAAATACCGTAAAATAACAACATTGAAAACTAAATAATGCAAGCTTAAATTAATACTCTACTGAATGAATGATTCTTAAAATCGATGCACCAAAGACTTGCAATAGTTTTTTCCCAACTTTTGAGTTTAAATTTAATTTTTTTGAAAGACCGAAAAAGCTTTTAACTTTGCCTGTCAATGGCATCTACAAGACGTCGGTTGCAGCAAAGTACGATTTTCCAGCTCTTCTCATTACTAAAGTCTAAACTGAACACGAAATCAAAGCAAATCATGGTTGAATCTTGCTTTAGCATCTCTAACACTAAATATATTCGATGTAAAGAATAATTCAGATAATTATTGAAATAAAAGATAAGAATCGAAGTTTGAGAAAGAGACTATGAAGTACAACGACAACAAATCATGGCGAACGAATTCTTGGGTTGCACGTTACGTCATAGCCGCCATGTTGGATGACAATAACAAAGTATCCCTCATTAGCTTCTCTTGTTGGTTCATCCAACATGGCGGCTGCACCTTTGTTA
The DNA here is from genome assembly GCA_033675265.1 of Actinostola sp. cb2023. NCBI lineage: Eukaryota > Metazoa > Cnidaria > Anthozoa > Actiniaria > Actinostolidae > Actinostola > Actinostola sp. cb2023. The sequence continues at coordinate 114,555 of JAUJYZ010001029.1, forward strand.
TTTATATCTGAAGGGATTTTGAGTCACGTGGTTGCAACCCAAGAATTACAACTCCAGCACAACGTACCACAATCTAATAGAAGCCAATAGATAAACAACAAAAATGTTAACAAATTCATCATGTCCTGTGAAAAGTTGAAGTTCAGCTTCTCACTGATGCAAGCGGCAGTTCTCTGATCGGATTGAAAGTACAAAAAGAAACGTCAGTTGAGAAAATTTGTGCGATTGATTAAAGTTTTATGACGGGATAGAATAAGTCCGTAGTTTTATATCTTTCCGATTAACTTCTTTGTTAAACAGAATATCAGAAAAGTATACTTACAAGTTTGACAAGACTGATTGTGAAAAGTTGAGAACTTTTCTCCCGTGTCATCAATTTTAGCCGTCTTTCTGGTTGTAAGATTTCGTTAACTATGAATGTTATCCATATCTAGATATTAGATAGATAGATAGATAGATAGATGTATTATTTACAATATGAGTGGCAATGTTGTATCTTATTTACAATCTCGAGCCGAAGGCGAGAGATTGTAAATAAGATACAACATTGTCACGAATATTGTAAATTACTTATGATATTGTTTAATCATTGTTTGAACCAGGTAGGCGTTTCAACCAGAATTGTAGTCAATATCTGATTGAGATGAAAAGAATATAATAATTAAATAACTGTTCTTTTAGCATTCAATTCTCATTCCGATTGCTTGACCGCACTAAACAATGAAGGCAGTTTCGTATTATATTAAGATATCGATTGTTTAATAAATGTTTTATTCCTTTTCATACTTGGTAGTTTTTGAATAGAGTTGATTGCTCATTAAGACATAACAAAGAACAAATACGGCAAATATGTAATATGCCTGCTTTTTCATTTAGAATACATTTACACTTTTGTTTGGTTTTCAAAGGGCGCTTTAATTGTGAATGCGAATTAACGGAGTTTTGATTCTTTTCAATCAAATCAAGAACAGTTCTCACAGCTAGGAAGGTCATAGACTGAGCTAAGACGAGCATTTGAGACGATGGCTGACAATGTTCGTAAACTGCCAAAAGTGCATCACAAGAGAGTCAGTTGTTGAGGGAATGTGCCCAAACTAGCACCGAAGTGGAGTGTAAAGATTTCTGATGTCTGGCAGATGTCTCGTAAAAACAAGGTAGCAAGGAAAGAGTCTATATTGACTTTCTTTTGACACATAAATTCCGTATGAAGTTCTAGTTCGACTAACATTACTTTATCATCTTCTAATTCGAGGTTCTTGAAAATAATAATGTAGCAAGTAACGCAATATTTAGCGAGAACTGTGCGAAGTCCTTAATTTGAAGTAATCTCGTGTCTTTCAAAGTTTGTTATAATTTATTTGAGATTGTGAAAGAATTGCCGCATAAAGCTAGAAATCCAATGATTGTATCATTAGTAAGTAAGTTAAAACTGTGAAGGTGCTAAGCTCCAATAGAGGAAGAGAGTTACATTAAAGAAACTGCGGAACAAAATCTAACGTGTACTGATTTTTCTTAATTAGCTTTTAGGAAAATGTATTGTTCCTCTCATATAATGCATTGATCGATACAGAATACTTATAGAGCTTATTAGTATTCTGTATCTGATACAGAATACTAATAAGGTCTATTAGTATTCTGTATCAGATACAGAATACTAATAAGCTTTATTACTATTCTGTATCATACTTATGAACAATTGCAGTAATTAATCAACCCCACCTATTCCCTGCCAACTATTCAAACCCTCCCCATGCTTTTAGTTTCTTGGAAATTGTATGGGAGTTACAAGGTAGCCACGTGACCAGAATGCTGAGCACAGATTGGACAGCTGCCTAATGAATTATTAATGAATATTATAAAGATAGATAGATAGATAGATAGATAGATAGATAGATAGATAGATAGATAGATAGATAGATAGATAGAGATAGATAGATAGATAGATAGATAGATAGATAGATAGATAGATATAGATAGATAGATAGATAGATAGATAGATAGATAGATAGATAGATAGATAGATAGATAGATAGATAGATAGATAGATAGATAGATAGATAGATAGATAGATAGATAGATCGATCTTTATTAAAAAATAATTACATTATGTAGATCTATGGCTGTGTTACTGTTGTAGATTTTCCGTAAATGTAGACGTTAAAACGACTGAAGAAAACAACTTTTGTCCTTCAAATAAACTGCATGATTTTGGTATTCAAGTTTGATTAATTCCTATTGGCTAGCGTAGCGAAAGACTGAACACTGCACTGGCTTTCTTTGCGACGCGCGCTATAGCGACTCAAAATAAATTGTCTAAAAACTATTATTTTTTTTTAAACAGAGAATGCTATGGGATTCAAGGAAAATTCATTGGTTCGACTCGTGAATTCCACGTTGAATTCACTCGAAAAGGCGATATCGCACACAAGTCGCTTGGAATTCCCTCGTCAGCCAATGAATTTACCTATGGAACTTCCATATTTTATACATTTTTCTATTACTTTGTCGTTTCTTTATTCATTCATTCACGTGATCACTGTGTTTTATACCTTTACAGGTGAAACATGAACTTCTAGAAACATTGGACTGCGATTTAGACCGATTCGATGGGTCGGTCTGTTCGCTCTTTGTCGTTGAGCAGCCACCACTGTAGCGGAGCGACCACAGCGACTTATAGAATCGGTCTGTGGGAAATTGGTTTATAAACAAGAAGTATCAAACTTACAGAACACCATATTTTAATAAATATTTCATTTGCCGCACACGTTTCTTCGAGTAAAGCAAAATGGATTCATACTCATACCTCAAAAATATTTTTTCCCCAAAAAATCGATATCTAGATCACAGAGAAAAGGGAGGGCTACTAAGTTTAGAGAAAGCTAGATCTACCAATCAATCAAATAGAAAAAACACAAACAAACAATTTTAATGAAACCTTAATAAACAAAGTCTGTTAGTTACAACAATAGGTTTTTAAAATTAAAGAGATATTATAAAATCAACGGATATACGTAATAATTCTGGAAATACGTTCCAATGTTTTGAACATCATATCAAGATCGCGCAAAATATATAAGACAAAAATACTGGGTTCAAGCGAAAAAGACTTGCTATATGACTACTCGAATCAAAAACAAGAAACAGATGGCCTTTTTGAGATGAAACTCACTATAAAATCCACACTTGTTTCTAACTATATTAACTCAACATTGATGCGCTTCCTATAGCTACTTAAATTTCTTTTAGGCCGGGTATAATTCACAGCATCGAGAACTAGTAGATCCTGAAAGAAGAGAAAACAATAATAAAAATAAAAATAATCTTTATTTTAAGTGGGTTTACAAATACAGCAAATACAACAATACTGGTTTCCGATTTGGCCCACTACATACAATAACTACTGATTACAATAATTACAGAACAAATATACAAGTTACAATCGAAAAAAACTGACATAATGAAATTACTCGGTTACGCAAAATTAGTTAACGAGGCATTTACAAACTGACATTTCTAGAGCAATAAAACAAGCAACAACCAGACAGGTTTGAACCAGACAGCACATGAATGCATTACCTTCATCCAAAACTCAAATCCTTAAGTTCACCTTCCGGTGAATTATCTCTTTCGGCGTCCTTTTGTACAAGAACCTCATCGAGTTCGTCTTCCAAAGATTTTGTCTAGGATGAAAGAAATTGTAGTTGGAGAAAGCAAATGAAAGAGAACAAAGATTGAAGTATCAATCAAACCTTTTCAGGTTTTCCTAATAGACTGAGGTCATCTTCAAGTGTTGCGTCATTTTGCATTTCCATCTGAAATATAAATGTTGAAGCTTTTCATTTGCTGTAAATAATAATAATAATAATAATAATATGAAGAAGAAGAAGCAGCAGAAAGAGGAGGAAGAGAGGACGAGGAGGAAGACGACCACGAGGATGACGACGAGGAGGACTGAGGAGAAGAAAGATGAGGACAGGTTAGAGAAGGACGACGACGAGGAAGTGACTCAACAAGGACTACTCCTTAGGAACATTTGATGATAGATGATCGTGAATTTCATTCTAACCTTCTGTACACCTAAATCTTCCATCTCCGTTTCGTCTTGCATAATTTCAACTCTGTGTCTGCGACTGTGAACTTCAGTTCCAACAACTTTGTTTAACTCGTTTGCAAGATCTGTTTCTTTTGTTGGTGTTGTGATATCTTCAGTCTTTAGTTGCGTCAACTTTGTTATTTGACCTAAAGGCGTTGTCACGTGATTTTCCAAAATATCTTCTATCTCTTCTTTACTAAGGTAATGTTCAGTGGATTCAGATTTGGATGTTGTTGGAACAGGATGTTGAGTTTGTGGTTGTGTTACTTCACCGTTTGTTGGCGTTGTTACGCGATTTTCCAAGAGATCTTCTATCTCTTCTTTACTAAGGCAACGTTCAGTGGATACAGATTTGAATGTTGTTGGAACAAGATGTTGAGTTTGTGGTTGTGTTACTTCACCGTTTGTTGGCGTTGTTACGCGATTTTCCAAGGGATCTTGTATCTCTTCTTGTTTGATGTTCTGTTCAGATGAAATAGGATTGGGTGTTGTTCTAATGAGATGTTCAGTCTGTGGTTGTGTTACTTCACCGTTTGTTGGCGTTTTCACGCGGTTTTCCAAGAGATCTTCCAATTTCTCGTCACTATCTTCAGTCGATGAGATAGAAGGCTTCGTTACATCCCTCACAATGATTGTTTCTGTTCTTTTGGACTCGGCTTCCATTGTAGCATGTTTACTGATTGTTTCTGACGTGTGCTGAGTGATTGGCTGTGATCGTGAGAATATTTTAGTGACATTGGAAGGGGGTGTTATGTCTACTTTGCCTGTTGGTTGCTCAGTCTTTCTCGGTTCCTTGAAGCGGCTCTCTTTCCTTTCCAGTTCAAGCTCCAGTTCTTCTGCTGTAGCTTCTGCGTCCACTTTGGGATGCAAGTCTTTCTCTGTTTAAACATGAACGATGGCAAGGTTTAGCCAAGGAATTACAGTTTCATGCAAACTTTAAACTTGTTTATTGGATAAAATGAAAACGCTAAATATTATGTAAAACAAATAGATTCCATTTTGCTGTGTGTCGGAAATTCTATGTCTGTACTCTCATAGATAAATAAACCACGAGCCCAACTTATATAATTAGCTCTGCAAGATCGCTAGACTTTTTAAAAAGACTAACTTATATAATAGATCAACCTTGGGCGTTATCACTTCACTTGTTGGTGTTATTTTGTGTTCTGGAATATTTGAACTGGTCTGATGATCACACACACCTGTAGTTGCACCATAAGTTGTAGGAGATTGAGTTCCCTCTAGTTCTTCCTCAAGTTCATCTGTCGGTTCAGTACTCTTCAAGTTCTTTTCAGTCGAACTCTCTTTCCTCGTGTACAGTATCGTCGTGGTTGAGGAAGTGGACGATTTGGTAGCAGCTTCTTCAGTTACTGGTTTATGCGGAGTTGCAGCTGGTGCACCTGGTGAAGTGGATGTGGTCAAAGAAAGCGCCTCGCTCATGAGCTTTTAAAATAGTCGACACTGAATGTTTTTATATATAGCTTCTTTTAATAAAGTTCATTTATTCATTCATTCGTTCATTCATTGTTACCAACTATTTCATTGAAAATCTACCTTGAGTTGGTTGAGTCGTGTGTCTCTTCTTCGGGGGTGGGCTTGTATGCAGCGAGAGTTCTTCAAATGACGTCAAAATGGCCAGGCCAAGAACTTTGAGCTAAAGAACAAAACCCATTCATTGCAGACGTTAGGAAAACATGTAATAATAATAATAATAATAATAATAATAATAATAATAATAATAATAATAATAATAGAAATGAAAACTGATGGAGACTATACAGAACAAATGTACATATATCATAGTTCTTATCAATAATACAAATACAAATACAAATACTAATACTAATACTAATACTAATACTAATACTAATACTAATAATAGTCTATGTATATACGTATTAATAAACGAGCAGTCGAAGCCGAGTGGTTTTAGACCCGATAAAACACGATCTGCGAGTTTTTTGAACAGCTTCAAAAACGATCTTCCAAAATAATACATTTTCGGATGAGTTCAGTAAAAAAACAGCAAGCAAAACACAAACATAGCAGTATCGTGTTGCTTATAAAGTCTCACACATGTGCACCGATACTTTCAATTAAATTAAATTAATAACTTTATTAATAACTGTTCGGGCCAAACTATTTACTTAATTTATCATTATTTACTTTATTCACTCAACTGTAACAATTCAATCAACCATGAACTGCCTCATATTTTATTTGCTATTCAAATTAAACTCACTTGATAATGACATCGGACGATGTCGAAACGTCGTAATTTCCTTGCGTTTGTCTTTCTTATAAATACAGTTTCTAAGTCGAAACTCATCCAAACTTTATTTATACACGATTAAAGCTGAAAAGCTTGTGGGGTCGTGATCCCACATTTGAACAACGACCCGAAAGTGTGACCAATTAAAAAGGAGCAATCTTTCCGGACAACTGGCGACTGAACTCATTAATATTCCTTGCCACATTTTCCTTGTTGTCATTTACACGAGCAAATTTCGGCCTTGACAATTTTTCCTTGTTTCTTTGACCATATAACTTACAAACAACTTAGATCTGACAAGATTCCTTCCGCTTAGCTGATCGTACAGTGTACGTCCTAAGTGACCTGGGTATTAGTACGAACCAAGACCTGCTTAATCACATGAGTTCCCAGTGGCTCAGTGGTTAGAGCGCCTGACTGGAGGTCACGGGTTCAAATCCCGTCTGGGCTCAGTATTTTTCTGAGACTTTTTACGCTTGATGAAACCTTACGAACTACATTACTAACAATTATCAAGCGACAAATTACCATATAACTTATAAAGGAAAACTTGTTCGTGTAGATGGAGAAAAAATGGTCAAATTTTCCTTTACAAGGAAAAGCTGGCATGCTAGCTTCTCCTAGCCTGCGCTCGCCCCCAAACTAAACCACGGTATAGTCCGTCGGCGAATCAGTGCATGATTCCTTGTTCTGGACCCCCAGCATAGTAGCATGATTATATATAATAGTTTCTGATTGGCTATCGCCAATTATCATTCTTACGCGTGTCCTGATTGGTTGTGGTACTCGCGCTATGTTTATAAGAATGATAATTGGCGATAGCCAATCATAAACTATTATATATAATCGTGCTACTATCCTGGGGATCCCGAACAAGGAATCATGCACTGATTCGCAGACGGACTATACCGTGGTTTAGTTTGGATGCGAGCGCAAGCTAGCTTCTCCCTTGACAAGGAAAAATCGCCAAGGTCGGAATTTGCTTGTGTAAACGACAACAAGGAAAATGTGGCATGGGAATATTAATGAGTTCAGTTCCCAGTCTTATCGCACGCTCACTTTCTTACAGACGTCATTTGTTTTTGCTCGACAGGAGACTGGAATCATTTTCTTTGTCAGTGCTCCGATGATTTAAAGGCATTGCGGGCACAAACGAAACTTGTCAATGACTTGCTTATCATCTACACGAGCAAGGAAACCTTGCCAATAGAAAATTGTCAAAGAAAATTTGTCGACCGTCTACACGATCAATGAAACTTGTCAAAGATACTTGTCAAGAAAAACTTGCTCGTGTAGACGCGGCTTTAGTAAGGTTAGGTTACCTCTGTTTTACGCAACTGCATTTTCAATGGCTTTCTCTCGAATAAGGTTGTTAATGGCTATCAGGTTGACTGACGTGAGCTTTGGCGGACCGCTCTCTTGTTCCTTTTTCTCTGTTTTAAAATCATCCTTGATGTCAGCGATCACTCTTTTAAGCATGCGCAGTCTCTCCATCTTCGATAGACTTTCTCTCAAAGCTTCTTCTTCGACCATCAGTGCTTCGAGTCGCTTAGCCTTAAATAATATTAAACGAAAGTTTCAATACTTAAACGAAATCCATAAAAAGAATAAAGATACAAAAATAACAAACAGCAACAACATAAATAACAACAAAATATGACGATATGGTGATAATTAGGGAGATCGAAAAGGTTGGCGATTACAACAATACGGTGACAATACGGTGACAATACGGATAACTAGCACTAGCTAGTTATATAGAAAGAGTTTTCGGGTATCTTTTCAGTTCATTACAAAATGACTGACGATTATTCAGTTGAACTTTGATTGACAGAAACCAATGCAATGTTTTGGTGCGAATAAAAAACAATCACCGAAACACAACGAAAACGCCTGTAATGATGATGATGATGATTTTTGATGATTAATGATGATGATTAATGATGACGATATCTGCCATACTTGTTTCGCTGTTAGCTTCAGATGTTTGATGTCCATCTCGATTTTCTCTTCCAGTATCCTTAGCCGTGCATCTTTATTATCTAGATCCTCGTATTTTAACTTCGCCCTCACTTGTGACGTCACACGCTCGTGCAACTCGTGGTTCTGCCAAGGTTTTAGACCAAAGTGCTTTGCGAGCACATCCACTGAGGTGTTGACAACTGATTTGATCTGAAAAGCGAAAAGGGGTTTCTTGTTGCTTAGTTTCATAGCTAGATGCCCATGCACATACACCTATTTCAAAAAAGGTTGTCGACATCAGTTCATAGGCGATAGGTTATAGGTCGTTACAAGACCGAACTGTATTATGGTAACAGCTTGAATGTCGTGGATGCCAGAGAAAATTCGATTCAAAATTTGCTTTCAAATAGTTATAAGTCATACAGCTTTTCATACAGGAAGTGCTATCTTTGGCTATTCAAGCTGTTATCATAATGCAGTTCGGTCTTGGAACGACCTATAACCTATTGCCTTTGGACTGATGTCCTCGACAACCTTTTTGAAATAGGTGTATACATATACACCAACGCGCCCAATTTTGCGCGCTCACCGGTTGGCATCAACAATATATATTTTTGTTTTAACAAAAATATATAAAATTAATTATTTTACTCGCCTTACATAATCTTTTTTTTTCCTTTTTTTCTTTCTCTATTTTTTTTTGTGTGTATGTAATTATTATCAATTATAATAATAATATTATTATTGTCGATCAGTAATTTGTAATTATTGCTACCGCGGCGAGCGAGCCTGAAGCGAGCGAGCAAGGCAGCTCTCTAATCGACATATATAAACAATATATAGGGGTCTTTGGGCATTTTGTTGCAAAACGCAAGGAATTGTGGTTAACGGCAAGATCAAAGGTGCAAGGCAGGCTGGTTAATGCGCACAGTGAAATATCTGAAAGCGCAGAGACCACAATGCAAGGCGTCGCTAACACACGTGCACGACCTTTCCCCCCAGAAGCAAATTTCGACGACAATTGATCCCTCCAGTTAATAAAGAAATAATAAGTATAAGCAAGAACGTTGTAGAATTCTTTTACGATGAAAGTACGTCGTAAATATCATTTGGGATTTTTGTAAAGAAATCCGCTAATTATTCTCAAAACTATTTTAACCAATCACAGTTATCCATTCCCACGCCTGAAATGAACAAGAACGTGTGAACACCTTACTCTGATTGGTTAATGTCAAATCGGCTCATGCGCGTATCATTTACAGAATTTGACTGAAACATTTACTTCTGGACTACAAAATTGTTGCCCATCTTTTATGAGTAATAACATAATAACATGCTTCTCATAACAATGCATTCAATACATTATGTCCACATTTCCGGCATAGCATTTTGTTAACGGTAGACTAGTTATATCATATATATAACTAGTCATAGTTGACACTACAGCTGCCCCCGTTCTTTAAAAACTGACTGAGAACTATAAATTAATCTGAAAAGTAAACTAGATTACATTTGGTTGTAAATACGTGTTCATTTCTGTTCATTACTGAAGGTCAAGATTTTCATCAATATTCTAATTCAATCTCTTATATGAAAATCATTGATTGGTTACAAACGAGTACAACAAATTAAACTCCTTATATTTTAGCTAAATAATTACATTAGGGAACTATTTCAGAAAATAGTGCAAAACAGTGCCGGTGTCACGGGGATTTCGCCACCCCCAAAAATTGTCCTCCCCGGGGCGAATTCCCCGGTGAATTTGTCCTCCCCGCGGCGAATTCTCCGGAGATTTCGCCCCCCTCCTTCGCCCCCCTTCGTAGATTTCGCCCCCCCTCCCTTTGGTACCTATATAGGTATATATTTTCATCAAAAGTATTTCTTGGAAAATGGTCACAGGAATCGATAATTTGGTAGCAATTGTTTCCTATAGATAATGGTATTTAGAGTAATGAAAATTATTGCATTCCTAATGTAGCTATTATAAAAGGTTGATGTGAATAAAGACAACAAACCATCCTCTACTTTATTTCAACATTATCCACAACACAGCTATAGCTTAATATTACAACCAGAATGGTTCAGCTGCCTCAATAAAGTGACGTACTTTATATCTTCTTTGTAAAGCCCTTTTGAGCGACAATGACCAAATATTTTGTCACTTTTATATGTTCGTTCAAAATTCTGGCAGCGTGTGTTTAGACTGATTCACGATGATAAGTCGCTGTTTTCGCTCCTTTGCTGCATTGTGAGCGAAAATCAGAATCAACGATCTAGCGAACAGTGCCTTCAAATGTAGCCAGAAAATTTGACCTCGAATAGCCCTTTCATCATGCAAGCTAACAGAAAATACTTTTAGTCGGCTCAAGTCAGAATTTCAGTTTTTTAAATTTGATTTAATATTAATTCTGAGGCAGTTTGTTTTAATAAATAGCTGACAATGCAATGGCAGGTAAAAATAATATAAAGCCGTTGCATGAGCTTAAAAAAACAGTTGATTTTTTCTACCGAAGAAAAAATCATTGTACACATTAAGCTCAAACTGACTTTAGTATTATTTTACCTGAAAACCACTCTACTCTTTGATAAGTAGACTATTATAACTTAGTTCAGGATGTTATTATAATTTTGAATTCCTTAGCTTTCTTGGCTTTTCTACACGGCTATTTCATGTACATTTTTTGTTTCATTATAAATAAAATAAAATAAATAATTTCAGTTTTTAAAACGTTATATTTTTCATTTTTTCATTATTAATCAAAGTAACAAACTTGTCGTGAAAAGTAGAGAAATATACTAATTTTTCTGAAGAGGGGGGGGGGGGGGGGGGGGGCGAATTCACCAGGAGGTAAAATCACCAGTAGGGGGGGCGAAATCACCAGAGGGGGGCGAAATCTCCGGTGAATTCGCCCCCGGGGGGGGGGGGGGGGGCGAATCCCACGGGGGGGGGGGGGGGGGGCGAATTCCCCCCGACACCGGCGTCAAATTCTTCTTCATACGGAATGTTTCCTTCAGCTTCCGAGTTCTGCACATCAGTAATTTGGTATGCAGCTCATGAGTAGTAGTTTTCAGTGCGTCTATATTGTGGATCTGAACACGTATCATTCTTTTTTCCGTGATGTATCAGTACTGTTATATACCTTTGAGACTCCTGCTCCTTCGTTCTTCAAAAGCATTGCTTGCTTCTGACGATAGCGTTGGCAATCTGCCCGTCTTACCTCGCCATCTAAAGCAAGAGAGCCAATCACCGTGCAGCATGTCCAGAAATAACTATTTTTTCTCCGTGGGACCATTTCTGAATTTGTCATCTAAAGCAAGAGAGCCAATCATCGTGCAGCACGTGAGCCTGCGTTTATTTGAGCCAGTCACAATCCCAGCGGTCCTTAGCGGTCGTAAAGTTGAAAAATCGAGATTTGCCCTACAAATACTATATATTGACATATTACGCGGGGACTACAATATATGCCTCCTCGGGTTTCGGCCTCTGGGCCGAAACCCTGCGGGGGCAAATAGATATAGATATAGATACAGCCGGTTGCAAACATTCTGTAAATCAAGTACATATTACCATATATCGGGTGCATTATGGGTAATCGAAAAAGTCCTCTAAATGCTGTTTCACGCAGGCAACATTGGTGAAACTCTAGAATGTTATGTAATTTAGTCTCCAGTTTGTTGTTGTAAGTCTCTGCTGCATATTTTGTGGAAAAACTCTAAAATAGTATTACCCATAATGCACCCGATATATGAATATACTGATATACTTGATTTACAGAATATTTCCAATTGGCTGTATATATGATATATATATAGTTGAGGATAAATGGTGTAGACATCAAGCGAACTACTTGCTGGTCCAAGAACTTTATTAAACGTTTCGGCCTGTTTGGCCTTCTTCAGTAATAAGGTATTTGCAACACTTGGTGACTACTAAATGGAAATCTATAAGTATTTATAGTGATGATAGAATAAAAGGATAATAAATTAAGAATAAATTAAAAATGAAAACGTGGAGTGTATGAACTAATGATAAGAAAACTAAAAATGTTAAAAATACCTAAAGTCTATTATATCTAATTCGCTTGGTGGCATTAAATTCCTGCCTCTTATTCAACCCATGGGGTGCTAGTGTACACAATTGCGCACTCCAAAAAGCCTCTCCAGTCAGTTAAAAGTATTTTGTCGATGTTATCCAAAGCACTGATTTGTTCAATGGCAATGAAGACAAAGTCGGCGAGGGAATGGTTGCTCGCATTAAAATGTATGGCAGCTTCGCATGTTTTTTTGTTTGTCAGTCTTCATTGCTGATTTGTGGTTTCTGAATCGATGACCTTGAATTCATTACTGGTAGACCCGATGTACTGTAAAGAACATTTCTTGCATGTAATGAGGTAAATAATATTTTTCGAGGTGCAAGATAGGTGTTCTTTAATACAGTAAGATTTACCAGTAGAAGAGCTAGAAAAACCACAGGTAGCCCAAGCTCAGCATCAGTGGCGTAAATACAATAAATGTATAGGCTTTCTTGTTCAATACAATACAATACAATACACTACACTACACTACACTACACTACACTACACTACACTACACTACACTACACTACACTACACTACACTACACTACACTACACTACACTACACTACAATACAATACAACTAACTTTAATTATTCACGATTAAAATTAAAGCTGAAAAGCTTGTGGGGTCGTGCGCAAAACAATGAAAATAAAAATAAAACTATGTATATAAAATTCTAAATGCTATATAAATAATTACTATAAATACTAATTAAATTACTAATATAATTTAAATTTCTACTCTGAAATAACTAATATAAAAATATAAAAAATGTTATATCGATGTTACACTGACTAATTTGAAAAAAAAAGCCGTTTTCGGGTGGCCTATCAGACGCAATTGCAGTTCCAGAAGAAGTGGGTTTAGACAATATCTCCTTAAGATTTCTAGGTCTTCTAAAGGCTGGTATAATAGATTCACTAGGAAATAAATCAGTCAAGATGGGACAATTGTGGGTCAATCTCCAGTGTAATATAATTTATACAGCACAACTGACATCACAATAGTAAAAAACAATACTAGCTTTACAATCTATAGAAAGAGCAGCATAAATTATATTACACTGGAGATCAACCCAATTGTGCAAAATTGGTAAATTGTCCTTGATAAGCTTGCCGATGTTTGGGACCCTGGGGTTAAAATCTGTGACAAGTGGATAAATCACGCGTTTAGATTTAGCAGTAGTAGATAAAAAAATATCTCTAGGTTTAGATCTAACTTTGCAGTTAAATTCTGCCTTGACGGTATTTGATTTATAGCCTCTACGAGTCAAGTATGTTTGATATTCCGCGCTTCTTTTGTCGTATAATTCTAACGTGGCAATCCCAAAGAATTGCTTTACTACAAGGAGAAGGGTGCGAACTCCGTGGGTCTAAATATATATGGTTGTCCGTGGGTTTAGAGTAAACATCAGTGATAATGTAACCCTTGTCAAATGATAATGTAAGATCTAAACAATGTCTAAAACGTTGAGGCTTTCTTTAGAGTAGACTGAAGTGAACTTAATAGTAGGATGCAAAGAATTCAAAAAATCCGTATACTCGAGAAATTTATATAGTCCCAAAGTCCAAAGATCAAAAATATCTTCCCTATATCGCCACCACAAATTGGGTTTGATAGTAGTATGTGACCTTGCTAACTCATCGATCAACCACATTGCCGGCAGTTCCGGTGTCGGGGGGAATTCGCCCCCCCCCCCCCCCCCCCCCCCCCCGTGGGATTCGCCCCCCCCCCCCCCCCCCCCCCCCCCCCCCCCGCGCGAATTCACCGGTGAATTTGTTCCCCCCGGGGCGAATTCCCCGGAGATTTCGCCCCCCTCTGGTGATTTCGCCACCCCCTCCCCCCTTCTGGTGATTTTACCTCCTGGTGAATCCCCCCCCCCCCCCGCCTTTCATCAGAAAATTTCCTCTACTAATTTTTTTGCTTTGATTAACATTGAAAAAATGCAAAATATTGCAAATTTTGACTAAATTTTTGACTAAAGCTTGACAAGGAAAAATTGACAATTTTTTGTCGTCTACACGAGCAAGTTTTCCTTGACGAGGAAAAAGTGGCGATGTTTTTGTCGTCTACGCGAGCGAGTCTTCCTTGTCAAGGAAAACATGTCAAGGCTCGTGTAGACGCGGCTTAAAAGGTTTTAAAGTCTGAAACTACTCTACAATAGACCAAATCGGCTAACGCAATGTTGTACCCAATTCAGATCTTTTGGGAATACGGTTCTTTGTCTGTTGTATTTCGATTTCAATAGAGCATTAATTGACATGGAAATGTTTGGAACAAAAAGCTCTTATTCCCAAAGGTTTTGAATTGGGGTAAAGAATGTAAACATTGCGTTAGCCGAATTGGTCTATGTCTGGACTTGATTGTGACACAGCAAAAAACATGTTATTCAGACTAACACTAAATAACAACAAACATGTACATGCATGAAATAGTGCTTAGTTCCTTTCAATCTTCTCCTATTCGAAGTGTTCCTGTGATTAAGATTCATCTTTTGGGTAACAAAACTTGTAGAAAAAAAGAACAATATACATCACCGTTTTTTAAGCTCAAGACTTTAGTATTATTTTTATTTGCCATTCTACAACATATCAAGTAAGCTCTTTATTTAAAAAACTCAGAATGCAAAAGTTTCAGTTAACAATTCGAGGTCAAAATTTCTGGCAAAAATTTGAAAGCACTAGTTTTCGAGAATGTCTTCACGGACCTCACGTTTACTTCAGAATCGTGATAATAACAGTAGAGATAAGGCCAAAATTTATTTCGAGATTTTGTTTATTCGGTAATAATTATATTATCCCACAACATGAATGTTCAGTGTATATGATGGACCACGACACGCTGCCAGAATTTTGAGCAAATTACGTCTAATTTAATTTTAATTTACAAAACTTCCACCATACAAAATAACGGGGAAAAAAGTAAAACTTGATAATAAGATCTAAAACAAAATATTTGGTCTGATATCAGTATAAAATTTGTCATTAATATACTGAAAGCTGTGTTGTGGATGATCAAATAAAGTGGACGATGGTTTGTTGTCTTTGTTCACATCAATAACTCAAGTATGTTAAGGCCTGGGTGAGCTGCTATTATGGAACAAAACTTCGATTTTTTTGTTGTATTCCTAAAACGTGTCAAAATGACTTGAAATTTGGACCATCAATAGAACTTGGGTATATAAAGAGCCATAACTCAAAACATTTGCATTAGGGGTGGTCACGTGACCAGTTAGAGAGATAAAAGCAATAAATAAATGTTTTAAGCCGTTGGTGGCGAATTCAAGTGATAAATTCTAGCTAGTACCTTAAAGCTATTTCGTTGTATGTGCTTTATAGATTGTCGTTCGGAATGGGTGACTTTCATTTCTCTTTAAGGAGATATGGGGTAAAACAGGTCACGTGACCAGATAATCAAAATCATTTTTATTCAAATTCTCTTTATAAACAAACAAGAGCCACCCACACCGAACGACAATCTATAAAGCACTGGGAGAGAAATAGATTTAAGGTATTTGTTAGAATTTCCTACTTGAACTCGCCACCAACGAGCTATTTTTCTGTTTTCCAATGTAATGACGTCATAGGTCACGTGATCATAAAAAGCTTTGCACTAAAAAGTTAAGGACCCGATATCCAATGTATGCACTAGTTTTCGTTTAAACATAACAAATATTTGCTGAGTTATTGAACAAAACGTGAATTCTCAAGAAGGCCCAAAACCCAGGCCTTACTGAACATACTTGAGAAATTAACCTTTTATAATATTTTAATAACTCTAAATACCATCATCTAGGCCGATTGCTACCAAATTATCTATTCCAGTGACCATTTTCCAAGGAACTGATATACTTTTGATAAAAATATATAACTTTATAACCTGTATACTGGTACCAAAGGAAGGGGGCGAAATATACGAAGGGGAACAAAGGAGGGGGCGAGATCTCCGGAGAATTCGCCCCGGGGAGGACAAAATCACCGGGGAATTCTGAAATGACTGTATGGACCTATTCGTAGTTTCCCAGAATGCTTTATGATTCTGCGCGCGCAAGCAAGGTCAGGGGGAAAATATTTAGAATTGATCGTGTATTAAGGAAAACATGACTACTGTATCTAATATCAGGAGCTCCTGATGTATATATATATTATATATACAGCACGTGTACATGAAAACTACGAGCATTCCAGAATGGCAAACACTCTTCAATTAAAACTGATTTGGTTTTGCTAAGGATTATGGTTTATAAAATGATGCACAACAGTTTTTAATCACGGTGGGCATAAATGACCCCAAAAATGATCAGATTAAATGTGTCATTTTTAATAAAACAGTCATATTTTCAAAAATCTTCAATGTCATGAGATAAAAATTTCAGAGTTTGTTTAGTAAAGGTAGTATGTGATTTTAACTTACTCGTTGGCAAAATCTGACGTCATAATAAAAAGTTGCAATTGTGGTGAAATTTGAATTTAAACACAAGAATAAAACAAAGTACAAATTTCGAAAGAGAAAAACATCATGTTCATTTTGTGCAATTTTCATAATGTTACGATTATTAGAACCTGAGTTATAAAGGATTTAGTTTTTTGATGTGTCATCTGAAAAAGAAAATCTCATTTTGCAGAGACAGAAATCAGTAAAATCACCGTAATGACATTTAAATTGTCATAGAAGTGTATCAAGTCTACAAAATGCTGGATTTTTTTGTTCATTAACTCAATTAGAGATATTTTAAAATAACCGTGACGTTATAATGACGTTTCAACCATTTTTATTAATATTTTAAAAAATATTTGAACTGCTTACACTCAAAAAATCAAAAATCAAAAAACATACGATTTTCCGCATATCAAAGTTCTTTCAACACGTAAAGTTTGGCGCTAAAAAGTTTTTAAACCAAAAAGTAGTTTGAAGAAGTTTGTTTTACATAATTCAAGTTAAAAATATTCATAACTTTAGTTTCCCTCATCCAATTTCAAAACGGTTTTCGATTTTAGTGTTGTTATCAAGAGTAGAACAAACTAATATCAGTTTTGGGATTTTCATAAAAATTCAATCTGATCATTTTTGGGGTCATTTATGCTCACCGTGAATGATTAAAATCCAGTTCAATTCTTACTTGCAATGTAGTCAGGTTCAGTTGTATCGCTAGCTCACTCACAATCTCCTCCAAAGCCGTCAAGATCTTGTCCTTCCTCAAGACAGAAAGCTTTTGCTTTGGCAACTCTTAAACAAAGAATGAAAAACATCTCTCAGACATCGAATAATGTAAGCTTTTCGGCCAAATTTGTCGCAGGTTATGAGGGGGAGGGGTTGGGGGAGATGGAGTGGGAGGGGGAGGATGGAGGGGAGATGATCGGTGCTCGTGTGTTGCTCATGTCTATGTCTAAGCGGCCATGCTATTGTACGTCGATCATACATTCAAAATGGTCAAAAATCCTCCGAAATGGTCATTTTTGGTGGGTTATATATAGCCCATGCAAAATGTCAAAAATCGTCAACACGTTTTGGTGGGTTATAGCCCATATAATACCGCTTATATTCTATACACGCTTTATGTTTTATTTAGTTCTCCAGGGCGCTCCTTGATAACAGATTATGCTGATTATTATGAGCCTACCCTGGTAAAATATGTACATATTATTATTATTATTAATAATATTATTATTATAATTATTATTATTATTATTATTACTATTATTATTATTATTATTATTATTATTATTATTATTATTATTATTATTATTATTATTATTATTGTTATTATTATTATTATTATTATTAATCGAGAAGGTGGCCGATTATTTAGCAACATACGATAACATTAAAGTCAGGTACCTGGTGTTTTCATATCTGAGAAGAGGAACTAAAAGAAAAATAATATTCAGTCAGTAATAGCGCTATTACAGCTAATTTATTATATCTGTTTACTCAGGCTGTTGTGATTGCAGAGTATGTAGGCTTAGCTGACATAAATTTTCAACCAATTTAATTTTAATTTTATCTAAATGAACGTTTTTGAGAAAATTATTTAGTGGTCTGTAGAAGATTTCGTTGGACTTTGAAATGTTCAAACCGTTATTTGAAATGTTGATTTCAAATGTTCGAATTACTGGTCACGCGTGACGTAAATTAGCTGTAAAATATGAGAGACAACTAATTCAGAAAAAAAAATCGTGACGAGTGTGTTAAGGCCTGGTTCATGAAGCCATTACTCAAAATCACGTTTATTTTTAGTATTTCCCACGATTCATTTCTATGGCATTGATATTTCGGCATAAGATTATATTCAAGATGTTTGATGATTTAGTCCTAAAAATACTGACGTCAAGTGGTCACGTGACCTGGGCATGTGAAATTTCGTTTTTTAAATATGCGGTCGCGAGTTTAAGATATGCTGAAATAGTTTTGATGCTACAACATTAAGGACAACTAACGAAAAAAGATAGCGTTTGGAAAACCTGTCCCATAATTTTAGTTATCGAGAAAATTGAGAAAACGTATTCTGGCTAAATGGTCACGTGACCTATTTTCGTAAATATCTCTCTTAAGAGAAATCAGAGACAAGTTTTCCAAACGCAGTTGTGTAGAGCACTAGCATTGACAACATATGCAATTGTTTGTTTTTACACTGTTCTTAAAACCGCGACCGCATTTTAAAGTAAATTTTCAAAGACTGTTGTCACGTGGTTAATCACGTGTTCAGCTTTTTTGGTATTTTGTTGACATCAATCAATTAAGGATGTCGAACTCTATGGCTGTGCTAAGTTTCGTAATGTTTGGTAAAAAGGAAGTGATATTATAATTTTTCACATTTTTTTCCTCGTTTTTGGGCTTGAACCAGGCCTTAACAATTAATGAAGCTAGTTTGCATGTAATTGTGATTATCACATCACGAATAAACGCTGTTCAAACCTTGGAAATTCAATGGAAATTTGTTGGAAAATAATTTCCCAATAATTTCCAAGGTTTGAAAAGTGCGCGTATTTCTGGAGCTAGTGATGTTTAGCCGCCATTTTTAGTCCAATTGGTTTAGTTCACTAACAATGCAGGCCGTCATACCTTATGAACAAGTTCCTTTATTCCAGATATTATTTTGTCGTACTCTATTGGCACTCATACCTTTTGAACAAGTTCCTTTATTCCAGATCTTATTTTATCGTACTCTATTATATTGGCAGTCATACCTTATCAACAAGTTCCTGTATTCCAGATCTTATTTTATCGTACTCTATATTGGAAGTCATACCTTATCAACAAGTTCCTTTACTCCAGATCTTATTTTGGCATACTCTATTGGCAGTCATACCTTATCAACAAGTTCCTGTATTCCAGATCTTATTTTGGTATACTAGTATTGGCACTCATACCTTTTGAACAAGTTCCTTTATTCCAGATCTTATTTTATCGTCCTCTATTATATTGGCAGTCATACCTTATCAACAAGTTCCTGTATTCCAGATCTTATTTTATCGTACTCTACTTTTGAACAAGTTCCTTTATTCCAGATCTTATTTTGTCGTACTCTATTGGCAGTCATACCTTATCAACAAGTTCCTTTACTCCTGATCTTATTTTGGCATACTCTATTGGCAGTCATACCTTTTGAACAAGTTCCTTTACTCCAGATCTTATTTTGTCGTACTCCATTGGCAGTCATACCTTTTGAAGAAGTTCCTTTATTCCAGATCTTATTTTGTCGTACTCTATTGGCAGTCATACCTTTTGAACAAGTTCCTTTACTCCAGATCTTATTTAATTTGTCGTATACTCTATATTGGCAGTCATACCTTATCAACAAGTTCCTTTACTTTATTATATTATATTATATTCTTGTAGCTGAAAAACCCATATCGGGAGATACATTAAACTATGTATGTATGTATGTATGTACTCCAGATCTTATTTTGGCATACTCTATTGGCAGTCATACCTTATCAACAAGTTCCTTTATTCCAGATCTTATATATATTTTGGCATACTCTATTGGCAGTCATACCTTATCAACAAGTTCCTTTACTCCAGATCTTATTTTGGCATACTCTATTGGCAGTCATACCTTATCAACAAGTTCCTTTATTCCAGATCTTATATATATTTTGGCATACTCTATTGGCGCAGTCATACCTTATCAACAAGTTCCTTTACTCCAGATCTTATTTTGGCATACTCTATTGGCAGTCATACCAGTATCAACAAGTTCCTTTATTCCAGATCTTATATATATATTGGCATACTCTATTGGCAGTCATACCTTATCAACAAGTTCCTTTACTCCAGATCTTATTTTGGCATACTCTATTGGCAGTGACTCTTTCAGGACAAATTGTACAGCTTTGTCAATCAGAGCATCTGCGTTGGGTGGTGAAGGCAATGATAGACGTTTTACAACAGCTTCTGCTGCCTTTTTAATCAGTTTGTATTGTTTGTTGTTCTGGAATTAGATAAACGAACATAATATCCAGGTTACAGAATGCTTGTTTGACGGTCGTGTTGTATTATTTTGTTATCATCTCCCAAACTCTAGCTAATGAAAGACTATATCAAGGTTATTACTAAAACGGGTTTGGTTTGCTTCAAAATATTTTTATTTATTTTATATTTTATTTTTGAAATGATTCCGTCTGAGAGCTGGTCAAGAGGTCAAATTTGCATGAAATTATGCACTTCTTTACGGCGCTGTACAAACTTCGTCTCGCATTATGCAGCGAAACTTTTTATATCATGTTGTAGATAAATGTATCTAGTTTGTCTAGAGGTAAAGTGTTATTAATCGGTTCAGCCGTTTATGGAGAAAATTAGTTGATAATTAACCTCACAAAGATCTAACTGAACGGCGGCTCAAAATTACCCAACTTTACTCGATTATTTTGCAAAAGTGGCACCTCGCTGGATTCTCTCATTGACACATTCGGATTGAACATCATTTCATTTACACAAATCTGTAAAAACCTGTGTACGTTTTGGATATTTCAAAAGTTACGACAATTTCAGTTGGTGCATGTTAGACGATTTCCGAATATTAATTAGGTGCAATATCTCAGATATCTTATCCATATGAAGTTGAAAACAGCTTACCTCCTTCCTAAATCGCTCATGTTTCCCATTTTACCCATGCTAGACTTCATTCCAGGTCAACATTTCCAAATACAGCGATTTAGGAAGGAGGTAAGCTATTTTCCACTTCATATGGATAAGATATTGCACCTAATTAATATTCGTAAATCGTCTAACATGCACCAACTGAAATTGTCGTAACTTTTGAAATATCCAAAACGTACACAGGTTTTTACAGATTTGTGTAAATGAAATGATGTTCAATCCGAATGTGTCAATGAGAGAATCCAGCGAGGTGCCACTTTTGCAAAATAATCGAGTAAAGTTGGGTAATTTTGAGCCGCCGTTCAGTTAGATCTTAGTGGGGTTAATTATCAACTAATTTTCTCATAAACGGCTGAACCGATTGAATAACGCTTTACCTCTAGACAAACTAGATACATTTATCTGCAACATGATATAAAAAGTTTCGCTGGATAATGCGAGACGAAGTTTGTACAGCGCCGTAAAAAAGTGCATAATTTCATGCAAATTTGACCTCTGACCAGCTCTCAGACGGAATCATTTCAAAAAATAAAATAAAATAAAATAAAAATATTTTGAAGCAAACCAAACCCGTTTTAGTTTTAACCTTGATATAGTCTTTCATTAGCTCGAGTTTGGGAGATATTTATTTTAGAAGCGAAAACGACTGAGAGGTTTTTAAAGAGACGGCCAGTTAATCCATTGTCCGAGTCTTTCTAACTGTCTGCCTGCAAGCTTGTATGTCTGCCCGATCAGTCTGTCTATCAGTCTGTCTGTCTGCCTGCCTGCCTTCCTGTTTGCCAATCCGTCTGTCTGCCTTGCTTGTATGTTAAGTCTGTCTGTTTGTCTGTTTGTCTGTTTTTCTGTCTGTCTGTCTGTCTGTCTGTCTGTCTGACTAATACCTGCATTTCTGTTTGTCACCAGTCAGCTTGTGTATATTTCTGTCTGTCTGTCTGCCCATCTGTCTGTCTGCCGATCTGTCTGTCTGTCTGCCAGTTTGTCAGTCCGTTTGTCTATATGTCTGTCTGTCTATCTAATTTTCGCCTGTTTATCTGTGTCTGCTGGCCGACTGTCTGGCCGACTGGCCATGCTTTAATTTAATCGTTCTAATCACGTTCTTCTAAATGCTGTTCAGTCCTCATTCCTTGGCGGAACTTACTTGCTTGAAACCTTCCTACCTACATCCACACACTCCTACGTAACCTTTAGATATCTTTGCTTCTTGCCTGGCTTCTCTCTGTCTAGTATTCAAGGTTTATTTCCACATTCCAAATACCTGAGACTGGTCAGCTTTTCTCAGGTAGTGCTGCCTGGCAATAGACAGTATTTCTCCATCCAGTTCATCAGCTGAGAGTGAAATTGAAAACACAGTAAGAGAATGAAGGACCAGTGACTGATCCACAAGGAGATGTATGTATGTATGTTCTCACGACGATTAGTTTATATGTGTTAAGGTATCAGGGTACCCCTACCGACCGGTATGCATTCAAGTCGCTTTAACACAGAATCCGTTCATTTAAACCACAACAAAGTATACATTTTCTGAAAGCTAAATAAATGCAGATTCCAACTGATGGTCTATTAACAAAAAGTACATACGCGTTTTAGATATAAGTCAAGATCAACGAATTTTCATATAGCGTTATACGTTGAGGTCCCAGACAGCCGCATTTTATCGGAAATTCAAGATCATTATCTTTATGCACTCTAGAGATATCAATTATCAAAACCGTGTCTTCGTTTATCGATACGTTGCCCCGTTGCTTTTTTATCTGCCGCGAAACTTTCGGTACGCTAAAAATACATTGTTCTTTACTAATCAGTTAATAACTCATGAAATCATTAAATTATCAAAAATCGGAGAAACAGTTTTGAAGAATGATAATCAGAGATGAAGTCCTAAAAATCTCAGCGCGCTGAATCAAATATAGTCTCCCTCGCAGCCGTTTTTAGTCTCGCTCCACTCCCTTCGGTCCCTTTCACTAAAACCCGTTTGTTTAGGAGCTCAAAATAATACCCGTATTTTCGTCAATTTGCTCTTTGAGAAAAAGCCCAAAATGTTTTTCAAGTCAAGTGGCGCCTTTGTTTACACAAGCGGCGATAATCCACCACAAATATGTGATCCAATACCTGATGACATATGAATGGCAGTTAAAAGAAGATCGCCTTACAGTTCGTAACGATGTAACACAACGAGGCAGGAAAACAAAGTTACTGCTGGCGGGAAATACGAGCACTTTGACCGTGAGTGGTTTGGCATCGTTATTCAAGGTTATTTTGAGTGAGCAGTTACGATTTTTGGATACTTTCTTCGCATCTGAATCTTTGTGGAAAGTCTGTTGCGTGAGTGCTGTTGACAGCTTGCTTGTCAACATCTTTTTGCATCAAATGAAATCCAAAATTGGTTTTTTGATTCTAACTTTTTAGGGAAAAAATATTTTTAGATTCTGTTTTTTTGGAGATGATAGATAATATTCGATTTGATTTGATTTGATTTTTGGGGTTCCCTGATACCTTAATTCTTCGCTGACTGAAAAGCTTAAGGGAAGCATTTCGACTTCGCTGCGACAGAAATACGCTATCTCTGGCAGCTTGTAATTTGGTTTAAGTCAATGCCTTTCTGCTTTCTGTATAGGTCCAGGGCCGTACTTAAACCCAACATTCTAGAAATAGTACAGTTCTCAGTGCTTTTTGGTATTTTTTGCCTTGCTAGGAGGGGGGAGGAGGGGGGCAACTGCCCCCAGCCCCTGTGCTGTGTACGGCCCTGTCGAAGCCCACAATTATAAAAGACGGTGTAACACTAGACTTTTTTTTCGTGCATGCAACATGTCTCGTAAATTTTGTTGCAGTAAGCGTTGCAGAACTCACTTGTACTTGTCACACCGATTGCTGCAATGGCTTTTTATACAAGCATATTGCAAAGGATTAGGCGACTTGTTGCATGTGCACATGTAACACTATCCTGGTTCCCGAGTCTCGAAAGTAGGGTCCACGAAGTCGAGTCGGGGCAAGGACGAGACGAGTCCGAAGGCCCCATTCTTTGCTCGCCTCCCCACTAATAGTAGCCTCTGAAACCAGGGTAATGTAACACTGCCTTGTAGCAAAATTAGGAAATATATACACCTATTTCAAATAACGTTGTCGCGTTCAAAGCAACAAGCGTCAAGCCAAGACCGAAGTGCATACTGGTCTTGTGTTGGCAAATTATTTAAATCAGACCTATTTTCTATGGAACGAAGTGTGATATGCAAACAAGCACGTGGAAATGTTCACATTTTGTAATTAGTCCTTATAGAAACAATTGTGATTTAAATAATTGCCAACACAAAACCAGCATTCACTTCGGTCTTGACTTGACGCTTGTTGCTTTGAACGCGACAACGTTATTTGAAATAGGTGTATATTGCACTTTACTTATACCTTCGTCCGTTGGAGCAATGTGTCGTTTCGATCCCGAAGATTGCGACAGAATATGATCGATCTGAAGCGTAAAACGAAAAAAACCCGGATCATTAATTAATATCAATCATTCAAAGGTTCAAAGGTTTTTATTTTCGACACACTATTACAGTGTTACAATCGTTTTGTGACCATCCAAGCTTATTGAT
Organism: Actinostola sp. cb2023; assembly: GCA_033675265.1. Lineage (NCBI taxonomy): Eukaryota > Metazoa > Cnidaria > Anthozoa > Actiniaria > Actinostolidae > Actinostola > Actinostola sp. cb2023. The sequence continues at coordinate 139,650 of JAUJYZ010001029.1, forward strand.
GGCACTGCAGCGATCCTGCTTCTGCAATAGTGTTGAATGTCTTGCAGGAGCTGGACTACATTATACTTAGTTCTACTGCACTGCAACATGGGTGTGCGATTTTTCCGTTTCTGCAATTGTTACATACGAACAGTGTAAGAAGTAAGATGCATGCATAGTTTTACTCTGCAATGTTGTGCGCAACTTTTGCAAAGGCATACATACATGCTGAACTTGAGCTTTAAACATTGCTGGCGATATTGCGCAACACAAGCACAAACATACAGGAAAAAAACCCGAGTAAAAAGCTTATGTCATGTGAAACTGAATGGTCACTGCGTCAGGGCGGTTTTAATTTCGCAGTGAAAAACTCCTCCGCTTACAACAACAACATTAATAATAAATAATAATAAATGACTTTATTTAAAGAGGGTGACACGTGACAGCTTACGCCGATGACCCTGTGGCCCTCTATCTAAAATTACAGTTAAATTACGCTTAAACACTGCTTGCGTCGTTAGTAATTCACTATTTGTACGATAGTTCAAGTTATTTGAAAACAATACATGTAATGGAATACTAGATCTAAAGGCCAAACAATAACGCGGAAATAGATAAGAGGTCATACGAATCTTGAAGTTCCCATAGCAGCTGTCATGAACGAGAAACTCTGGCACGTTTTTAATCACTACAACTTTGTCCAGTAAAACACTATGTCGTGGCCATTTAGTGCTTTAGTTAAGCTTTCGCTTTGAAACAGCTACACGAATTGTCGAAAATGAAGAATGAAGGCGTGTAGCATTGATCGACATTTGGCTGCAAGTTTGAGTGCAAGAAGATATTGAAAGATATACTGAACCAGTACCAATCATAGACTAACGTTGTGTATCGTCAATGACCTTAGAGCATTCCTTCTTCTTTCTACAATCCTGCGATATCAGTTTCAGCCTGCAACGTACATCCCTTTGAAATAGTTTCTTGTCGAAATCATCTTGTTGCGTTGCGAGTTGCCAGAAATTATAAACTGCCAACGCAAAGTCATTGGAGTTTATGAATTCAGTAGTGCAGTACAACAAAAAAGTATTTGCAAACATGTTTGATAGGCTTTAATAGCGTAGTAGGTGAATATCATTGTATTCGAAATGATGATTGATTGATTGATGTATACCAGGAGAAGGATGGCACAACTTGTTCTAGCAACATGTAGCAATAGCACCAATCCTATCCACCATGAGCTACCATGATTAGCTACGCCACCAACGGCTTCAGTTCATAACCATCATACATAATAATAATAATAATAATAATAATACAAAGCCGGAAACAAACAAACAAACAAGCAAGCAAGCAAACCAAGAATTACCCATGAATTACCATGGAAAATTTCGGTGCGGCAACATTCAAAGACGTGTATATATTCAATTAACTTATTACATCGGTGAATTAATTATTATCAAAGACAGAATAATCAATAACAACATCTATAAATTACTTATATCTGAAAAGCCTGAAAAGAGCAATTAGAAAGTGGACTTCATTGGTAATGACACTGGTGCGAGAAATTGTACGGAGAGAAACTGCTTGAAGCATGTGATGCAAGGGATTAATTATATTTTAAATAAAATGTTGATTTATGTATCCCATGGCATATATATAAACAAACTTGTTATTACAAAAACCATAAGATTTCTGATCTATTAAGAGCCAGAGGGAAACTCTCACGTCAAGAAACAACAAACTCTCTTTGTAATACTCACAAACTGTTGTTCATCTCTGTCAACATATCCGCTGGGGACTGAAGAAGAACCGCATCAAAATACGAACGTAAAGCAATCGACTTTTATATGTACGTAGCTTACCTGCGAGCGAAGATACAAGACACAAAAGTACCACAGTGATTTGTAGGAATGCCATCTTTACATTCATGTAATGTCTGGTAGTCATCTGTACCAAACGCGAATTCATTCACTCGAGACGTTCAAAGGTCACGACAGAAGTATAAAATGACGTGAGAGATGTTTCTCTGAGGGAGGAGAGGGGGGCAGCAAAGTATTTAGGGTGTTCAACGATGGAACACATTATCACTGCTACTTCGGGTTGCACCGAAGAAATCGAAAACCCCGTCTTCAGACTGTGTTGGTTCTGGTCTATTTTTAGCCTGCGTAGCTTGGCGGTCTGGAAGGGGATTGGGAAGGGGGAGGGTAAAAAAAAGGAGGAGAGGGGATTGGGGAGAAGAACCGCTTCTCCTCGCAAATCCCCTCCCGTCCTTCCTTTTCCCCCTCCCCCTTCCCAATCCCCTTCCAGACCGCCAAGCTACGCAGGCTAGTCTATTTTAGAATGGTATCTTTTTGGGGTGAAATAGCTTAAACCACGCCCAGATTGGACGTCTCCTTTAGGAGTTTAATGGCAAATTTTCATTTTCATTACAATTAATTTTAATTCACTTTCCCACTGGAATTGAACAGGCCATTATGGTCCAACCATTCATGACAAAGTTTTGGTTTCTGCACCTTGGGGGGGGGGGGGGGGGGGGGGGGGGGGGGGGGGGGGGGGGGGGGGGGGGGGGGGGGGGGGGGGGGGGGGGGGGAGGGGGTACCCTGGGGCGTTGATGAGGGGAGGGGAGCTGGAATGAACCCGTGGAGTCGCCATGAATAACCGGCACAGGAAGCCCAAGTGACTACGCTAGCTTGTGGATTAAATATATTTTAAAATCTCTCAAAATGTCAAAAAATGATTACTAATTATGCCTGTAGAATCTCCAAACAATACCGATTACTAAAACAAGAAATATAAATATTTCCACGTCGGACCAAAAGCAAACTAATAAAAACAAAAAGACCTGGAAAAGTAAAGTGAAGAAAAGTAAAACAGTGTCATGGCTCAGAGTTCGAACGCATATGACGACTCCGGGTTAAAAGACAAAAGAATGCCGGGAACTTTCTAAGAAATGGACCATGTCGGTATGCATGGGAAAAAATCGTTTTCATAATTTGTCGCCTTACAGTCAGATGCTGCAGTAGCCTCCTTTGCCGGCGTCCTTGGGGGCGGTCCTAAAAATTATAATTAGGACCGCCCCCAAGGACGCCTGCAAAAGAGGCTAATGGTGCAGCTGCTAGCTCCGAGAATCTTTTTCAATGTCATTTTTGAAGAAAGCCAAGGAATGTACATCAAATAATTAGGACAATCAACGAATTTGAAGATGGTCCTACATGGCGTAGCAATTTCAATACTGTAAATGTATATAGCCATGCGAGAAAATTGTTCTTCCTAATTTTTCGCCTTACTAGATGTTGCAGCTGCTCAGGATCTTTTCCAATGTCATTTTTTGAAGAAAGCCCAGGATTGTAAGTCCAAAAATCTGGACAATCAACGAATTTGGTGATGGTTGTATCAAAAGCCATGGCGTAGCAATTTCAATACGGTAAACGGTATGGGAGAAAATCGTTCTTTCTAATGTTTCGGCTTCGGGTAGATGTTGCAGCAGCAGCCCAGAATCTTTTTCACTGTCATTTTTGAAGAAAGCCAAGGAACGTAGTACGTCAAAAAATCTGGACAATCAACGAATTTGGAGATGGTTGTATCTGAAAAGTCAGTGGCGCGCAATTTCCGGCAATACACTAGTAAATGAGAAAATCGTTCTTCCTAAATTTTCGACTTACTAGATGCTGCAGCAGCTCAGAATCTTTTTCAATGTCATTTTTGAAGAAAGCAAAGGAATGTACGTCAAATAATCAGGATAATCAACGAATTTGGTGATGGTTGTATAAATGGCGCGCGTAGCAATTTCTAAACAGTAAATGTATGGAAGGAAATCGTCTTTCTTAATTTTTCGCCTTACTAGATGTTGCAGCTGGTAAGAATCTTTTTCAATGCCATTTTTTGAAGAAAGGCAAGGATTGTACGTAAAAACATCTGGACAATCCACAAATCATTTGTCTCAAAAGTACATGGCGTAGTAATTACTCGTGCCCAGGCCTTTGGCCGGCACGAGTTGAAAACCGCAGCTCAATTATTTATTTTTGGGGGGGGGGCGTCCATTCTCGTACCCAGAGCCCGCTCGTCATTTGGTTTGTCGCTGGCTCTGGGAAACCCTGTTGCTCGGTCGTCAAATTTTGACGACCAAGTCGTCAGAGCGCATGCTCATACTAAAGACCGCTGAGAGCGGGTACTGTGGAAGAGTCTACTGGCTACGTAGTATTTACGTTGGTTTGAATATTCAAACTAACAAGTACACAAGTTTGTACATTTATCTTCGTGTAGCCGTTTAAAATCCCTTCGACGTTCATCACCGGTTCTTCTCTGGCTCTGTTGCGGTAAAGGCTGGACGATAAATACATGTTCTAATCGATAATCTTGCATGTGAACCTTCCTGTCTTCCGCTTTGTTATTGTTTCTCTTGAATTATAAAAATATTCCTTTGAATACTCAAAGCGAGTACGATCGATTGTGTCTGTAGCCGTTACTTTACTTTTATAATTTATGTATTGTTAGATCTCCCTTTACGAATTCAGATCAATTTATGTCTACACAGTCACTCTCATTTCCATAGCTTTATAATTCAATAACGGAATACCATTGTATGAAAATACAACCGTCGCTGTCATTCCTTTCGTTCGCCTTGCAAGTTTGAATCTTTGTTGATCTCATGAACCAATCAAATACGATCAGTCATTGTTGATTTCATCAGCCAATGAAATTCGCTAAAATTTCAGGGATTCCCAGAGCCAGCGACAAACCAAATGACGAGCGGGCTCTGGGTACGAGAATGGGGGGGCGTCAGGAATCTGCAAAGTTGCGCAATACTTCCGGGATTATTTTCTAGCGGTAGTCCAGATGGGGTAATACGTATTCCATATATATGGTAAAAGCGTACAAGCGAATAGCGCAGAGCGGCCCCTAACAAGCGTACTGGTCGGCCCCTACTAAGCAAATAGCGGCCCCAATTTGGCTAATTAGCCATTTCAAAAACGAGTGGAGGACTGGGAACGAGTTTTTCGAATTAACCTAATTAAGAAATCACAAGAAAGAGCATATCAAACTGAATTAGTAAGTTTCAGGAGTTTGATAGGGTTTGGACAAGCAGCAACTGAACTGCAGACATTCAAAAACTGCAAAACTACAACTGAGAAATGTATGGTTACACAGGGTTCCCACTGACCTTGAAAAGTCAGTGAATTCTGAATTTTTTTCAAGGTCAGGGAATTGTCAGGGAATTTTGATTTTAGTCAGGGAATTTGGTAATTTACCCAAAGGTCAGTGAAAAGTCAGGGAATTTCTGTCAGCCTTCACAAAACCATTTTGAATTCGGTGGTTATGTAGCATAATGGGTAACTTTTAGACGGATCGTGATCAATCATGATGAAAACTCAAAAAAAGTTTAAAAGTTGTCATTGACCCGTATATGTTCCATGTAAATGTTTTTCTTCATAGATACATACAGTATATTGCATTAAAAAGACTATAGCAAGTCGCACTGCAGGATATATCATAGTAAAACAAGTGTACAGTATGGTCAGTGAAAAATGGTTTTTGGTCAGGAAAAAGTCAGGGAAAAGTCAGAGAATTTTATTTTTCCGGATGAGTGGGAACCCTGTTACAGGGGACGAAACTCAGTTACTCGTTCAATATCTAACTAATCCTATTGAAACTTTGTAAACTTACTAATTCTGATATGCTCTTTCTTGTGATGGGGTTCATTTTTTAATTAGATTAATTCTTAAAACTTGTTCCCAGTCCTCCACTCGTTTTTGAAATGGCTAATAGGTATTTGCGTCTAGGGCTGTCCACAAGTTGCTTGGCAACTTTTGCGCAACTTTTCCGATTTCGGGCAACTTTTTTTATTTCGAGCAACTTTTTTTCTTTTGAGCAACTTCTTTCTTTCTTAACCATTTCACAAATTAAAACAAATTAATCAGGCCAATTAAGCACTAAAATTGGTTTATTTCGCTTTATGGTTCATAATATAATTTGTAACAAGACGCTCAATGAGCGTTTACTCGGGCATTGTGAAAAGGCAAATTTCAGTTGCGTGAGGAAGAACCTGAAAATGATTGCCAGTTAGTTGAAGAAAAAGCATATTCATATCTATTTTTTGGTGTGCATGGACGTACTATCACAAGCAACAAACATGGCATAGCGAGATCTTACATGGTTTATTGTATTCAATTCATGATTATTGACATTCAGCTTAACTTGTACTCTGGCTTCAGATATATTTACAAAGGTATCTATAGCACTTAGTCTATTTTCAGTCAAACTTGCTTGTTCACCTTGATCGTTGGCCATGACGGTATGAAGGTGATAACGACGGTATATGCACTCCGTTAAAACTCTCTCTTTGATATAGAAAAATACTATTTTTAACAGCATGAACACAATAAAAAATATAAACAGAATGTAAACAAGGATTGACTTCATTTTCGCCTCAGATTTGTGTTCTTCTTGATGCCATTTCAAAGTTGTTTTCTCACCTTTGGATTTGTCCATTTTGGAATCACACTTCTGAATCAGTACATCTGGCTTCAAGTTGTGGTATACATGCTTGGCTAGGCAGTACTCAGTTGAGTTCACATTTAAGTCAACATTAGAGTTCATTTGTATTATAGTTCTTGAGTTCATTTGATTTGCTTTTGAGCTTGAATTCAATTGATTACCTTTGGACTTTGAGTTCAATTGATTTCCTTTTGATGAGTTCATGTAAAGGCCCTTTCGAAAACGCTCAACATCTTTTAGAGTGGACCCACACGAATCGGCGTATCGTTTGTATGTGGCTTGCCTTGAATACAACATAATTTCACTTCTGCACAAGCCAACTGCTTCTTTCAATTCTAGTCTTGGAATACGATGACTTAGCAATATCTCAGTATCTGCCCTGAGCGAACAATAACTATTTGACACGTTTGTGACGATATTAATATATGCAACCTCAAGTGACCTCAAGTACGTTAAATATGTAATACAGACATACCTACACGAATCTCGTCACGCAACTCTCATTGTCATATTAAATACCCGACTATACGCTCATTGAGCGTCTTCTTTCTTCAACAGATCCCTAATCTCTAATGACGTTTTGATTTTGATTGTATTTTTGCCGTTCACTGACTTGTTTTCAGCGTTTTTTCAGTAGATTTTGTTTAGATAGCTAATATCGCTTTGCTTGCTGCCTGACTGTCGTCACGCGCTAAACTGAAACTCCGGAAATACTTCGCATACTCGTCATTTTGAAGCCGAAAAAAAATTTTCTAACTCGGGCGGCCTGCGGCCTGGGCCCGAGTAAACAGCATGCAGTGGCATGTTCAGGACTGGGTTAGTGCATTTGGAGTAGTAGTGGGCTGCCTGTGGTTATTTGAAAAGGTGATTCAGGTGGTCAGCGGTTAATTTTTATAGAAGGCAAGAGAGAACAGTGGCTGCATGTGAAATGATAAAAAATAGGCAGTCAAGGACTGCATGTGGCTACTATAAATAAACAAAAACAGGTAGTCTATAACTACATGTAGGTACTGCGGTTTTGAAATATAGAAGCAATGTGTAGTTGGATTGATTCCTCTGTTGAACTGGTATGTTTGAACTATCTGCTGGAACTTGTTCTTTGGTTCTATATAATGCTAATTTACTGAATCAGAAATGTATTTTAATACAAAGTTTAATTGAAAACAATTGTGACAGCGTACAAATAATTGAACAATAACAGTTGTTATTAACAATCAATATGAACAGCATTGATATATCATTAGTGATTGAATATTAATATTAATTTAACAATGAATTGATAATGACATCATGACGACTCCGAAACGTCGCTCAATAAATCTTTTCCTTTCTTTGAGTTTTGCGATATTATGCTTTTCCAAAAATTTAACTGAAGTGGTGTTTATTTATTTATTTGACTTCACCTAAATATATGAAAACTTTGAGTATAATAAATAGAATATCTAATTTGAAGATAGGTTTACACTCTAATATACTATGATTTTATGCTATTTTGCACCAGAAACTAGACACATCTCTCGTGTGTAAAGATCTTTTCAGTTCACAGGCTCGCCAGTCACCACCCTCTGTTTGTGTATTGGGCTTCCTGTGTCTTATTTGATCGATCGGCAGTATATAATATGGCCGTAAATTCACTTCTAGAATCCTGTCCTTTTGATATCTTGTATTTCTAAAACTGCTTTCAAAATAAAGATGAATATGCACTTCACTCCTGTGTGTCATTTATTTAGCGATTACAACGGCTTTTAGCGAGTTTTGGGATAAAGACTGAAAGAGTAACGAGAGCCGTGTTTGTTTTGTGTCTCGCATATACTTAAAGACATTAAGTTATTTGTTCCTCGAAGAGAATTACTTGACACTTTAAATCGGTTATAGATCTGGCAGTTTACATGGAGCCACTACACAGACAAGAGTCGATCGTCATGGACTGTGGAGCTATTTTAAAGGCCGAACAAACACAAACACAATCGATATTCCACTGGAAAATAATCTCAACAAACCGTCACTGAAAAACTTGAAAACATCTTGATGATCAAACACTTGACACTTTGCACGAGAGATTGGTCCGGTTTCTGGTGCAAAATAGAATAGTAGAGAGTGTAAACTTACCCTTCTAAACAAAGCCGTGAAGCGAAAAGCACATGGAAATCCAACACGACGTATTTTGAACGCTATCGAATCGATAAAATGTCGACAACCACAAGAAGAATGTATCCGAATCGATAAAATGTCGACAACCAGACGAATAAACCATCGGGTACATCGTCGCGACATCGTGGCTGATTTTCGATCACCTGACTAGTTCCGAACACTATCCGAATTACTTACTTACGGACGGAAGGACGGACGGACTTTCACACTCGATGACATAGTGGCTACTTTCTTCTAAGAAGAGAAGTAGCCACAAAAAGGATGAAAAGTAGAAAGTAAAAAATCAAATGAAATGTGGGGAGAGAGATAGAAAATAAAAGATAAAGAATGAATGAAGAAAGGAAATGAAAACTATGAAAGTAAAGTAAAAATATAAATATTTTGCATAGACAGGGGAGGGGAGGGTGGCAAAGAGGGGAGGGAGGGGAGGGTGGTAGTGTGAAATTGCATTTGCCGTCTATAAAAAAGAAAATGTTGTAAATTCCTGTTAACAAGCTATATTATATGGAAAAAAAAAGAAAAATGGTTAGAAATATTCCTTTGATTGGGTAATTAGCATCTTATTATAGTAAATACGAAGCAACATTGTAGCAACTTTAAGATTTTGGAGCAACTTTTGAGCAACTTTTAGAGTTTTGGAGCAACTTTTGAGCAACTTTCTGAGAAATTTTGAGCATCTTTTTAAACAATTTGGAGCAACTTGTGGACAGCCCTATTTGCGTCTCTTGGTATTTGCAATGCAAAATATTTTCAAAAGCTAGAAAAAATGAAAGCTTAAAAAAGTATAAGTCCAATGCTAGGAAATAAAAAAAAATTGGGTCGCCAGGGGCCGCTATACGCTCATACCATATATGGAATACACGGCAACCCCGTCAGTTGTGATTGCTTGGGCTCCCTGTAGTTATTTAGAACCCAGCCCCCTCAGACTTCATTTCCTTATCCGGCCATTGATGTCGAACAGGATGAAGGGTTTGCTGCAGTTTGTTGTGGTCTGAAAATTCACCACAGAAATGACTCGATTTGTGGACTGTTTTTGGGTAAGTCAATAGATCCCTTGTTGCTGTTGGTTCCTGTGTGATGGCTGTGTCTATGACAATGTGTTGGATCAATTATTTGAGCTTCTCTCGAGGAAATAACATGACTGGACCGTTTATCACAACGAATCTGAAATCGTGTATGCAAATACTTTCGGTTGTTGAGACGATGGGCTTTCAACTGAAGTGGATATTGTATGATTTATGCTGCGAAATTCAAAATGTTGGCCCGAAATATTTTATTTAATCAAGATTTAAGACTTTACATCATATGTACATGTACATGTAAGTAAGCTTAATTAAGCTTACTACATGTAATGTATGCATTATTTGATGTACAAACTTCGTACATTGTAACTTATATTTAATAATTCGCGCATTCATTCCTTTACAAATAAATTAAATTGATAGTTTTATTCAAGTCCACTGTTGCTTGTGATCAGATAAGAATTTATATAAATGAGTGTTAACTTTTTTTTAAATACAAAATATAAAATTGTATTTAAGCTTATAACGCAGCCATACCAATCGATAATCCCGATAATCGATAATAATCAATAACAATTGATAATAATCGATACTAATCAATCGATTAATATTAGAACTCGATGAAAATCGATCACGTAAAAATGTGTGAGTATCGATTTTCATCGATTATTATCATCGATTTTCATCGATGCTTAGAAAAATCATAATATTATAGCTCAACGACTTGTTTTAGTTTTAGTTTCACAGTGTTCGCTGCATTCTTGATCACGTATCATATAAATCGCCATGGTGAATTTTAGAAATCGATGATAATTGATATTATTATACGACGCACGGTTTTCGAGTGCCAATACAAGCCTTTTCGAGTGCAAATATACGGCGTTATTCAATGGGTGTTATTACACGGATCGCAAACCGGTTTGCCGAACCAGTTTTATTTTCATTGGGAAAAAGAAAACACACTAAAAACGATAGAAAAATACTTCTAAAGGAAATAGGGAAACACACAACAACTTTTTATTGAAATCTTTGTAGAAAATAAGACAAAAACAACAATCTTTTTGGTGAAAAAAAAAGCCGAGAAAAGCCAGCAAAAAATATCTTGGGCATGAGTGCGCGCTCGATGGCGCATCGATTGCGTGATAGCGCACGCATTCACAAACAAAACACAAAATCAACTTTTGTACGCTAACAAATAAGCGTTTTTTGGTTAATTTTGTTGTTGTATAATAAACAATTTATTACAGTTATAGTTGTGTTATACGGCTGGACATTTTTACTCGTCTGCTTGTATTTTGTCTTGCCCTATGGGCTCGACAACATACAGCGAGACTCGTAAAAATATCCAGCCGTATTACACAACTCTAACTGTAATAACCTATATTTATTGCACAACTTGTAATCTTACAGTACAAATACGAGTACAAATATGACAGCGTATTACACGTTTTAGAAAAAAACGGTTTTGCGCGCGCTCTCTCTTTTTGTATCAGTACAGAGAAAAATACGGTATTTTCATTAATTTTGTTGTTGTGCAATAAACAACTTATTACACGGGTAGTTGGGTAATACGGCTGGACATTTTTACTCGTGTATTTGTATTTTGACTCGCCTACGGCTCGTCAAAATACGGCATGACTCGTAAAAATATCCAGCCGTATTACCCAACTACCCGTGTAATAACCTCTATATATTCGATATTAATTGATATAATCAAGGACACTTGTGTTGTGATATCGATTATCATCGATTAGCGATATCAATCAATATACTAATCAAATGTCAGATTATTATCGATTAATATCGATGAATTTGATTACTTTCCGATGATCGATTTTTATCGATTGGTATGGCCGGGCTTATAAGTATTGACTAGAAATGAATCCTATGTACATCCAAACATTCAAGTATTATTATTATTATTTAGGGTTCTGATTTCACCAGTACTGCCGGCTTTGACAATCTCTGTAGACGTCTAAGAGATGGAAAACAAACCTGCCAGGATTTTGAAGAGTTTATGAGGCAAAGGTAAAGCATGTCGATAGTAGATATAACTGATGATGCAGTTCTTTTACTTTCCTTATCAACCACTGGTGTTACTTTGGCCTAACAACCCTGCATTTAAATTAGCATTTTTGCATATTATAATTTTTTGCAAAATCTGTTCATAAGTAAGAATTTATGCAGATTTTTCTACTGAAAAGGACCATTCAAGTTTTTGTTTATAGGCTAAAACACATACATTTATAGGCTAAAACACATAAATTTATGTGTCCTGAGATAAAAATGTACTATATGTGTACCCGGTAGGCTAAAACACATAAATTTATGTGTCCTCAGATGTATATCAACAATTTGTGCTATTTGTTTGCAAGATTGAATAAATGAAAAACTACAAAACAGTAATTTTGAACAATTGTATGTGATGGAAATTGAACTCCAAATAATGAAATTGTCCTTTTTGAATGGTTAGACCTGTTAAATTCTAAAAACGTGTGCAAAATGGAACTAATTTCAGCAAGATGCAAAAATGCAAATTTAAATGCAGGGTTGTTCCTGTAATATGGCCTTATTGTTATAGTGTGGGATCCCTGTGTTGAAGGAAGAAGCAAGAAAGCACAGGCAACCCATCTCTTCTGAAGACATGTACATGCGTGCCAGTATTGTGACCAATACACTAATTAAAGCCCATCAAAACACTTCACTTTAATTAATACCGGTACATGTTTTTATTTTGAACATTAACCCATTCGCTCCTACACCGGCCGAAACCGGCCGTAAACATCGATAGTGCTTTGAAAAATTCTAACTTTCTGAATTTTCGTAACATCAATCTCATGGCCAGTTATTAGTGACAACTAGATAACTCTTCATATTTTAACCTCAAGTAAACTGACTTACAGGTCCGATTTCTGGGCATTAGTTCAATTTGTTTGCCATAAAAATCAAAAATGCGTGTTTTTGACGCAATTTTACACCTCGAAAATGACCGACATTTGACTTGGATTTTCTTCCAAAATACATCCTTGCGAAACAAAACGCCACTTTCTCAGCAAACTTCCATCTCTCTTCATGATATAGTCGTGAATTTTGCCCTCTCTTTTCCTTAACTCGCCGAACAATAGCCATTTCCTTAGGACCACTTTCGCTAACACGTGTTTTCCTTCTGCACGCCCGAAAAGGATGCCGGGAAACATCCGGGAATTTCGGCATAGATCTCCCCCGAATCTCTGTTTTTTAAGAATATATAGAGTGTCGAGCCACTCGGTCCTACAGGCAAAATATTGCACCGGTTGCATTCTTTACAAGTCCAAAGTCGCCAAAAATGCCTTTGTAGGTCCTGGAATCCAACACAGAAAGACCAGAGAGACGATTTCACAATTGAGTCCGCCATTTTGAATTTCCAAACGGCAACGTCGAAATGTGATCGTGAATTCGTATCTAAACTCCTGATTTCTTCCAGGAGAACGGTCTCTACCACACCAGTCAAGCTTAATGATGCTGTCCTGGGGGCTTCTGTGGTGAATAATGGCTATAAACACTCTAAAAATGCAAAATTGGCCTTTTCGAGTAGTGATTACTACTAGCCCCTACGAACTCCCAAGAAGAAAGGCAGCACACGTGAAGACGCGAGCCCACAGGCATTCAGAACTGTCAAGATTTCCATGGAAACCCCTTATATGGAATCAAAATTTCCTACGACGTGATTAGGTCCAGAAAATCGCTAAAAAACTCAAAATAGCTCAGGAGCGAATGGGTTAAACAAAAAAACAAACAAAAATATGAGGTCACGTGACCAGGACTTTTGTCACCTCCGGGAAGAAGTTAGGGTTGGGGTTAACTCAAAACTAGGGTTAGGGCAACGATTCAGGCTTAGGGTTATTTTTTTTTGCCCTTGGGTTAAGTTCTGGAAGCTAGGGTTAGATTTGACTGAAGGCTGGCTTAGGGGCTAGGGCTAGTCACGTGACAAGCATCACTCCCCCCCTGGATCACCATAGGGTGAGTGTGACCATTGGTCTGACTAATATCCACGACAACTATTCTTCTCTGCTGTCTAAATTTCACAATGACCACTCCCTCAACTTTGACTTTTTGACCTATATGTAAAATTGGGCTTTTGAGGTCTATAACAAATACCCTCCCCCCCTAAGTCCTTCAATCAAGCTCAGTTTCAAATAAAATTTGGCATGTATAACCGTCTTAGGTAGACTTAATGTTTTAAATAGTTTTTGGTAGGAAAAATGGCAAGTCAGTGAAAAAAAAAAAAAATTTGATTGAATTTAAACTCAGAAGAAATAGTTCTGGGTCAAGTTGGAACAAATTGCAACAGAAAGTTTCTCATCGTCATTCAACCAAGATGGGTTACCTAAACAACATACTAAAAGTCCCCCAAAATCCCTTTGGTGGAACATGCCGAAAATTAGGATTAAAGATTTCGTGGTTTCACCACAGGGATCCCGAGTCGAGCAAAATAAATTATATTTGAAAAAATACCTTTATCCAACTTTTTTCTTTGATTTTTAATTTCCAAGATCTTCAATATTATTTCTGTTGTGGTTGAAGTTACTTTATTAACACAAAAGTACTTGAGATTGCAGGGAAAATGTCCCTACGCCATGACCCATACCACAGGGATCCCAATACATAGAAAATTGAATTTTCAATCAAAAAATCGATTTCCTGCTTTGTGTTTGTTTGTTTGTTGGTTATTCGTTGCGTTGTATAGCCAAATTAGTCTATGCTAAGAATAAACACTAATGACTAATGATAATTATGATATAATCACCATAAAATAAAATGTTATATACTAATCATCGAGAACCGGCGACGTTAGATGACGATTATATCACATTTGGTCACTGCGTGACTACCGTGACAATGTCACGACGTCAAGTTCACAATGCCATTTCACTTGTTTTCACGTCCTGGACGACAACGGTCGTTTTCACAGTTATTCGTCAGCGTGCGCGCCGTCCTCTTTAACATCGCATTGTGTTTGCTAAATCTCTCTATTTCAGATTATGTCACTTTTTAAGGTTATTCAACCAATTAGAGTCGTTTTCATATGAGTGGGAAGTAGTTACGGTACCGCGGTTCGTGCCATGCAGTGACCGTATCACGCCATTGTCGTGTGGTGTGATTGGTTAACACTGGTACAATGTGGTCGATTCTGTACCGTGACCATATAACTCTGTACGAAAACGACTCTATTATCATTGTATTTCAATAGTTGATTATTATTAGTCATTAGTGTTTATTCTTAGCTAATTTGGCTATACAATGCAACAAATAACCAAGAAACAAACAAACACAAAGCAGGAAATCGATTTTTTGATTGAAAATTCAATTTCTACGTATTGGGATCCCTGTGGTAAGGGTCATGGCGTACCTGCAATCTCAAGTACTTTTGTGTTAATAAAGTAACTTCAACCACAACAGAAATAATATTGAAGATCTTGGAAATTAAAAATCAAAGAAAAATGTCGGATAAAGGTATTTTTTCAAATATAATTTATTTTGCTCGACGCGGGATCCCTGTGTTGAAACCACGAAATCTTTAATCCTAATTTTCGGCATGTTCCACCAAAGGGATTTTGGGGGACTTTTAGTATGTTGTTTAGGTAACCCATCTTGGTTGAATGGCGATGAGAAACTGAATGGCGATGGGAAAAGTAAATATTTGATATGATAGAATATGATCATCATCTAAATAAGTTATGTGGGTGTTTTGAAACCAAATAATAAATCCTTCAGAAGATGTAAACATTTTAAATTCACATCATAGACTCGATTTAGTTGTTCAATTCTCTAAATATTAGCAAAATCTTGTTTATAAACTGTTTTAAAAATAATTTTGTTAATATTTAGAGAATCGAACAACTAAATCGAGTCGATAAACTGTACAAAAGTTAGTGCTTTGTACGGCAATTCACGGACAATGTCCGAACTTTTTGGTGACAGTAACATGAAGTACACCACGTGAGCTCTAGCGTTGAATCGGTGAATTGTGAATTTGCACCAAAACGAGGCTGGTGAGGATTCACTTGAAAAATACATACAAAACTCTCTATTTATGATCTGTCATAACTCCGATGATATTTTGTCTACAGCAAAGAAACTCTCCAAAGATGTTTATTTCTAGGTACTGTTTGAGATGACAGTGATCATTTATACCAGGAACGTATCGTATCGCCAAACTAAAAATCCGCCATAATTATGAATTTGCATTGGCGTACATGTTACAAACAGTGGCTTATAATTTCTTTCTCTTTACTCCTCCTTCCAACTTCCCATTCCCTTGAAATCATTTTATCTTCTAATATAGCCAACTGGTAAGCCTCGGCAGTTGGGGTTTTTAACCTGTTTATGTAAAACGTTTATTTAATATTCTGTTATAGTGTCCCAAATTAGCAGCAATGTATATAAAGATGAAATGACACTTAATAAAGTTATTTATTTATTTATATTTTATTTATTTCCCTCCTTCCCTTCCCACTTCCTGTAGTTCCCTTTAGGCCACTGTGATTGCTAAGCCAGGTCTATTTCTATAGTTCAATCATTTGTTTCAGAGCTGATATTGAAGAAAGATATGGAAAAAGTTTAATCAGACTTGCAAGGTTGTCAGAAGCAAAAGATGAAATAGGGTATGTATTCTGTGCATTTTAAATGATTTTTTTGGTTAGATCTTGTAAGAGCATTGAGACCCTTTGTAGGATCTCCTACAATGATACCTCATGTATGTTATTTTGCATTTTCCCAGATCCCTCAAAAACTCATGGGATTCTGTTCGTCAGGGTAAGTACATGTACGCTGTGAGTGTGTGAGTTTATTTATGATGCGCTTATTTATGATGAGTTTATTTATGATCAGTTTATTTACAATTTATATTTATCATTGCATCAATTTATATTTATCATAAATTGCATCAATTTATATTGCATCATTGCTTTATTTGCCATCAGAGACAGAAAATGTTGGCAAAGCACACCTCGTACTTGCACAACAACTTTTAGATGAGTTGGAGAAGACAATGAGAGAGTTTAGAGAAACACAGAAAACAAAAAGAAAGCAGGTGAATTCCCCTCCTGACCCCCTCCCTGAATTACTGCCCCCGACACACACACAAAAAAAATTGAAGGGGTCTGTACATGTGCTGCCAGTAACAGTGTAATTAAGTGATCTTTGATTAAAATCTAAACTATCCTTTGTTGTCTTTGAATTCTAGAGGAGAATTTGGATTTGGATTACATCATTTTTGTCATTTTTATTACTATACACTGAAATTGTTGCATGGACCCATTAATTTGAATCAATTAAAGGGGCCCCTGCAAGAACGGAGTTACATGTAAGTGACTTGTGATCAAAAACTAAATTCTCCTTGAGATTCTTTGAATTTCAAAGGGGAATTTGGGTTTTGATCACAAGTCACTATTAAAGGCACTCTGTTCTTGCAGGGAGCCCTTTAATAGATTCAACTCTGCAACAGTGGAAGTGCCAATCCCCCTAACATTGATGGCTGTGGCTGATCTAGGGGAGTTCAAGCTAGGGGGCCCGGGTACATTGTACTTGGTACAATGTAGTCCAAACACCCTTGGAACTCAATCCCTAATTTCAATCCTTTTTTATGTGCTAGCCCAAAATCCTGTTTTTGAAATTTATCCTTGATCTGCCCCTGGTTGGACAATTATTAAAAAATAAAATATTAAAATAAAATAAAATATTAACCCTTTCACTCCCACGGCGCCCGAAACCGCCCGTAAAAATCGATACTGCTTTTAAAAATTCTAACTTTCTGAATTTTCGTAACATCGATCTCATGACCAGTTTTTAGTGACAACTAGATAACTCTTCAAATATTAACTTCAAGTAAACTGACTTACAGGTCCGGTTTCTGGGCACTAGTTCAATTTAGTTTTCATAGAAATCAAAAATGCGCATTTTTGACGCAATTTTACACCTCGAAAATGAACGACATTTGACTTGGATCTTCCAAAATACATCCTTGCGAAACAAAACGCCACTTTCACGGCAAACTTCCATCTCTCTTCTTGATATAGTTATGAATTTTTCCCTCTCTCTTCCTTAACTCGCCGAACAATAGCCATTTCCTTAGGACCACTTTCGCCAACACATGTTTTCCTTCTGCACGCCCGAAAAGGATGCCGGGAACATCCGATTTTCGACAGCAAGTATCCCGCCTACAGGCAAAATATTGCACCGGTTGCATTCTTTTCAAGTTCAAAGTTGCCAAAAATGCCTTTGTAGGTCCTGGAATTCACCACAGAACAACCAGAGAGACGATTTCACAGTTGAGTCCGCCATTTTGAATTTCGTAATGGCACTGCTGAGTTGTCTTGGTGAAAATCGCTTCTCGCTGCTGGTTTCTTTCAGCAGAATGGTCTCTACCACACCAGTCAAGCTTAATGATGCTGTTCTGGGGACTTCTGTGGTGAATAATGGCTATAAACACTCTAAAAATGAAAAATTGGCCTCTTCAAAGCAGTTACAACCACTGGCCACGAAGAGATCCCAAGATGAAACGCAAACCACGTGAAAACGCGAACCCACGGGCATTCAGAACTGTCAAGATTTCCATGGAAACCCCTTATATGGAATCTAAATTTCCTATGGCGTGATTAGGTCCCGAAAATCGCTAAAAAACTCAAAAATCTCGGTGTCAAAGGGTTAAAATAAAATATTAAAATGTTGTACGGTGAAACACAATAGAAGTTTGTGGACAAATCATTTTTCAACTGATGTTTAGGTTGAAGAGATTGTGAAGAGAGCACAGAAGATGAAGAGGACTCACTATGACAACACAATTAAGGTAATTAATTATTATTGTTAATTATTATATTAATGTTATGCAATTGAAGTATTTTCCTGGTTTCTTTCTTTCTCTTGTCCCAATTATGCTGCTCTGCATACCTCACTCTTTACCTCAGCCATCTGACTTTTAGGTATATATTGGATTGAAGCTACTGTATCTCATTGGTTGACTTTGTTTCTTCACGGTCTCGGTGACAATTTTGTAGATTTTATGGACAATTAAGCTGATTTTTTTCGTACTGTTCAAAACTTTATTATTGACACTGGGAGATTCAAGGCTTCATTCTGAATATTAATAGGTTGTTTGTGTGTGTGTGTGTGTTTTGATTTGCTTTTTTTTTCTTCTTTCTTCTTTTTTTCTAATCGGCATAATTAGTTATTGTATTTGTAACTATGTGAGCCCCCAGCTAGACGAGTAGACGTACTACTCTTGGGGCAAACGTATAGAGAGTAAATACATGTATGTTTTAAAAAAACTTCCTGGTTATGTACATGCATATGTTGTTAGCTTATTACGCAACTTAATTTAGTTAATATTCATGTTAGGTTATTAATTACAGTTATTACTATTTACCGCCATTCATCTGCTACGCCAATCAGAAATCAATATGTAATTCGAGTAAATACAAGCTCAGCTACGCTTCCTGAGTTATACTTGTCGAATAGAAAACTAAGACTCAGAACTACTCAGAAATATCTACGCTACATCTACCTCTATCGATCTATTACCTCGTACAAGCAAGCCAGGAGACCAAAGTAAGATCACTAGAATTACTTAATGTATATATTGATTAGCTATCGTAAAATCTACAAGAAATACACATCAACTTCTACTGATTACAACCAATCAATTCAATCCTTGATTCAAGAAAAATATCTACGATTTGTGAACACTTCAAGACCCGTGTTAATAAAGAGAGTTAGCGTTTGATTGTTAGGATTGCTTGTCGTAATGAAACCTACATTAGTTTGAATTTGACTCTAATTCAATATCGATAAACGACTGGAAATTGCCTTGCATTTATGGTTGTTATGAAAGAATAGTTCTCAATATTGCCACATCACTCGAATGGAACGATCGGAATGCCGATTTGTCTACAAACAGGAAACGAACGAAAATCCAAAGGAATGATCGGAATTCATTAACGAAGTGTTATGACGACGGTGGGTTTAGAAGTCGCCTTCGTAAACGAGTCGGGAAGTGCCCGAAGTTGTGTCAGAAAACCCCGGCGCTGTGCCGAAAACGTCTATTGTGCAGTTAAAACGGGACAGAGGCGTTGCAAAGGGACTACTAACAAAGAAGCGAAATGAAATTGAAACCTTTATTGATAAATTTGAGAGCGCTGCTGTGGTAAAAATAAAACTCGCCGAGCTTAATTCCGTATTAGAGAGACTGGAACACGCACAGACCCTTTATCACGAACCACTAAGTGATCACGAAGACATTCAAGATTCCTTAGATTACTTTAATTACGAAGAATTAAAGGTTACAGATCTGATTTCGCGAGTTCAAAAATGTCACATTTCTTTGGCAAAAGAACAGCCAGAAAACCCTTCGACCCCCGTAGTAGCGCCCTCGACTCCAAAAATGGAACCTTCGACGTCTGTGGTAAAACCCTCGGATTCAATTAGTAATGTCGGATCAAAACGATCTTCAGTCGCTAGCTCCGTGTCAAGCGCCAGGGCAAAGGCTTCAGCCAGGAAAGCGAAACTGCTCGCCGAGGCCAACGCGCTAAAGAAGATGCAAAATCTTGAACAGGCAGAACTGCGACTACAACAAGCCAAGGAAGAGCTGAAATTGGAAACGGAATTAGCGAAGGCTGAAGCTGAAGAGCGCGCATTAGCCGAGGCGGCGAAAGGCAGCGTTCTGTACGACGACAAGCCACTCCCATTACACTCTTACATTGCGACCTGGATGGGAAAGAGCGAAGAGAAGGTCGGTCCTCTCCCTGATCAACCCGCTCCTGCTATAACAGCGCAGTCAACCCAACCCGCGATGACTAAATTAGAGCCAGAGGCGAATGAATGGTATATGCCACCTGTCCAACCTATAATTATCAGCCGCAGCCGAGTCCCTACATGCAACAAATGGAGAACTTGTTGATACAGCAACAGCAGCATACCTTAGCATTAATGTTGCCCCAACCCGAGATACCCACCTTCGCAGGAGATCCGATCGAGTACTGCAGCTTTATCAGAGCCTTCGAGAGTCTAATCGAATCAAGGACTGATAGTAGTAGCGCTAGATTGTACTATCTTGTTCAATACACGAGCGGCGATGTTCATGAGTTGATGCGTAGCTGCTTGTCCATGAATCACACATAGGGGTATCATGAAGCGCGGCGATTACTAAAGGAGCGCTATGGCCAAGATTACAGGATAGCAACCGCCTATGTCGACCGCGTCACAACGGGTCCCCCAATAAGAGCAGAAAAGGCCGAAGACCTTAGGAAATTCTCCATACTGATCACCAGCTGTAAAAACGCGTTAAGGGACATCGGGTATCTCAATAGGATTAACAATCCTGACTGAAGAAAATTGTCGACCGCCTACCCTTTGATATGAAACGCAGGTGGCGTGACATCGCCGATGACATTTCAGAGAGCAAGCGGCGGGAAATAACAATTGAAGATATTGCGCAATTTATCGAAAAGAAGGCAAGGTCAGCTTCGCATCCAATATTTGGAAACATTTCATCACCAAGTACATCAAATCAAGGAAAGCTACAAAAACCTGACTATCGCAGCGGCGGCGGATCTTCCGGAAAAAGATCGACCTTTGGTGTCTCTGGAGAACAGAAAGGCCGAAGGTGACAGCAAACAAGGCGCGTCACGCAATCGCCCTCAATGCCCGCTTTGCAATACTAATCACTGGCTTTCTCAGTGCAGTGAGTTTAGAAGCAAGTCCGTGGATGAGCGCTTGAAGGTCACCAAAGCCAAAGGACTCTGTAATAATTGTCTAGTATCAGGTCACGTGGTAAGAGAGTGTCCTAAAGAAAGTTTCTGCAAAGTGGACGGTTGCAAATCCAAACATTCAACGTTTCTGCACCCGTTAAATGACAACAAAGGCGCCGACCCAAGACAACGCGAGAAGAAAGAAGAAAATAAGAAACTCGAACCCGCCGCAAACAACCGAACGCCAGACAGCCAAAGAGAAGAAGTGAGCGGTCGAAGCGGATATGTAAGGGTAAGGGAAGAAAACCGCAACTTCCAAAAGGCCACAACAAGCTTAGCGATAGTTCCTGTGAAAGTCAAGGTACCAGGCCGCGAACAGGCAGTGGAGACGTATGCGTTTCTAGACAGCGGCTCCAATACAACATTTTGTACAGAAAAGCTGATGGAGCAACTTCAAGCTAAAGGAACAGAAACCACTCTCTCTCTTACTACTCTAGGAATTGAAGATAATGCGACTAAAACGTCCGTCCTCAGCCTACAAGTCGGCGATTTAGATGAGAACCATCTCATCGAGTTACCCCTTGTGTTCTCCACCCCTCGGTTGCCCGTGACAACCGACAATCGAGCCAACCATCAGGATCTACGAAAATGGCCACACCTTCAAGGAATCGACATCACAGATATCGACGCTGACGTAGGACTCCTAATCGGCAGTGACGTCCCCAGAGCGCTGGAACCAAGAGAAGTGAAATCAGGTCAACCAGGTGAGCCATACGCCACAAAGACAGAACTCGGGTGGGTCGTCAACGGTCCGCTGACCAGATCTGGAGGCTCACGACGCACAGCAAACCTGATCAAAACTGATGCAGACCTTAGTGTGCAATTCGAGGAATACTGCAAAATGGAGTTTAACGACTCATTCTACAATAGCAATACCGCTATGTCTCAAGAGGACAAGAGAGCTTTAGAAAAGATGAGAGCTTCTATTCTATTGAAGGACGGTCATTACGAAATTGGTCTTCCGTGGAAAGACGGATTTCCTGATCTTCCTGATAACCGACTAATGGCCGAATATCGACTGCAACATCTGAAGAAGAAATTATCAAGAGAGCCGGTTTTACTGCAGAAGTACACGGCATTCATCGAAGACTTATTGCAGAAAGGATTTGCTAGACGCACTCCACATCACCAGATTGTCGGCCAGATTACCTGGTTTTTACCCCACCATCCAGTTTTCCATCCAAAGAAGCCGGAAAAAACACGCGTAGTGTTCGATTGTTCCGCAAAGTATCGCAACGCCTCGCTAAACATCCAGCTTTCACAAGGGCCGGATTTGACCAACTCTCTAGTTGGAGTGCTGACAAGATTTCGAACGGGACCAGTGGCCCTCATGGCAGACATCGAAGGTATGTTTCTACAAGTCCGAGTGCCGCTTGAAGATGCAAGCGCCCTTCGTTTCCTTTGGTGGCCAGGCGGAGATTTGCATACAGACCCGGAAGAGTACCAGATGCTCGTCCATTTATTTGGCGCTGCTTCCTCTCCCAGTTGCGCCAATTTCGCATTGCGTCAGACAGCGGAAGACAACAAAGAAGACTTCGACCCGGTTACTGCGGAGACAGTCAAGCGTAACTTCTACGTGGATGACTGCTTAAAGTCAGTTGAATCCGAAGAGCAGGCTATTCAACTTCAAGGCGAACTTCGACAGCTACTAGCAAGAGGTGGATTTCGCCTCACGAAATGGATGTCAAACTCCATCAAGGTATTAGAATCAGTCCCTGAGTCGGAAAGAGCTCCGTCGGTCAAGGATCTAGACTTCGGAAACTCAACCCTGGAGCGAGCACTTGGAGTACGCTGGGATGTCTCAAGCGACAACTTTGGCTTTAACATTTCAGTTAAAGATAAGCGACCAACACGAAGAGGAATTCTCTCTATTGTCAGCTCAATCTACGATCCACTAGGCTTCGCGGCACCCTTCATTCTACCGGCAAAGGCAATTCTACAAGATCTGTGTCACCAGAAGTTGAGCTGGGATGACGACATATCCAACGAAGACCTAAAGCGGTGGCGTGAATGGCTGGGTGACCTGCCCAAGCTAGAAGATTACACCATTAACCGATGTATCAAGCCAAGCGCGTTTGGCGATGTCTCGTCAGCTCAACTCCATCACTTCTCCGATGCATCTCAGATTGGCTACGGTGCGGTGTCGTACCTAAGAATCACTAATGCAAAGGGAGAAGTTCATTGCTCTCTTATAATGGCAAAGCCAAGACTGGCGCCAATCAAGTCGGTCACCATTCCGAGAATGGAACTATCTGCAGCGGTGGTTGCGATAAGATTGGATTCCATGATTAGACAAGAGATTGACCTTAAGATCGATCAGTCCCATTTCTGGACAGACAGTACTTGTGTGCTCAGGTCCATCGAAAATGACGAGAGAAGGTTTCAGACGTTTGTGGCTAACCGAATTGCAACAATTCGCGACATGAGTGTGCCTGCCCAGTGGCATTACGTAGACACGAAATCTAATCCGGCGGATGAAGCTTCCAGAGGTCTCAGCGCCATGGAGCTTATCGAGAGCAAGCGCTGGTTGCATGCACCACCGTTTCTATGGGGCTCAGAGGAGGACTGGCCCAAGAGACCCGCTAGCATGGGAGACGTCCAGGAAGACGACCCCGAGGTCAAGAAGTCTGCGAAATCCTTTGCAACCAAAGCACAAGAGGAAGAGAATGCGACGATCGACGACATCCTGAAACGCTTTTCTTCGTGGGATAAGTTGAAGAAGACGGTTGCTTGGCTGATCCGTTACAAGGCCAACCTTAGAGAAGCTCGACGAAAGCGACAACTCAGACAATCCATGACATATGGAGAGATACAACCTATCAGAGTTGAGGAGCTGAAGAATGCCGAGACAGAGATCCTGAAATTCGTGCAAAATCAAAGCTTTCCCTCCGAGATGACTGCGTTATCCGTAAAGAGCCAGAATGAGAAAGATGTAACAGAGAATCGGAGAGTGAAGAATATGGTGGGTAGAACCAGTCCCTTGCGACAACTCGACCCGTTTTTATCGGATGATGGTCTTTTACGCGTTGGTGGTCGCCTCGGACGTGCTCCAATCAGCGACGAGGCAAAACACCAAGTTATCTTGCCCAAGCAACATCACGTAGTTGAGCTGATAGGTCGCCATCATCACCAAGCGTCCGGCCACTCAGGATTGGAGTATGTGCTATCGATGACTCGGCAACGCTATTGGATCATCAAAGCAAGACCAACTTTGCGACGAATCCTGAACACCTGCTTCAGTTGCAGAAGAAGACAGGCACCAGTAGAAGAGCAAAAAATGGCCCATCTACCTGAAGACCGAGTCACCCCGTCAAAGCCACCATTCTCGTTTACTGGTGTCGACTGCTTCGGGCCATTTCAAGTGCGCCGCGGTAGAATCACGGTGAAAAGGTATGGAGTGCTCTTCACTTGCTTGTCCATTAGAGCAGTACACATCGAGGTTGTGCACAGTTTGGACACTCCATCATTCATCAACGCCTTGAAGAGATTTATCGCGCGAAGAGGCTGCCCGGAAGAGATCAGATCCGACAATGGCGGAAACTTTGTTAGCGGTAACAAGGAGCTTGCAGAAGCAATCGCAGGATGGAATGAAAACAAGATTAAAGAATTATTGTTACAGAAGTCAATCAAGTGGGTGTTTAACCCTCCAGCAGGTTCCCATCACGGCGGCGTGTGGGAGCGCTGCATTCGCACAGTGAGGAAGATTATGAATGCAATTGTCAAGGAGCAGACGTTGGACGATGAGGGCCTCCTGACGCTCATGTGTGAAGTCGAAGCTATAATAAACGGTCGACCTATAACCAAGGTTTCGGACGATCCTAATGATTGGGAAGCACTCACCCCCAATCACCTGCTTCTCCTCCGAGCTGGACCGACGCTGCCACCCGGAGTATTTGATAAAGACGACTGCTACTCTCGTCGAAGGTGGCGCCAGGTACAATACCAGGCCGATGTGTTCTGGCGCCGCTGGCTTAGGGAATACCATCCTACGTTACAACAACGCCAGCGCTGGAACAGGAGTAGAAGGAACCTCGAAGTTAATGACATCGTGATCATTGCTGCCGAAAATTATCCTCGGAGCTCGTGGCCGTTGGGTCGTATTCTAGAGGTTCGCACAAGCAGCCACGATGGACGCGTACGTTCAGTGAAGGTCAAAACAAGAACGAGTCTGCTTGAGCGCCCAATCGACAAGATCGTCTTACTGGAAGGTGCTAACCTTGCTGAAGGCCAGAAGGACTGAACATCACAGACTTCTACACAGATAAGTGAATCTGAACATTCTCATGAACTGTGTCCTGGACACATATTATGACGATAGATGAACAATACGAACATTACGTATATATTTACTCAGCGTTTTGTTAAGATTATATGATTATAGTTTAGTGATTATAAATTTACTTGCATTATTGTAGTATTTAGAGCATTGTAAAGGCTCTGCGTATCGCCTTTAAGGGGCCGGAATGTTAGCTTATTACGCAACTTAATTTAGTTAATATTCATGTTAGGTTATTAATTACAGTTATTACTATTTACCGCCATTCATCTGCTACGCCAATCAAAAATCAATATGTAATTCGAGTAAATACAAGCTCAGCCACGCTTCCTGAGTTATACTTGTCGAATAGAAAACTAAGACTGAACTACTCAGAAATATCTACGCTACATCTACCTCTATCGATCTATTACCTCGTACAAGCAAGCCAGGAGACCAAAGTAAGATCACTAGAATTACTTAATGTATATATTGATTAGCTATCGTGATTATCTATGTTAGAAGCATGCAACAGTAACAATTGATTCTATGCCAGCATTTAGTTACTGATAGGTAATTATGCTTTACTTCATCCTTAGTTCAAACCTACACTCTACACTATCAAACACGATCAACAAATAAAATCTACAAGAAATACACATCAACTTCTACTGATTACAACCAATCAATTCAATCCTTGATTCAAGAAAAATATCTACGATTTGTGAACACTTCAAGACATGTGTTAATAAAGAGAGTTAGCGTTTGATTGTTAGGATTGCTTGTCGTAATGAAACCTACATATGTATATGTACACTCGATTGCATAAATGTTGACAGATCGGACGTGAATATTGTATATTACTTAAAAAATCCAATGATGTATAATATAAGTGGGGAGAGGACAACACATGGACCCCAGGTCCATGGACCCCCATTGTGGACGCCAGGTCCATGGACCACGGTAATGGACCCCCCCCCCCCCTCTCAAATACACAGCAAAATCCCTCAGAAAATAACAGTACGTATAAAAAAATAAATGCAACGATAAGGGTTTAGTAATAATTAATCTAGGCATTACTGTATTTTGCGAACTCAGACATTTAAGTAGTTGGCTTGTAATTTCTTTTTTCGCTTCTGTCAATCAACATAAAAAATAAGTAAATTTTAAAAATAAAAGTCAAAAGACCCAACAAATGGAAACCAAATATGATTTTGAGCTAAATTATGGATCATTTGGTCGACAGTCGAAGAATGTATTAAGTTTTGAATTTGTTTCAGTTTTGAATTTTCCAGTTGACTGTTTGAATTGAATGTCTGAATTCGCATAATATTGAGAACCGCAGTAAAATCGATCGATTGTTTATGCTTCATAAAATGTCTGTATTAAAAACAAACTTCTTAGTCGACATCGTGTAAAAATAATCAGCAACTAGCAAAATGGCAACACAAGTGGAAGTGAAGAACTTACAGCAGCTTGGCCTTTTTATAATTTGGTTGCCTTTTTATCGTTGTGCAAAAATTTCTGGAGCTACTCTGAAGAGAACCAAAAGGGTGGAAACGGATTTAAAAACTGATTATTTTTACACGATGTCGAGAAGTTTGTTTTTAATACGATGAGTTTACTAAACCCTTATCGTTGCATTTATTTTTTTATATTGTTATTTTCTGAGGGATTTTGCTGTGTATTTGAGAGGGGGGTCCATGACGGTGGTCCATGGACCTGGTCCACGATGGGGGTCCATGGACCTGGGGTCCATGTTATATGTCCTCTCCCGTATAAGTGAATGCTTTACTATAATTTGGATGATAGGAAACAGTTTGGCCAAGAAAATCCAAGTTAAAGTTGAATGCAAATGAGGACGATTCTGTATCCGATTTACAGATGTCTGCTACGCTTATGATTTCTATTGTATTTCCCAAATTAATTATTCATGATTTTTTAAAACAAATATACAAATTATATCTAATGATCATGAGATGCAAAATGTTTTAAAAACATGCTGAAATACAACTGTTTAAGCACAAAATAGTGCTTAAAATTATTGTGTTGTCCTTGCTGGATCTCATTAATTATAGATATAGCTTTTATCTCATTCATACAGGTAGATATCATTTAGATATTTGTATAAATGTATACTACAACATTTCTGCAAACGAGTGTATATATGTATATGTATCTTCTCAATACCCATTCAGACAGTTACATGTTATATGCTTCACCATACAATCAATCTTGACCAATAGAATTATATGTTCATCATGTTTATACTAGTATAAGCGTAACTATGAACAGAAGTGTAGAGAGCAAGATGCTGTTGATGATGCTTTGAAAAAGTCTCAGTCTTTGGCAAGTAAAGATGAAGAAAGGGTATGTAATGGATGAGTAACTAGTATGACTGTCAGATTGATTGACTGATTGATTGATTGACTGATTGATTGATGGATAGAATGGTTGATTGAGTGAATGATTGGTGGATATTTGTTTGAGTGATTGAGAATAATTTGAATGGTTTCTAGATTAATTGATTGATTTGATGATTGATTATTAATGAATGTTTGTTGGAGTGATTGAATGGTTAATTCAAGATTGATTGATTGATTTGATGATTGATTATTAATGAATGTTTGTTTGAGTGATTGAATGGTTAATTCAAGATTGATTGATTGATTTGATGATTGATTGATTAATGAATGTTTGTTTGAGTGATTGAATGGTTAATTCAAGATTGATTGATTGATTTGATGATTGATTGATTGATTGATTAATGAATGTTTGAGTGATTGAATGGTTTCAAGATTGATTAATGAATGTTAATTTGTTAGAATGATTGACTGATTGGTACTGGTACTGGTCTTGATGGCCTATCAGTGCAGATTTTATATCTTGCTTCAAATTATATATCTTACTCTTTAACCAAAATTCTTAACCTGAGCCTTGACACTTGTGTTTTTTCTGATTCTTGGAAACTTGCCAGAGTTACTCCATTTTTTAAATCTGGGGACAAGAGATCTGTCAATAATTATAGACCTATCCCTGTACTACCTGTCCTATCTAAATGGTTTGAAAGACACGTTTCCAACCACCTCCATGGCTATACTTAACTGAACATGATCTTTTAGTGTCAAGCCAATCTGGCTTTCGTAAATCTCACTCTACGGAATCACTTCTTGTTTATCTAACTGATGTTCGGCTCAAGGAGATGAATAAAGGGAATCTAAATGGTATTTAACTGTTTGACTTCAAAAAAGCTTTTGACATGGTTGACCACAATGTCCTTCTAGATAAGCTGTCAATGTATGGTCTTACTCATTCCACACTTAAGGTGGTTCCCGCATAATGAATGACCGCTTTGCCGTATTTTTTAACTCGCTCGCTCCGCGTCAATATTGCTTGGATTTTATTGTGCTTAACACAAATACTAATTCAACCATTCTGCTTTTGGACGGTTTATTCAAAATTATCATTGTAAGTAAGAGATAAATACCGAGAACGGAGGCAATAAGCCATATAAATCCCGTGGGCCGTAGGCCCGAGGGATTTATAGGCTTATTGCCGACGTTCGAGGTATTTATCTGACTTAGTTTAAATTTGACAAGGTTTTCGCACGAAGCAATCTGAGTGCTCATTATGAATTCACCGGGATGTATCCATATACAACCCAGGGCTGTATATGGATACATCCCGGTGAATTCATAATGAGCAATTCAATTCTATTCTATTGTTCAACCGGTCAATACCGGAGATAAAGCCCTATGAATAACAAAGAAAACCGTGTCAAATTTAAACTAAGCCGCGTTTGTGAATCCCAGCTAATATTCAAACAACACTATTTTCACTAAAACTGCTGCCAAACGGTTTTCCCTCGTACGATTTTTTTTAAACTTCGCGAACGACCTTTTAAGGTCCCTAGTAATGTTCTGACGAGGTAAGAAGGAAATTGATCGAGCCGAAATCACCAGTTCATATTTTTGTTGTCAATATTTGGACCTATCGGTTGTTACGTGACTTCGGCTCGAACAATTTTCTTCTTACCTCGTCAGAACATCACTATGGACCTTAAAAGGTCGTTCACGAAGTTTAAACAAAATCGTACGAGGGAAAACCGTTTGGCAGCAGTTTTAGTGAAAATAGTGTCGTTTGAATATCAGCTGGCATTCACAAACGCGGCTTACAATGATAATTTTGAATAAACCTTCCAAAAGCAGAATAGGTGAATTAGTATTTGTGTTAAGCATAATAAAATCCAAGCAATATTGACGCAGAGCGAGCGAGTTAAAAAATACGGCAAACAGGTCATGCAAGAGGCTGTCCGTGTAAGAACGGATAAGGTAAATTCCGGCCCCCGCCCGATTTCCCTAATTTTTTTGGTGAAAGACAACCATTATATGTAATGAACAAAAATCATATTTATTTGGATCAATTGTTTTTTTTAAATATTTTGTGAGACGGTTTTCGAAGTTACCTCAAAACCGGAAATGGTATCATCCGAATCCGAGACATTTAACTATAAATGTCGAGCGCTCCCAAAACCTAACGCCATATCCAAACAATTTGAGTATTTTACCTGTCAAAGTTCAATCCTTTTACTTTAAAGTAAGGCTATAACAACTGAATTCTATAAAATTTTGACTGAGTTATACATTTTCTTGTATGCCTTCTGAAAGACGCCGATGAACGTAGAAAGTGACGTACCCGTAATAAAAAAATGTTTTCTTAAAAGTGGGGCCTGATCTGGAATCAAGTCTATTGTAAACCAAAAGTCCTAAGACCAGTTTACTAAAATAGCGAATAAAATCTGTGGACACTCTCACTTCCGCGCCGCAGACAGCTCCCAAATATTCGTGATTTTGATCGAAATCGAAGATAACGCGCTCCGACCGATAGACTAATTGTCTACTCAGAAAATACTGCAAAATGCTCTAAAGGCTACTAAATGTTCGGTTGTGAAGTACAAAGAACAAAGAAATACTATGTCGTGTTTTGAACCTTTGGTTTGGCAAAAATCTACCCATTTCTTGGTGATTTGTTAGCATCATTGATTATTCATTTTGATGTCAAATATGCAAATTAGCTGGACAAGCATTATTTGGTAGTAAACGTCCTCTAGCTCAAAATGTTTTCTCCTTCAAAAAGTAAAACCTAAAAGAGAAAATAATATTTCTAAATAGTCATCAATCAATATTTATTTCAGACTTTCTTAAAACTCTTATTTTGTGAGTCATTCTGATTTTCCACGATGTGCTAATTAATGCACATGTTGATTTTGCAAACCTCAGTTGTTCATTTCAAGTTTTATCAAAATTACATGAACTAAGTTCGAGAACACTACTCAGTAGTACTGATTGTTACGATGGCCGAGAAGGGCCACTTCCGACTTCCGACTTCTGAGTTACGACTTCTGCGTTCCGACTTTTGACTTCCAACTTTTGAGATGGAATACAAAATGGCTGCCAATTCGGACGTCTTTCGAGACCAACATTTATAGACATCCCTTCTTACTCTATTATTCTAAAGCAATATATTATTTGACATTTTAGTATGTAGTATACGGCTGGATATGTTTACGTACGTAGGGCGAGACAAAATACAAAGACGCCGGAGTAAACATTTTCAGCCGTACTCCACACTCGGTTCCTAAGCGCTAGAACGGGTAGGCAAAGCACTGGGCCTTGATGTTATGAGTCAGTCAGTACAAGGCACGTACCGGTACGTACGTTACTAGTCGTTGGAGTTTCAGGTTAGGCATTACAGAGCATCTATTTATTGTACAGAGCATCTATTTATTGTACAGAGCATCTATTTTATTGTACAGAGCATCTATTTATTGGAGTTTCGAGGCTTCGGGAAGAGAAATACAATTGACAAAGGACAATAAAACTTACGGTAAACATAATTTGCCTTTTATTGTTTAACTCAAATTCAGTGTATCCTACAGCTCATGTCTACAGCCGAAGAAATACAAAATATCGTAAAAAATATATATGAGAAGATGACGGCAGAAAGCGTTCAGAATATTCAAGGCTGGAACAAGACTGCAAGACCAAATCAACGGTGAAAAACAGTTCAAAGTCCTACCTGTACTGAGAAAGTAGAGTCGGATTAACTATCAATTATTGTTTATATTGTTTTCGGAGATATTAGCACATTCGTTACGCTGAAATCCGACTTTCAATAAAGTTTATGTATATGTATGTATAGTATGCATGGTTCATTCAACCCAACATGTTGTACACATGGAACAGCTGGAGTATAAACGGGTAAAACACAATTGATAGGTCTGAATGAAGCACATGAAAATCACAATTACGGCATAAAACATAGCTATTGGAGGCGAACCAAAAGACGTTGAAAGTTCAATATACTGTAAATAAACTATAAACTCCCCTGTAATGTCGGATCTCAGAATTAATCGGATCTCAGAATTAGTCGGATCTCAGAATTAGTCGGCTCTCAGAAGTCGGAACTCAGAAGTCGGAACTCAGAAGTCGGAACTCAGAAGTCGGAAGTCGGAACTCAGAAGTCGGAAATCGGAACTCAGAAGTCGGAACTCAGAAGTCGAAAGTCGGAACTCAGAAGTCGGAACTCAGAATTAGTCGGATCTCAGAAGTCGGAACTCAGAAGTCGGAACTCAGAAGTCGGAACTCAGAAGTCGGAAGTCGGAACTCAGAAGTCGGATCTCAGAAGTCGGAAATCGGAACTCAGAAGTCGGAACTCAGAAGTCGAAAGTCGGAACTCAGAAGTCGGAACTCAGAAGTCGGAACTCAGAAGTCGGATCTCAGAAGTCGGAAATCGGAACTCAGAAGTCGGAACTCAGAAGTCGAAAGTCGGAACTCAGAAGTCGGAACTCAGAAGTCGAAAGTCGGAACTCAGAAGTCGGAACTCAGAAGTCGGTACTCAGAAGTCGAAAGTCGGAACTCAGAAATCGGAACTCGGAAGTGACCTTCTCGGCCATCGTAGAGGAGATATTCGAGTCGCAGTCTGTAAGCAACACGAGGCCCTCAAGACCCCGACTGCAAAAAATGTAGATCCACATTCAGTCCTTACGAGTCATGCAAAGAACACGAGGATAGAATAACGGACATTCGGCAGACTTCCACAATCAGTACTACTGAGTAGTGTTCTCGAACTTAGTTCATGTAATTTTGATAAAACTTGAAATGAACAACTGAGGTTTGCAAAATCAACATGTGCATTAATTAGCACATCGTGGAAAATCAGAATGACTCACAAAATAAGAGTTTTAAGAAAGTCTGAAATAAATATTGATTGATGACTATTTAGAAATATTATTTTCTCTTTTAGGTTTTACTTTTTGAAGGAGAAAACATTTTGAGCTAGAGGACGTTTACTACCAAATAATGCTTGTCCAGTTGAAAATGTGGTAGTTGTAGTCAGGCATGTTAAGCGAAAAATGAAAAACTAGAATTGTTGTCACTGACTAGAAATTTAATTTAATTTGGACGTTTCGGTTGATGCTACAACCTTCCTCAGCAGCGATGTTATGACAGGCTATAATAATGTGGATCATTTACATAAACTGTTATATACACAAGGGAAATAAACATGTTCGTTAATTGAGTTGCATTCACGTATAGAATGCCACGCTTCCAAGAAAAGTCTCTTGCCCCATTGGGGTTCACGATCGATGATCCTGGCGTCTTCGAAGTTGAATTGGTGGCCCGTTTCAATGTGGTGTTTGGCTAACAATTATTTTGTGAGTCATTCTGATTTTCCACGATGTGCTAATTAATGCACATGTTGATTTTGCAAACCTCAGTTGTTCATTTCAAGTTTTATCAAAATTACATGAACTAAGTTCGAGAACACTACTCAGTAGTACTGATTGTGGAAGTCTGCCGAATGTCCGTTATTCTATCCTCGTGTTCTTTGCATGACTCGTAAGGACTGAATGTGGATCTACATTTTTTGCAGTCGGGGTCTTGAGGGCCTCGTGTTGCTTACAGACTGCGACTCGAATATCTCCTCTACGATGGCCGAGAAGGTCACTTCCGAGTTCCGATTTCTGAGTTCCGACTTTCGACTTCTGAGTACCGACTTCTGAGTTCCGACTTCTGAGTTCCGACTTTCGACTTCTGAGTTCCGACTTCTGAGTTCCGACTTTCGACTTCTGAGTTCCGACTTCTGAGTTCCGATTTCCGACTTCTGAGATCCGACTTCTGAGTTCCGACTTCTGAGTTCCGACTTCTGAGTTCCGACTTTCGACTTCTGAGTTCCGACTTCTGAGTTCCGATTTCCGACTTCTGAGATCCGACTTCTGAGTTCCGACTTCCGACTTCTGAGTTCCGACTTCTGAGTTCCGACTTCTGAGTTCCGACTTCTGAGATCCGACTAATTCTGAGTTCCGACTTCTGAGTTCCGACTTTCGACTTCTGAGTTCCGACTTCTGAGTTCCGATTTCCGACTTCTGAGTTCCGACTTCCGACTTCTGAGTTCCGACTTCTGAGTTCCGACTTCTGAGTTCCGACTTCTGAGAGCCGACTAATTCTGAGATCCGACTAATTCTGAGATCCGATTAATTCTGAGATCCGACATTACAGGGGAGTTTATAGTTTATTTACAGTATATTGAACTTTCAACGTCTTTTGGTTCGCCTCCAATAGCTATGTTTTATGCCGTAATTGTGATTTTCATGTGCTTCATTCAGACCTATCAATTGTGTTTTACCCGTTTATACTCCAGCTGTTCCATGTGTACAACATGTTGGGTTGAATGAACCATGCATACTATACATACATATACATAAACTTTATTGAAAGTCGGATTTCAGCGTAACGAATGTGCTAATATCTCCGAAAACAATATAAACAATAATTGATAGTTAATCCGACTCTACTTTCTCAGTACAGGTAGGACTTTGAACTGTTTTTCACCGTTGATTTGGTCTTGCAGTCTTGTTCCAGCCTTGAATATTCTGAACGCTTTCTGCCGTCATCTTCTCATATATATTTTTTACGATATTTTGTATTTCTTCGGCTGTAGACATGAGCTGTAGGATACACTGAATTTGAGTTAAACAATAAAAGGCAAATTATGTTTACCGTAAGTTTTATTGTCCTTTGTCAATTGTATTTCTCTTCCCGAAGCCTCGAAACTCCAATAAATAGATGCTCTGTACAATAAATAGATGCTCTGTACAATAAATAGATGCTCTGTACAATAAATAGATGCTCTGTAATGCCTAACCTGAAACTCCAACGACTAGTAACGTACGTACCGGTACGTGCCTTGTACTGACTGACTCATAACATCAAGGCCCAGTGCTTTGCCTACCCGTTCTAGCGCTTAGGAACCGAGTGTGGAGTACGGCTGAAAATGTTTACTCCGGCGTCTTTGTATTTTGTCTCGCCCTACGTACGTAAACATATCCAGCCGTATACTACATACTAAAATGTCAAATAATATATTGCTTTAGAATAATAGAGTAAGAAGGGATGTCTATAAATGTTGGTCTCGAAAGACGTCCGAATTGGCAGCCATTTTGTATTCCATCTCAAAAGTTGGAAGTCAAAAGTCGGAACGCAGAAGTCGTAACTCAGAAGTCGGAAGTCGGAAGTGGCCCTTCTCGGCCATCGTAACAATCAGTACTACTGAGTAGTGTTCTCGAACTTAGTTCATGTAATTTTGATAAAACTTGAAATGAACAACTGAGGTTTGCAAAATCAACATGTGCATTAATTAGCACATCGTGGAAAATCAGAATGACTCACAAAATAAGAGTTTTAAGAAAGTCTGAAATAAATATTGATTGATGACTATTTAGAAATATTATTTTCTCTTTTAGGTTTTTACTTTTTGAAGGAGAAAACATTTTGAGCTAGAGGACGTTTACTACCAAATAATGCTTGTCCAGCTAATTTGCATATTTGACATCAAAATGAATAATCAATGATGCTAACAAATCACCAAGAAATGGGTAGATTTTTGCCAAACCAAAGGTTCAAAACACGACGTAGTATTTCTTTGTTCTTTGTACTTCACAACCGAACATTTAGTAGCCTTTAGAGCATTTTGCAGTATTTTCTGAGTAGACAATTAGTCTATCGGTCGGAGCGCGTTATCTTCGATTTCGATCAAAATCACGAATATTTGGGAGCTGTCTGCGGCGCGGAAGTGAGAGTGCCCACAGATTTTATTCGCTATTTTAGTAAACTGGTCTTAGGACTTTTGGTTTACAATAGACTTGATTCCAGATCAGGCCCCACTTTTAAGAAAACATTTTTTTATTACGGGTACGTCACTTTCTACGTTCATCGGCGTCTTTCAGAAGGCATACAAGAAAATGTATAACTCAGTCAAAATTTTATAGAATTCAGTTGTTATAGCCTTACTTTAAAGTAAAAGGTTGAACTTTGACAGGTAAAATACTCAAATTGTTTGGATATGGCGTTAGGTTTTGGGAGCGCTCGACATTTATAGTTAAATGTCTCGGATTCGGATGATACCATTTCCGGTTTTGAGGTAACTTCGAAAACCGTCTCACAAAATATTTAAAAAAAACAATTGATCCAAATAAATATGATTTTTGTTCATTACATATAATGGTTGTCTTTCACCAAAAAAATTAGGGAAATCGGGCGGGGGCCGGAATTTACCTTATCCGTTCTTACACGGACAGCCTCTTAAGTGGTTCAAATCCTATCTCACCAATAGAAAACAGGTTGTGGCGATAAACTCCAAATTATCTAGTAATGGTACTATTCCTTCTGGAGTACCATGGCCACAATGCAGCATCCTTGGCCCCCTTCTTTTTATTATGTATATCAATAATCTTCCCCTTATTTTTGATGATGATTCCCTCTCCGTTGCTATGTATGCAGATGATGCTACTCTCTATACATCTGCCCCCTCTATCCCTGAACTGAATAATGTCCTAAATAGTAGTACTCTACCTCTTCTTCTGTGAGCATATCATAATGGTATATGGTACTAAATAATAGCACCAAAACTAAAGCCATGGTAATTGGAACATGTGCAAAATTAAATGCAAATGATCACCCACTTTCTGTAATGCTTGGTCCTGACGCTATTTCTAACAGTAATTGTGAAAAGCTCCTTGGGGTCTTTGTCAACTCAAATTTGAAATGGAATGCCCACATTACTTATCTTTTGAAAAAGGCTTCTGGTAAATTAAGTCTCATTAAACGTATTAAACATTTCTTACCTCTTGAACTTCACACAACTCTTTTCAATTCAATCTCTTATCAAGCCCGTTTTGGAATACTGTTGCACTGTTTGGGGAAATCGTTTCATTGATGACCAACGAATTTTCAAGTTTCAAAAGTATGCTGCTCGTACATTTGTACTTTACTTGATGGTGATCACCTTTCCAGATCTGTTCCTCTTTTCAACAAACTTAACTGGTTACCTATTGACTCAATAATCTCTATCTCTAAATTATGTCTTCTGTTTAAATGCTTTAAGGTATCATCCTACCCCAAACGACCGACTTCCGTTCAACACGCTCTAGCTTCAAAACTAAGAATTTTAACTGTAACAAAGTATACATTTTCTTATAGCTCAATAAACATAGAATATTAAGAAAGATGATTTTTTTAAGAAAGAGATAACTGTTAGTGAAATATTCCTTCAAAACCGAAATTTCACCTATGCAGAGAAAATAAGTTTTTGGACAGCCAAAATTCGTCGGCCGTCGAAGATAAACACCTCAATGAGCTTAGTAGATATCACTTGTCAAAACTGTGTCTCCGATTTTTGATATATTGCTCCATTCTTTAATTATCCGGTTTCAAAGTTTGAGTACTGTCATAACTAGTAACTTTTGTATATATCAAAGCACAACTTTTGAAAGATATAAAATACCAAAAATCGGAGACACAGTTTTGAAGATCAATTATCAGACATGGACTTTGCGAAGTCTCAAATAAATCCGATAAAATCCCTTTGTCCAGGAACTCCAAATGTGAGCCTATTTGTTGGCATTTCGTCTTTTGAGAAAAAGCCGAAAGAAGGTCAATGTGCCTCTGTTTACATAAGTAGATTAGTCCATTCCATGACAATGGGATCTAATTACTCACTGACAGATGGTGACCAGATAGTGGCCAGATAGTGACCAGAGTATCAGTTTTCCAATCACGCAACGTCCTCGTGGTTGTTGCCTAATCATTTCACGCTTGCGGGAAATTACGTACATTGCCAGTTCACATTTGTTCTTTGTTCATTGGTACATGTGTTCGTTTTGACGCTGGTCAGTACGTAGTTGAGGTTGGTATGTCCGTTCAATTACCATAGACGTGAGTGCTGTTTACAGCTTGCTTGTCAACAACTTTTCTCTTCATATGAAATCCAAAATTCGTTTTTTGATTCTAACTTTGTAGCAAAAAAAATATTTTTAAATTCTGTTTTTTGGAGATGATAGATAATATTCAATTTTATTTGATTGTCAAAAAATCTCAAAACCGGTGGTTTGAGAGGTTTTTGGGGTAGGATGATACCTTAATAATCAAGCCCCTCCCTACCTTATTGACCATTTTACTCAAATCAGTAACATTCACAATTACTCTACTCGTTCATCTACTCTTGACAAATTATATCTTAACACAAGCTTATGTAAGAATGACAGCGGCAGAGGTACATTTGAATACAGTGGGCCAGTGTTCTCTGGAATAATCTGTCTATCTCGTCTAAATCTTTTTCCTCTACTAAATCCTTCCGTACCCATCTTACTAAAGCTTTACCTTAAGTCACAGTCTAATTTTGATTCTTTTACTATCAAACGCCAGTACTGATAACTCTGATTACTATAAATACATCTTCACCGCATTATGTATTTAATTAACTTAATCAAGTGTCACATTTTTAATTAACAAATTTAAATATTATTGTAGTTTATTTATCATTTCTATTTATTGTAAATTATTGTTTCATCATGTCAGTGTTTTCAATTGTAACTAGTATTTGTTTCTGTAATTATTGTAATCAGTAGTTATTGTATCTAGTGGGCCAAATTGGAGACCAGTATTGTTGTATTGCTGTATTTGTAAACCCACTTAAAATAAAGATTATTATTATTATTATTATTATTATTATTGATTGATAATAAATTGATGATTGATTGAATAAATGTTTGATCGATGGATTGATGGATTGACTACATGTAGATGAATGATTTTACAGCTTAGATCCAAACTTGGAAGGGCAAAAACTGCGGCAGAACAAGCAGGTACAACCATATCTTTATTTTTACAAAATGTTGACAATATTTGTCATTCATTTGTCGAGATTTTACTTTG
This sequence comes from Actinostola sp. cb2023, assembly GCA_033675265.1. Taxonomy (NCBI): domain Eukaryota; kingdom Metazoa; phylum Cnidaria; class Anthozoa; order Actiniaria; family Actinostolidae; genus Actinostola; species Actinostola sp. cb2023. The sequence goes on from JAUJYZ010001029.1 coordinate 178,606, forward strand.
ACAGTCGTTCATTAATGGGTTTGTTTTTATAGTATGGTTTATATCAATCAGTCTGTTAGAGGCCCTTATACGATACATTTTTATAGATACAGCTTATCAGAATTCAGTTCGTTCATTGGAGGAAGCGCGGGTATCCTGGGAACATGAAATGGCTATCTGTTGTAACGTAAGTAGCTTTCAGTGCCTACGTCACGAAGTGTCGAAAAATGCTCAATCCATGCCAGACGTCTGCCATGTAGGCTGAGACTTACAGATTTAGGAAATAAATTGAACCTGTTTTAAAGAGTATTCTTTGAATCACTACACCCGAGATGCAATTTCAATTTTGGATATTTATTTTCAGGTTTCCCAAGATTTAGAAGAAGAGCGTATCGCATATCTTCGCAACGAAATGTGGATTTACGCTAATCTGGGTTCCATAACATGTGTGAAAGAAGACGAGGTACAGTAGCGTGTTCTTTCCATGATATCTAGCTATAACTGCCTTGTAAAGAACAAAAGAAGGAAACAGATAAGGAAAGAGAGAGGGAAGGAAACAGAGAATGAGAATTATAAACAGAGAATTTAAGATGGGTGGTAGGAAGGAAGGAAGGAAAAAAGGAAGAAAGGAAGGAATGATGTATGGATGAACGGAAGGCATGAAGGATGGATGGAAGGAAGGAAGGAAGGAAAGGAGAGAAGGAAAGGAAGAAATGGAGAAATGAAGGAAGGAAGAATGACGATGTTAAACAAGTGTAAACTTGTGACACTGACTCTTTCGTCTCTATATTTGTTGATTATTTTATTGGTTGCTATTTATTCTAGATGTAATAATAATAATAATAATAATTATAATACTTTAATAATAATAAGCTTTATTATATATCTGTGACGTAATTTTACCAAATTTGGTCATTTTTGAGGGCCGATATGAGACGTTAATGCCCTGTAGAAATCCGTAATGCCCTGTTCACAACTCAAAAAACTCAAAAAACAATATTCAGATAAAATTACGTCACAGTTATATAATAAATCCCTCATTAGATGTTTTCTCGGGTATTACGGGCTGACATTTTACTCGTTGCTCGCATTTTTCCTCGCCCTGCGGGCTCGGAAAAATACGTTCGCAACTCGTAAAATATCAGCCCGTAATACCCGAGAAAACATCTAATAAGCTGTATTTATTATATTTTGTGTCAAAGAACGCACGAAATATGCACAAGAACGCGCGAAATATGGGACCGTATTTTGGGTAGTTACTTCAAACTGGCTTTCCAATCATTCATGCAGACTCGTGCGATGAAAATTAACCAATCAGCGTGCGAGAATTCTACATTGGCTAGCGCGCGCTCGTACAGAGATTTCAAGTTTTCACTGTAAGTAGTTGTTTTTCTTTCACCAGCAAATGACTCGTAAAAATACACAGCCGTATTAGATGCTTAGCCGACTAATAACCTCTATTTATTTATACAGGGTACATGCCCTCAGCCTAGGCTGTTCTCAAGGATATCCCTTTACTAAGATAATAACTAGGATACAAATATAATACTTATATAATAATAATAATAATAATGATAATAATAATAATAATAATAATAATAATAATAATAATAATAATAATAATAATAATAATAATAATAAGCTTTATTTATACAGGGTACATGCCCTCAGCCTAGGCTGTTCTCCTGAATGTCCCTGTACTAAGACAATAACTAGGATACAAATTAATATAATACTTATATAATAATAATAATAATAATTTAATAATAATAATAATAATAATAATAATAATCTCGAAACAAATAATAATAATAATAATAACTTTATTCCTCAAAACAAATTACAAATAAGAGATAGAAAAATAGATAAAAATCCTTATTTACAAAATTTAAAATGATCGCTTGGATTGTTTAATAACAATTAACTAATGATATTAAATACAAACAAAATAATAATAATAATAATAATAATAATAATAATAATAATAATAATAATAATAATAATAATAAGCTTTATTTATACATGTACAGGGTACATGCCCTCAGCCTAGGCTGTTCTCCTGGATGTCCCTGTACTAAGACAATAACTAGGATACAAATATAATACTTATGTAATATAAATAATTGGGGGGGGGGGGGGGGGGGGGGGGTACTTGGTTAAAAAATGGTTAGGTATGTGCGGCGAGATGTTCAGACCTGGACCCTGTTTTTGGAATTTGTCACTCGAAAACCTGGATTTACGAATTTCCCAAATAAAAAAACCTGGATTTACGAATTTTTATTGACGATCTGATACGATGCATTCATCAGGATATTTTGCCAGACTAAGACTCTAACACCTTTACGTCTGACTGACGCCATTATTATTGTTCATGCGGAGTTTTACTGAATCGCCGATACCACATGCAAATTATTAAAAATTAATAGGTGTTTTTTAGGCTATAACCTGGACTAATGATGTTTATGCGTTCATCTTACCTGGAAAAGATGGGTGGAACGAAGGAAGTATTAAAATTGATCATAATATTTAGCAATTATTGGACGAGGTTGAGCAAAATATCGTGATTTGTCACTGGCGAGCAGAATAATTAGGCAAATAATTATCTGCGAGCCACTGACAAAATCACGATATTTTACAAAAACCGAGTTCAATAATTACTCGTGCCCAGGCCGTAGGCCGCACGAGTTATAAAACCCAACGCGTATTTTATTACTCGTGCCCAGGCCGAAGGCCGCACGAGTTATAAATATGAAGTCAATTCATGGACAATATATTCATGTCGTGTCGTCACGTCATCTCGTTTTGTCGACATGTCAAGTCGTCGTTCTACCACATCGTCTCGTTGTTTTTGTACTTCGTCCCGTCGGGTTCCGAAGTCGATTCGTCAACAATTTATCCTTGTCGTCATCTCGTCGTATCGTCTTTTACAGTCTTTTACCACTTCGTCTCGTCGTTTTACCTCGTCGTCTCGTCGTGTTTTACCACCTCGTCTCGTTGTTTTACCTCGTCGTCTCGTCGTGTTTTACCACCTCGTCTCGTCGTTTTACCTCGTCGTCTCGTCGTTTGACCACGTCGTCTCGTCGTTTTACCACATCGTCTCGTCGTTTTACTTCGTCGTCTCGTCTTGTTTTTAACAGGTCGTCTCGTCGTTTAACCACGTCGTCTCGTCGTTTTACTTCGTCGTCTTGTCGTTTTACCACGTCGTCTCGTCGTTTTACCTCGTCGTCTCGTCGTGTTTTACCACGTCGTCTCGTCGTTTTACCACGTCGTCTCGTCGCTTCGTTCGGTTTACAGCCGGGTATGGACCTTTTCGTAGTTTCCCAGAATGCTTCATGATTCTGCGCGCGCAAGCGGAAATTCAGTAGAAAACTTAGACTTTTAAATTAAAAGTGCGTAAGAAGAACTACAAAGATAGATGCAAATTCTCAAGCAAAGAATATATTTTTTTCCTGTTCTTGATTAGTTACAGTAGTCCTCAATATACACGATCAATTCTAAATATTATTTTTTTTCCCTGACCTCGCTTGCGCGCGCAGAATCGTGAAGCATTCTCTGGGCTCCCTGTATGTTCCGATAAAGAACAGAGGAATTGTGGGAACGATAAGCACATGGTTCATCACTTCAGTTGGTTGTCAAACGAGCCAGTTCTACAAACGATGGAAGAAGTGAAAGATATCCTTAAGGATGCATTGAATCGAATTGAAAGAATAACGTCTGTTACATCAACGACCACTTCGCAGTCTTCTGGCTCTGGATCGGGTTTTCAATCTAGCCAAACTCAATCTACACTTGGAACATATGTAAATACAGTAGTGTAGCAGGGTGCCATGGCCCCATCATTTGGGAGTGAACATGACCCCTTGCACATGCAGCCATAACAAAAGTGGTTTGGTTTATTTCATGTAACTAAGTCATCTAGTTACATGTAGGAGTTACCCACTACATCTGCAGAAGGATCAATAATCAGCAAACTTATTGTCGAAGAGAGTAACAAATCTGTCCGTGTTCACTGTACGTTCACCCCGCTGCACCGGCTGTGAAACACAACTATTAAAGCTTATATTAAATACAGTTGTAAAATACGCGCGTTTACACAATTAATATAAGCTTAAGCTTAATTCAAAATAAAAATGAATGGATGGGACAAACAAACAAACAAGAAAACTTATCATGAAGAGTACCTACATCACACGGTCAAGCGCCACATCTGACAAATCGCTAAACGATTTTCTCTGTAGTCCATAATCAGCAATCCGTCTTTGAATAGTTTTACTTGATACACCAAACATTTTAGCAATCAAGGAAGTAGAGAAAGAAAGTTCAAGGTACATTTCCAACCGTTCTTTACAAATAAATATTTCAGTTCGCCCACGACACCCCGTGGAAATAAATATTGGCCCTTTATTGGTGGTATTCATACTGGCTGACAATGCATTTCTTGCTTGTTGTAGTCCAGAGTAGATTTGTGAAGGAACGTCATCGTCAAACAACACTGAAATCCTAGCCAATATGTTTAAGATTCTGTCTATGAATGCACATAAATAGTCACAATCATCTCGGTCTTCAAACATTCGATCGTTTAAACGACTGAGTATTTCTTCTATACTTGAACGAAGCCAACTTTTTACTTCCGACAGCATTTCCGCCATTTTACATGAGCCAACATAAGCACCAGCGCGGAGAGCCGCTGACCGGCCTTCACGACGAGACGACGAGGTAAAACGACGAGACGATGTGGTAAAACACGACGAGACGACGAGGTAAAACGACAAGACGACGAAGTAAAACGACGAGACGACGTGGTTAAACGACGAGACGACGTGGTAAAGCACGACGAGACAACGTGGTAAAACGACGAGACGACCTGTTAAAAACAAGACGAGACGACGTGGTCAAACGACGAGACGACGAGGTAAAACGACGAGACGACGTGGTAAAACACGACGAGACGACGAGGTAAAACGACGAGACGACGTGGTAAAACACGACGAGACGACGAGGTAAAACGACGAGACGACGTGGTAAAACGACGAGACGACGTGGTAAAACGACAAGACGACGAAGTAAAACGACGAGACGACGTGGTTAAACGACGAGACGACCTGTTAAAAACAAGACGAGACGACGAAGTAAAACGACGAGACGACGAGGTAAAACGACGAGACGACGTGGTAAAACACGACGAGACGACGAGGTAAAACGACGAGACGAAGTGGTAAAAGACTGTAAAAGACGACACGACGAGATGACGACAAGGATAAATTGTTGACGAATCGACTTCGGAACCCGACGGGACGAAGTACAAAAACAACGAGACGATGTGGTAGAACGACGACTTGACATGTCGACAAAACGAGATGACGTGACGACACGACGACATGAATATATTGTCCATGAATTGACTTCATATATAAAACCCAACGCGTGTTTTTTTCGTTTTTTTGGGCGTCAGAAAATCGCAAAGTTGTGCAATATCCGGTCACATGCTATCGAGACCAAATATAAATAGGGGAGAGGGTTGGGGATCAGCGAATGGGGAGGGCAAGGGGAGAAGGTTTGCAACGCCTAGTACCGGGGCCTATTGTGTATTGGAACCATTTATATACAAACATTTATCTTTCTCTCAATCGATGTGGGACATTGTCAAATCCAAAACCGTCACTAAAAATAAAGTCCGAATCAAATCAAATCAGATTATAGGGCAAATGGGATGTATTTACACAATGATATGGTCAAAGCTGGTGTATGTCTAGCGGCGTCAGAGCGAAAGAATGGGGTCTTGTACTACTGAATTGTCTCGCACATGCGCAATGTGTTATATAGGTGTCGTGATTCCCGATCTAAAAAGCGGCTAAATTAAATGTGTTGGCCAAATGAAGGATAAACAGACGAGGTATAAAGCAACAAGTCAGAGCCCAGGCATCCACCACGGCTTAGAAATTGCACACACCACCACGGCTTAGAAATTGCACACAAATCCTAACTTCGGCCTTCATCGGTCGCTGTTCAGCGCTCGTCAACACATCAAAATTCACAAGACAACTCGGACCCATCATCGAATAAATACAACTCAAAACCTCAAGAAAACTACACAGGGGACTTCAACAACTATTATTCTTTATTTCTAGTATTTTTTAGGGAATGATATAGAAAAATTATGCTTTTGAGAAACAAACATACTCATAAGACTCAAAACTATAAAATGACCGGTTGAACCAAGATTTTCGAATCGCTCAACCACCACAATTTCTTGCTCAAATTTCTACACCAATTTGTTCTTTAATTTTCAGACTACTGTTGTGAAGACATTTTTGAGAATCTCATACCCTTTGAAGGCTTTCTAAGAGCTCATTCCTGATCCAACCGAACGACTGAAAATCCAAAGACGTCACGATCCACGGATTTCTACGTATGGGCTACCTGTAACCACAGGAAGCCCAATTATACAACTGACACACACGAACATTCAGTGAAAATCTTTATCGTCCAAGAAGATAAGCACACGAATAGCTGGACGTCTATGTGTTCTACTAGAAAGGAAACCACAAGCTTATATTTATGGTATTTTATATTTCGAAGTCTAAATGAAAAATCGACCGACAACAACTATCAATCGTTGAATACATTTTTATATACCAAGATAATGGTCTCTTGATTTTACTTTTAAAATGTTCAAATATTTTCACTCTAAGAGCGAAATATAAAACATACCGCATTGATCACGAAGGATAACTGCAACATGTGCTGGTTCCAGGTAGAAAAGGGAAGCTTTCAAGCAAAAATCAAACTCGTATACAAACTTGATTTCTCTCAGTTAGTCAGTATACATGTATACTATCCTGAAAAACCTTTGTTATTCAAATCAAGAACTCTTTGTAGAACGAGGCATACAACAATATGAACTATTGTTATTCAAATTTTCAGGAATTCAGGACGGTGATATACTGAGAAAGCCCCCACACTGACACTTCCACAGGGATCCCAAGTCTACTCTGGTCCTCAGCATGTACTGCATGCAATCCGGCACCAGGGCACGAGTGAACCCTGCTCACAGGGTCTAGTTGTTTTATCATTCACGTTATTTTCTCTCACCTAAAGCAACTTTAACTCTGGAAAAATCGAGCCATATGCTATTGTCGAGGAGAACGAAAACACTTATTCGTAGGAAGTTATCTGCAGTGACGTAGTCGTCTCTCGACCTATGAAAATCACACAGAAAATAATGTGAATGATAATATAACTTCAATGTAGAAAAGATGGGTGGAAGGAAGGGTGGAAGGAAGGAAGGGTGGAAGGGTGGAAGGAATTGAAGGAGTATGAGGATTTTATTGGTTCCTTAATTTATTCTAGATGTATCAGTGTTTTTTGCTTCCTATTTATTCTATATGTATGAGTATTTTATTGCTTTCTTTTTATTCTTGATGTAAGAGTATTTTATTAATGGTTCCTATTTATTCTAGATGTATGAATATTTTATTGGTTCTTATTTATTCTAGATGTATGAGTATTTTATTGGTTCCTATTTATTCTAGATGTATGAGTATTTTATTGGTTCCTATTTATTCTAGATGTATGAGTATTTTATTGCTTCCTTTTTATTCAGGCTTGATGTAAGAGTATTTTATTGGTTCCTATTTATTCTAGATGTAGGAGTATTTTATTGGTTCCTATTTATTCTACATGTACAATGTATGAGTATTTTATTGCTTCCTATTTATTCTAGATGTATGAGGACATTCGTAAATCTCTCGAACTTTGTGACGTTGACACTGATATCAAACTCTTTATTAGCATGAAACAGACCGGGTCTGAAAAACCAGGTACAGATTGTTTCCTTTATAAGCATTCGGTACCTATGTCACATAACACAATCTAAGACATGTAAGACAAAATTTAGACTTGACCATTATACAATTACTGACTTAAGAAACTCATTTTTACGTCCAGCGTCCATTGAGTATGAAAACTATTACATGGCACAGTCGTCACAAAAGAACCCTGGCATGAGTGGAGTACCACGTGATACCGCCCCCAACAAAATGCAGCGTAGGCCACCAGCAGCTTTACCACTAATACAGACTTCAGAAGGTATGCACGCCATAGCACTCTTCGTATATAACGTACACAATACCCTCTATATTTAATCTTAGGCCCAGGGCGAACGGCTTCGACCCAGGCGAGAGGATTGGGACTGGTAACCCTCAATTAGTTTACACTTGTGTAAGCTAGGCAAATAATTGACACGTTAATAAAGGTTATTATTATTATTATTATTATTATTATTATTATTATTATTATCATCATCTCCGTTGTCTCTTTGTCCCCAGTCTATTCTCCAGCTCTGTCGAACACAGGGCACAAACCCATTCTCGTACCCAGAGCCCACTCGTCATTTGGTTCGTCGCTGGCTCTGGGAAACCCTGACATTTTAGCGAATTTCATTGGCTGTTGAAATCAACAATGAATGATCGTATTTGATTGGTCCATGAGATAAACAAAGATTCAAACTTGCAAAGCGAACGAAGCGAATGGACAGCGACGGTTGTAGTAATTTCATACAATATTATTTTCAAAAACTATATACCTTTTTTGAATAATAAATCAATGGAAATGAGTGACTCGTTGACTGTGTAGACATAAATTCGTAAAGGGAGATCTAACAATACATAAATTATAAAAGTAACGGCTACAGACACAATCGATCGTACTCGCTTTGAGTATTCAAAGGAATATTTTTATAATTGAAGAGAAACAATAACAAAGCGGAAGACAGGAAGGTTCACATGCAAGATTATATTAGAACATGTATTTATCGTCCAGCCTTTATCGCAACAGAGCCAGAGAAGAACCGGTGATGAACGTCGAAGGGATTTTAAACGGCTACACGAAGATAAATGTACAAACTTGTGTACTTGTTACATTGTTTGAATATTCAAACCAACGTGAACACTACGTAGCCAGTAGACTCTTCCACAGTACCCGCTCTCAGCGGTCTTTAGTATGAGCATGCGCTCTGACGACTTGGTCGTCAAAATTTGACGACCGAGCAACAGGGTTTCCCAGAGCCAGCGACGAACCAAATGAGGAGTGGGCTCTGGGTACGAGAATGGACACAAACCGTATATGTAGATGCCGTTTCTAATCCGTGCATTCTTTATTTCATGCATCTGTTGATGACTGAAACATAGGGACAACGTGATTGCCTTTCCCCACTCCCCTTTGCAACTATCATACTGGTTACCAACGCCCATGCATGAAAACTTGGAAGTAATGTTTCAAAGCCGAGAATGAGGTCGGACTAGACGGGGTTTCCAGTCCGAGGCGAAGCCGATGACTGGAAACCCTAGTCTCCCTCGCATCCGTCTTTAGTTCCGTCACGCAACGCTCTCGGCCCACTGACGGCTGCTTAAACCCGAACAACATTCCTTTCCCTTTGTTATCGCCCAAGCAATTAGGCGGTTGACATAGTTTGAAATAGGCCAATCACAGGTCAGAAATATACGTCGCTACTCAACACAGCACGCCAACGTTCGTACGTGAGCCACGCTTCCGGCGAGCCGTACACAATAGATTCAGTTGAATAATAAAAATTGAATAATCGATCCCTTCTTGATCTTTAGACGTTTCTACCCTGTCTGTACATTGCTCATGTAGACTGCAGACAATCCTAGGCCTGTCAGGTACTTGGTCTTTCATGAAGCTATAAATCAGCGGGAAAACAACAACAATATGACCAGACTTTTTTAAACACTTCGTGTCGATCAAACACGAACGGAAGAAGTCAAACTGAACTTGATAGATCAGGGATTTTTCCCAAAGCCTTGTCGGTAGATTTATGAACATATATTTCTCTCTTATAGTTGTCTGAATTGCCTACTTCTAGTGATGATTTACACCAGGAATTCTAAAAACGTTGAGACTAGTTATTTGATCGCTCGAAAGAATTAATAAAAGACAAGCTATGATTGGTCAAAAGATTTTGGAGCGAATGACTTCTGATTATGAAAGCCACACTGTGATTGGTTAAAACCGGGAAAGGAATGTTGTTCGGGTTTAAGCAGCCGTCAGTGGGCCGAGAGCGTTGCGTGACGGAAATAAAAACGGATGCGAGGGAGACTATGGAAACCCCGTCTAGTCCGAATTCGAGGTTTTGGAAAGACTTCTCATACTCATTAATTATTACATGCAATGACCTAAAGGCAACACATAAAGAGTTGCAAGATTTTAGCCCAGAAAAGCAAGAATTCCAGTCTGCATATTCTCTGCTCATGCGCAGAGTCGAGGACATCGTATCCCACATATGTTGGACTCTTGAGTAGCATGAAGTAGAGCCTGCTTTCAGATTGAATCTAATTCGGACAGAGTGGTATTGCCTCTACTCTGTCCAAGATCCCGATGATTGTTATATGATGGATAAGAACTCAGGAAAGAGTACTTTGAAATCCATCATTTCAAAGTCGTTGGACTCTGAAATTCATTTCAAAGTCCTTGGACTTTGAAATGCATTTCAAAGTACTCTTGAGCGGACTTTCCGGGGTTTCCAGGTCCATCATGTGACCGGATTTGATGTACCGGATTGGCTGGTTACCTCATGAATAATGAATGAGTTTGAGAAGCATTTTTTCAAGTTTCATGCCTCAAGAGCCGATACTCTAAGTGTTTGCATTGAGGCACGTGTTTTCTCTCGCCCTTACAGTTAATCATAATATCCATATATGGAAATCTTTCCTATTTTAGGTAACACTGAAGTAGATCTGTACTCCACAGTCAATGAAGTCAAATCGAACCCTAACTACAAGCAGACCCAGAGTACATCGCGCCAGAAGGAACGGACATGCGTAGCACTATTTGACTACGATTCTCAGGGAGAACAAGAGCTGACATTTAAAGTCGGTGACGTCATCAAAATACTCTACCAAGAGGGAGGGGTCTGGTGTCCTGTCAAAAAACATTGTTGTTTAAGGTCATAGTGTCATGGGGTTCAAATCTCATCTGGAAACACAGATTTTTTACACTTCTCCGTCATTATCATTTCATTTTATATGTATGGTCTACACAAATATTTGCCGCCATAATACATTTTATTTCAATTATGTTAGTCCCCCCAAAAGGGTGAAAGGTGCGATCCTGAAGTATCATCGTGACTTTCTAATTTGCAGCCATATTACCTTAAATGAACGTCTTGTACTAAACAAGCCCCAAATATTCAAGTGACAATTCCAAAATGAAGATGGCCAGATTGTTTTTTCGAAATGGACAGGGAATTAGGGTAGAAGACTTTAATAAACCAATCGAATCCGCGGAATCCAATCGAATCCGTGAATCCAATCCAATCCGGGAATACAAACCAATCGAATCGAATCCGGGGATCCCTTCCAATACAATCTAATCCGGGAATCGCCATTGAATCCGGGAATCCAATCGAATCCCGAATCCAATCGAGATCCGTGAATCCAATCCAATCCCCGAGACTGAGAATGTGTGAATGAAAAAAACGTTCGACTTTGCATTATTTAGAGCGATATCAAGCATGTTTATCTTTGACTGAAATGAAGGATACAGTCCGTATCAAGCCGTGGTTGTTTTCCTCTGAGACTTACAAGAGGCAATAGAAAACAAACTCAATAAAAAAGCTAGCAACCAAGGTACAATGACAACAATTTTTCCCCTGCTGACTGGATTCATCGATCGCACCAATCCAGTAGTCATTTGTGAGGTTCTTACTCCGAGGTACACATGTACATGTATTAAACCCAGTTTTGTTGTGCGATTCTAGGGTTGTGTATGATGTTGGATTATGTATTGCTCTACATGACATTCTCAGCATTGGTGATTCATACATTGTTCCTGGGTGATGGTTCATCTCATACACCAGGTTTGTTGAGCTTTTAGCATTATGCCGTGCAGTGTATACACGTGCCATTATAGTAAGTAAGTAAATTTATAGGATAGAGTGCCAAGTTAGAAAAGCTATGAAAACTAAATAACTAATTAGTACTTAATAGCACTATGAAACTGTTTACAATAGAAAACAATAGCACTATTTAGTACTATTTAACATTAGTCCACCAAGGTGAGGTGATATCGGTGAATAATAACCAAGACGAAGTCGAGGTTATTATCACTGCTATTGCACTGAGCCTGAGGTTGACTAATTGTTTTAGTAGAATTACACAGGTGATTATTTGAAAAAATAAAAATAAAATAAGCATTTAAAAAAAAAAAAAAAATTTTTCATATTTCAAAAGCTGGCAGCCAATTTTGTCAAAATGCTGTAGGGTAAACTATCGAGAAATAGTCCGAAGTTCTCGACCAATCAGCACGCTTGATTTTCTATAATCACCTGTGTAATTCTACTAATTAAAATTAGTACTATTTCACGAACGCTTTTCTAAATGCAACTCTATAAATTTATGGTCTACTGAACCCGTTTTATTACTGAGTCAATATGTGTAACATGATATCTGTGTCACGCAACAGTTGCTAAATCGCTGCATATAAAACCACCTGAGAAGCTCGACTTTCAAGTTGATGATATATGCATGCACATACAATGTACACGTACGTATTCAGTAATGTACGCTGCATTTATATATTCTCTTTTTCCATCTTAGTAAGTTATCGATTTGTTGTCTTTCGGCCTTTTATTGATGAGATATTGAGGGAAGAATACGAAGCTGCAACCGTGAGGGTGTTCAAGGTACTGTGATGTATGATCAATAAAGGAGATGTTTTGAATTAGCATTTAAACCATTATGGTGAAATAAACTAGTGAGCTATGCTCATTAACCATGATCCAATTCCAATGACTTTCTGGTCATGATATTTCAAAATAAAATCCATTTTTATGATCGAATGTTTATATTTTTCTGCAGTATCTTATGGAGTTCTTTGATGATATTTTCATTCCATTTGAGTATCTCCAGCAGCCATCAAAATTGTATCCTCTTCTTAACAAACCAATGTTTATGTGTGTTTCTAATGAGCAGCACATGAAGTCTGAGGTCCCATGCTACATGTAGTCAGAAGTTTGGAGCTTGGAGAGAAAAGATGTATTAAGTCTTATTTCTCTCTCCTGGGTTCAAATGCCTCACTCGAAAACTTCAGCTGTTTTTCAGTTTTGTGAAAAAGAAAGTTTCTTGCACTGTTGAGCAGACTAGAATATTATTGCATATTATGACCTTAACTCTAGCGCATCGAGGAGGAGGAGCCAACTATGGGTATGGCAGTACCAAACAGAGGACGGTACTCATGACATGTTCATGGATATCAATGAAGAGATTTCGTTTCCGTGTTTGTTGACGAGGCGATAACATTCGGCTAGTTTTAAAAACACTAAAATTTATTTTTAAATCAGAGAAGTTTCATCGCACTATGATTATAAGAGTGATATATTATTTCATTAATTAAAACACGGGCTTAGATTTTAGCGGGGTTTGCAAACTCAAATTAACTTCCGTGATAAGTTTTTTCCTATTAAAACGGTAAAAGAAAAAAAACTGAAGAAATAAATAAAGTAACAAGAAAAAAAAAGGAGCAAGAAATAAAGGTTGAAATAAAAATCATGCCCGCACCGAGAGTCGATCCCCGGGTCGCTGGTTTCCAAATCCCAGCACTTAACCAGAGGACCACGTTAGTCAATAAATTTCCATAACAATAACCGCTCCACGATAGACTACTAAATTTACCCTCGAAAACAGTCGGAAGTACAGATAGCTTGAAGTGGTACGGGGCAGTCATTTAGGACTAGGATACGACTGTTTCCCTCCCTCTTTGACTACTTCGCTGATTGTGTACTACCCGATAGCGCGGATGAGGCTGAAATCTTCGTCCTATACGTAACATACGGTGACTCAGCATTTAAGTCTGGGAGTATGGTCGATTTTTAGTGTTTTGCATACAATTTCCGAAGTAGCGCGCGCGGGTTCGAGTCCGGTCAGTCAATTTTTTTTTTTGTTCACGTTTTTTTTTGGCTGTTTATCATTTTATTATTCCTTTTCTTTTACACTTAATTTCTTTTCTTAATGTTTTACAAAATCCGCCAGGAGCCACACCGGCTTTGTATGGCACCAAACATATATCCTCTTTTTAAAGAGCTATATTCACATAGATGACATAGATGACATCTTTTTTATTGTAAGTTTTTTGAGGACACACTATAATACTTCTCTCAGTATCTTGACTCTCAATCTGTTATACTAAGTGGGACACCAGGTCACTGGGACACCTTCACTACTGTACATATTCCCGGGCCGACCCGGGACACCTCTATTATACATTGCAAACTTAGCACACTACATGTATATCTCAGTCTGTTATACCAAGTGGGACACCGGGTCACTGGGACACCTTAACATACTGTCCCGGGTTGCCCGGGAACAGTGGGACAGTATGTTAGGTGTCGCAGTGACCCGTATAACAGACTGAGATATACATGTAAGTGTGCTAAATAAGTACAATGCACAATGTATGTAGAGGTGTCCTGGGTCGGCCCGGGACAGTATAGTAATATATCCTCACTGCACACCATCATCACTGCACGGGAATAAGTTATGGGTAGCGACGCGCGACCGCAATGGCAACAGGAATACAGCAAGGATAAAAGAGAGCAGAGAGTTCCGTCAACCACCGCCAGGGGGGGTGGGTGGGGCAAAAGACTCCTAACCGAAGATCAAACGTCGGTGAAATGGCCCACGTTCAAGCCAAACACGCGCATTTATACCAAGGGACCGCAAAGCATTACTACGGCGAAGCACGGACTAAAGCACGTGGGTAGTTTTATTTATTTTACTTATTTTTCCCGTGCAGCACTAATTATGTATGCAGTGGAGAATATTAATATATCCTCACTGCACACCCATCAGCACTGCACGGGAATAAGTTATGGGTAGCTCCCGCTCCCGCCTACGACAATATGTCATCGACGCAACTAACTGTCTGGAGAAACAGAATAACAATCACCGAGTAGGAGAAGAACCCTGAACTTTTATCTAACCTCTCCCCAATACTCAGAAATGTTGATCCAAAAATATTAAAACACTATGGAACATCGACTGACCCAAATTGGGGAATGAAGACACCCCATTTACTGAGAATTCGAAATGGGTAACACTCGAGGGTCCACGACCCAGACGACATGGATTAACTACCACCATTTCAGGAGAAAAGCCAAAGGCAACGAAGGGGGGCGAGGTTCCCTGGTCGACAATGCACATAATTGAATCATCATCAGGGAGTTGCCACAACAAGTAGGCCTGAACTACTCGCGAAGCGGTAGTCCAGACAGAGCTATATTACACGGTTGAATAACGCAAAACGCGTGATTGAACCTCAAATGGTGCTACAGAGGAACATTTAGAAGAGTTTTGTTTTGGTGCGTAGCAAAATCTCCACCTCATTTGATGGCCCCGACCACAAGTGGGCAGAACATTTTGTCCAGGTGTCCATGGCAACCAACTTATTTGATCAGAACGTAAATGATCACATGACTTGATCTGACAAACTTCTAATCATCAGGCTTTGACCTTTGCAGACGTTACCACGTCCCATTTTAACTGAGATTGTTGCAAACACGTGTCCTGACTTGAATACCATTGCCGCAGGTTCTGGAGCACGAGTCCAATTACTCCATCTCGAACCATCCTTGTGGTATCGCGCAAGCCATCATAAAAACAAACGCGCGCTTCTTTTTCCTGCGCCTTCACAGTAGTGTCCATTACTACTCTCCGACGAAGACTTGGAGCAATTTCGAAATCTCACCTGTGTACCCAGGCCACAAGGAACACGGGCATGGAGACCAAGGTGACCAGGTATTCCAGAAACATCAAATGTTACACGACGCCACATTACAAAGCATAATCTGCGAACTATTGCCAACACAATAAGAACTGTTTACGACTTTATCGACTTGTGTGCAATTTCGCGTTCTTGTTCTGAATCCCTGATCACACGAGGCGCTACACTCAGACCACTTCGACCATGCGCGCCATTGTTCAACAACATAGAGTTGTTTGTAATATATATGGTATACACCAGCGATGGAAAATCAGTCAAAATCATAACCAAACAGAGTGTACTGATACCATAGTACCAATAATAATATATCACGATCTCACATCGAGGGACAATTTTTTTCAGCTTAAAATAAGTTCTCGAATGCAAAGAATAAGCTTAGAAGAAGTCAATTTGTGCTATTTTCGGCTGGGGGGCTAGTTAATAAGTATTGTACTTTTAGTAGGAATGTTAGGAAAACACGTGCAAAAATGATAAAAACTCAACTGAACGGAGCAAAACTACTTTGAGAATACTTGAATGTAGAGAACTCAAATTCACAGAATGTGGACCTTCAAATGGTCAGTACTAACGTTCACTGTGAAGTACCTCTTGAAATCATCTTCGTGAGAATAAACCCAAAGGACAATGTAGCTGGTTTTAGGATACTCCTTGTTTTGGCGGATTTTGTTTTCCTTGATATTTTTATCATCTACGACCTTTGTTCGGAAAAAAATCATCTACAGCAAAACAAAGTAGGCAGACTATTGATTTCCTTTTCAATATTTTCTTGAACATCATTCTAGAGACGAAGATCGCTCACTAAATCTCCCACCGCAGTGCAATTTGCAAAGAAAATGGCGGCAAATCACTTTCAAATCTGAATTCTAACGCATGCGCAGACAAAATGTACAAATGTTAACACGACGACCTCTTTCTTTGCAAAACCCACAAGAAAGATTACAAAGCACCAACCAATCAGGGGAAGCCGTTCTGAGGTCAAGGGCAAAAATCTAAATCTATTCTCGTCTATATTTAGATTGAAACAAGACGGCTCTAGTAGCGTGAAGTCGGGCTATTACCGTTTTTTACTGATATACTGTGAAGTTCCGAAAGTAGCCTCCTCCGCAGGCTAACCAAACGTTATTACAATGACAATGACAGTTGCGTGACGAGGGAGACTGTTTGTTCGGTGAGTCATAGATAAACATCTCCAATCAGACGTATTTCGGTACGTCTTGAGGTTGCAACGGGTCGGATGGTTCTGATAAACTTCCATCGTTTTGTTTTTGTTTAAAAGATATTTAGCTTACAAAGGCTTCAATAACACTATGGGGAGGTTTTTACGTGTGACGTAGTGGCCGTCAAGATCTACAAAAATGTTCGAGCCTAAGTTTCAAAGTCTGTTAGTTTTTCTTCAAGCAACTAGATGACATGTGTTTGTTTGTTTTATAAGTAACTTATATTTGGTATATTTGACAGATATTTAGACTCACCGATCTAAAATTGAAGTTTTGAGCAAGTAAAATGACGGTTTGACGCCACTCGCGACAGATTTAAATTTGACGTCAGAAAAAGATTCCATAAACCTCCCATACACGTACTGAAGTAATTCTATGCTCAAACGGGGTCAACTAGTTTTCGCTCTTGTTTATGTTGGTGTCCCATGCATGCGTCTCTCATTATGAACTTCATTTTCAGAACGCAATTGCACGATGGGCACGAGTGAACGCTCAACGAGCGTCTTGTTTTTAATATTACATCTTTGATCGAATCTCTATCAGCTGAAATTGACCCCAGAAGAAGACGACAACGGGGAAATATAATCTCCTACAATATTATTGTTGTTATAAACCCCTGTAGGGCCCGCTGGGACGTCGCGTCTTTTTATACTGGAACTTCGTGTATAATACTGATGCAATCAATTGTAATAATATACAGTTTTCAGTTCAAATTCTACAATTAGTATGATTAATATTCACATCTTTGATCGAAACTCTATCAGCTGAAATTGACCGCAGAAGAAGGTGACAACGGAAATATAATCTCCTACAATATTATTGTGTAACTTTGACCTGCTTTCCTGGTCTACACAAGCACATGGCATTCTTATGTCAAGAATCACAGTGGGCGAGATGACCGGATTACAGGAAATCTAAACACTACCTGTACCAAAGACAGTAGACACCAAGACTTCCAGCTATGCAATTGCAAAAAGAAAAGTAATAATATCAATCCATTTCCAATGGATGAAAGCATCTTGGAGAAATTGATTTTTTCTTTCAGAAGAGCTTTAGATTTGGAAAGATAATAAAAAAGATATATAGTGAGATTTAATGATTTGCTGAGTAGGGGGACATGGGGCACACGGTATTGTGGTATCCGTCGATTTTTGGTGTGATATTACGGTATTTTTTTATTTTGAGATGCGGTATCGTCCTAGTCTGCGGTACATGTATGTTGGTATTTTGGCGCTTTTTGGGCTACGGTATTGTGGTGAAATTCAAATTTCTTTAGGGTATTTCGGTATTCCGGTGTTTTCCAAAACAGTACTGCTGTAGTTTCAAATTACGATTTTAGATGCGTATTACGGTATTTTTTATTTTCTTGATGCGGTATTGCGGTATCAGAACCCCCCAACGTCCCCCTCCTGAAGCGCTTGGCATGTTAATGACCCAGAAATAGTCATCAGAAAAATTCGGGCTCCCAAACAGTCCAAATTTTCAAATCAGAAACCCTTCGTATATTCCGTCACTTTTACATCTATTAGGAACTCCCCTGTGTCTGGGGTCTATCCTTGTTCCCAAATGGTGTTTAATTGTGGAAGGTTCAAACTATATTTCTTTTATCTTTAGCATCTGTAGCGTATGCCCCTCTTCCAGTTATTGATGACGAAGAGAAAGACAAGCCAGATACAAACAACCACACTGCCAACTCCAACAACCGTTATAATTCCTCCTTTGCAAGTGCTAGTATGCTTCCCGGACCACCTACTCCACCTGACGAACCTACTAGTAGTGTATTTACAATGTCGTCAGTCAGTAATGATACTACTTCTACCACTCCTCACAGGTACGTGTTATTGTACCTTGATCTGTTTGCATTAGCAGGGGATTTTGTGTACTGTTTAAGAAACAAGTGGGCAAGTGTTTTATCAGATATTGTTCAATATCCCCATAGTCAAACTCGTTTTCTCATTGGTCGAGAGGTCGTCACGTGGCGGGCGTCAAATCTTAATACTACCGCGCGGGCATTAAATTCACGTGATCGAAGCATGAGAGGGGAATAAACGCACGTGATCAGGTCAAAGTCGATGGAAATACTTGTTGGCAGTCAAGGACTGCATGTGGCTACTGTAAATAACACAAAAAGGTAGTCTATATAAAACTACATGTAGGTAGTACTGCAGTCTTGAAATGTAAAAGCAATGTGTAGTTGGATTGATTAGTATGTTGTATGTTGACTAGTATGTTTGAACTATCTGCCGGACTTGTTCTTTTGGTTCCATATAATGCTAAGTTTAAATCAGAAATAAAAACAAAATGGCGCGTACAAAGCTGAAGATCGATGGAGAAACATTTCATCAATGTACGAATTTCCTTCGTTCCAAGTTGAATTTCTTGAGGAAATTGATGCTTTGTCTCTGGAGGAAGTTGAGTCCGAACAAAAAACTAAATGATAGCGCGTTCGCTTTGCGACACTAAATGACTACGAACTGAACGAAATAGTCAAGAAATTCGTAAGAGAAATACAAGATGGTGTGTCATGTTTGAATAATTGTTGTTATTGTAAAAAAAAATTTGACATCACTTTTTTATGTGTCTGTCCTCTTATTGACGATAAATTTTTCGTCATAACATTGTCAAGTAGTATGCGGATCCACTCTGCTCCACATTGGTTGCACACTCGCGCACGCTAATTAGAGCGCGCGTTATTTCAATGCTATGTTATAAAAGTTCTTATATTTGTGCTTATATGCTTGCGTCGGGCTCATTTTCACACGACACAAGTTCTTATACTTGCGTTTATCTAGCGTT
>JAUJYZ010000882.1:0-87500 GCA_033675265.1 Actinostola sp. cb2023
AATTGCAAGGTCACCGCTAGTCTCGCTTCGATGAAAAGGCTCGGCTACCTTTCAAGATGGCGACAGGAACTGTAAAAAGGAATATTGGATTTTCTAGTTTGTATTGCTCAACTACGAGAACGGAGTTTGGGTTTCGACGTCAGCCATTTTATTGATTAGCACAGTTTTATTTGTTATCGACTGCAAACAGTACATACAAAACCTGTGCAATGTGAAACGACCGGACCCAACGCAAGCAAAAGCGCCAGCACAAGAGAATGTAAAGAACATTCAATACTTGCGTCTGTGCTTATGATATCCTCCCGGTTAAAATCCCCCCCCCCCCCCCCCCCCCCCCCCCCCCCCCCCCCCCCCCCCCCCCCCCCCCCCCCCCCCCCCCCCCCCCGATTATAAGCCCCCTTCATTTACTCCTCCCCATACGGGGTACCATGCATATACAGGAAACAATAATCAGGCATTTATATTAGGTGTACGTAGCAAACGAGACTGATGGAGTCCAGTAGTATACGATAGCTTTTTGCTTGAAAATCCGATCAGATTATAGTTTTTTCTGAGCATATTCACGTGTAAAAACTATTACTGTTATTGTTGCATGAACACTGTTTAACTAAAATGGTCACGATTATAAACATTGTTTTTAAAAAATAGAACGGATTTCAGACGTTTTTTCCTCCCAGGGCTTATAACCGGGATTCTACGGTATACCTCTTGGACTTGCGCTTGTGCTTCGATCCAAGGCTAGAATACGCCGGATGTTCTGAGACTGGATAGCACTCTCTTTTTGAACAAGCGGACTCCGGCTTTCCAAAGCAAGTTATTTAAAGTGCTACTTGGACGAAAATCGGTCAAAATTTAAAATGAGCTGTAATTTTGCTGATGTAATATTGAAGGAACTATTTGACATTTAGTTAAAATGTTGCTTTCATATTTCAACACAAAGTACTGTTTTTTACGAATTTGGGTTGAGTAGATGACGTCATGATGACGTCATCTACTCAACCCGTCACTCAAACACTCATAGCTGATATACATAGCTTTCTCGACAAGTATTCGATCAAATGTTTTTTTTTCCCGGTTTTAGTTTATTTATTGAAAATAACATCATTTACAATGGAACATTTTATTTTTTAAATCCATCGATTTTCGTCCAAGTAGCTCTTTAAGTTTTATTTAGATCACAATTCTTCCCTACAATGTAAAAACGCAATTGTATACGTAAGTATTATAATTTTTTAATAATTTTTGCTGATTATAATTTCATCAAATTTGCATTTGTTTAGCTTCTCCTAATTGTGCTTTTGATGTTGATAAGTGCCATTGGACTGGGCATAAGGACTGGAGCATAGGTAAAGGTTAGAGCAACGATAATATCCCGATCAACATTTACATTAGGGACCTTAAAGTGCATATGACATGAAACATTTTATTGGCCTCAATTATGCAGATTATTGGTAGTATCAAAGAAAACATAATCAATTTTCTGTGAAATGATTGCTTTGAAACTGATATTTTCGAAAAAAATACATCAGCTTTTATGACGTCACTTTGTTTGAAGAGCCTCAAAAATAACCAAAATAGTCATACTTTTGTACGACCGTAAGACAAAAACATAAACAGGTAAAGCTTCTAAGCTTTTTTGGTGTTTAAAGTATTATATCTGTACTTTTAATCTACTTCAAATTGTTTGTTGTTCTTTTCGTTTTCTAGCACAAAAAGGGATTGATATTTGCCATGATTTTAATGAAACCAGGGTGCTATTGAACAACGTGACGTCGCACTTCGCAACATGTTTTTCACAAATATCTCTAACTGATTAAAGCAATAATTTAATCAAAAATTATTTGTGATATTATTATTTCCATCACTAATCTATGTAATAAAATGAAATAAACAAATTGTATCATATGCACTTTAAGCATCGAGTACCTAATGGACGACGGCAGAGAAACAATTATAGCGCTAATTAAAACATTCAATAACTTCTTGTTGGAATGTATGAAATGAGCTCGATTTGGTCTTAACTTCAGGCGCTAAACTACAACGTGAAATGCCTATGTTTTTTTTGACGACGCAAAGAGAACGAGAACGTCAGTTCGATATTTGTGCAGATAGTTGTTTTCAGTCAACCAGGCCACAAAAAGACGATGTCATTCATGAAAGGCGGCGCAAATTTAGTAAAAACACGAAAAAAGAAACAATTATGAAAACAATAGGCAACAACACGGGCAGAAGAGTTCTTCTATAAACCTTATTCAGCGAACAAACTTTCACTATACTTGATAATGATGTCGACAAGATGACATCGAAACGTCGTACTTCTCTCGTTTTCTTATTTCTTTTCTTTTTTTTTTTTTTTTTTTTTTTTTCTTTTTTTTTTTTTTTTTCTTTTCTTTTCTTTTTTTTTATTTATTTTTTATTTTATTACTATTAAGACACAATGATAATTACTTTTACAAAAAAACATCAGGTACAACTAATATCACTAACAAGATTACTACACGTAAATGCGTATTAATTTAAAGATAATTATATAAATATTTGCAGATTTACACTTTTGTCCTATTTTCTTAAAGCTACTAATAGGTTCTGCCATTTTTTTAGGTGATATGATACTCTATCATTTGAAGATGCAATTTTATATTCAATTGTTTCTAGGGATCTCAGGTGATTAATAAATAGTTCTAGTGTGGGGACATGACCAGCTGGTCGGAACTTGTAAAGAAGAAGTTTATAAGAATATAAAATCTGATTAACCATAACGATATTTTGGTCTGGAGTGACTCCAAGTATGATGTTTTCAATATTACATTGAGGTAACACAATAGTGAATTTTGAGAGCCAATAACGAATACCGAAATAAAAATTCTTTGACTCAATACAATCAACAAAAAGATGGTCAATTGTTTCAAAAAAGGTGTGACAATAGGAACATCTCGGAGAGTCTACTAGTTTGAAGCGAAACAAATCATAATTTAAATACAGACAATTGTTCAGGATTTTATATTGAAAGAATCTTGTATATGTGTCAATAGTAGTACTATAAATACGTGAATACACCTTTTCCCAGTTGATTTCGCACGTGCTTATTCTTTTTTGTATATTACTCTGAGCTGTTGGGTTTTTTTAAATTTTTCGTTAATTAGATCTTTATAGACATCTTTACTCTTTTTCCTTTTAAAATTAATATTATCTCCTTTATTGTCGATCTTGTCTGTTTCCTTTTTTGTCCCTTCCTTAAGAAGTGTTTTCCATTTTGAGGGAATTGCCTTAGTTAGGCTAATCCAATAAAAGAAATGGTCCTCTTTAACTCCTTTTTCTTTAATCATTGTCCAATCATAAACTAAAGATTTGTTACATATATCCTTAATGTGGTAAATTCCGTTAGCCGCGAGTTGGTGAAAAAAACATGGTGTTTTCCCAGTCAGTATATAGCTATTGTTCCATAGTGGTTGCACTAATACATCTGCAGCCTGAGTAATACTTTCTTGTTTTTGCTTAGTATAGACTGCCCAGCATCTTAGGATACTCCCGTAAAATTTTGAGATTGTTTTAGGAATTCTTCCTGCGTCAAAATTTATTCCGATAGCTTTAATGCCGCCGATAGCATCTAGTTGTTGCCATGGTATCAACTTCCATGATTTTACTTCACTATCTAAAAGGTTAATTGCCCATTTTATCCTGTTCGCCTTTATACAATTTTCAAAATCGGGTAATTTCATACCGCCAACGTTATAATCCCCTATCAGTGTATCATATTTAATTTTTGCTTTTTTTCCGTTCCAGATAAATGTTATTATTTCCTTTTTAACATTTTCCATAAATGAATCTGACACAAAGATCTTGCTGCTGACAAACAGCAGTTTAGACATTGCAAGTGATCTTACCACTTGGATTCTTCCATATAACGTCAGGTTCCGTAGTTTCCAAATCTTAAGTATTGATTTAAACTGTTCAAAGATTCTTTGGAAGTTATTAGTATAATACCAGGCATCGTTATATGAGAAATATATTCCCAGTATCTTAATACCTTCTTGATAGAGATTGACCCACTTTAGGCTCTTGTTTGTTATATTATTCTTGTTTTCTCTACCGATCCAGCACGCTTCTGATTTAGATGTATTAATCTTAAGAGAAGAAAACTGGTAAAAGACATTGAGTAAGCAAAGTACTTCTTCTAAGGAATTCATGTCACGCAGGAAAAAAGTTGTATCATCAGCAAATAATGTTATCCTTTTTTGTATAGCAATTAAGCTTATACCTTGAATTTTCTCATTTTGTCTAATCATAGAGGCCATAATTTCAATTACTAGGATAAAAAGATAAGGAGATATTGGATCACCCTGTTTAGTACCTCTTTGGATGTCAAAAAAATTCGTAACTTGTCCATTGTTTAAGACACATGTTTGATTGTCACAAAACAATACACGGATCCAATCAATAAACTTTGGACCAAAACCGAAATGTTTCAGTACCGCGTAGATAAAATTTCTATCTATGCTATCGAACGCTTTCTCAAAGTCCGCAGCGAATAGAATGAGGGATAAATCCTTGTCTTTCGCATAGTTCAATATGTCTTCTATCAGTCTAATAGGTTCCTCGATATTTCTACCCTTAACAAAGGCTGATTGATCCTGGTGAATTATATTAGGCAACAAATTAATGATTCTGTTACTTAGTGCCTTACTACATATTTTTGCATCCACGTTAATTAAGCTTATCGGACGCCAATTGTCAAGATATCTGTTGTCTTTGTTAGGCTTTTCAAGTAGCGTTATCACTGCCTGTTTCTGCGTAGTTGTCAGCGAACCTTTTATGTAGCTCTGATTTAGGCAGCTGACCATATCATGACCCAAGGTATCCCATACTGCAGCGTAAAATTCCTTGGTAAGGCCATCATTCCCAGGCGTTTTTGAGGCTCCTAATTGATTCAAACATTTGTAACATTCGTTCATAGTGAGAGGTCCTTCACATGATAATTTTTCGATTTCTGTTATTTTGGGGGATGTGAGTTTTGAGAGGAAATCAGTGCATTCTTCTGCAGATTTTTTTATTGTTTGACTTATACAACTCTGCATAGAATCTTTCAATTTCCTTAAGGATCCGTTTTTGTTCTATAATGTTCACATCATCGTCTAGTATTAACTTTCTTACGTGCGTTTTTTTCTTGTTACGTTTTTCTAGAGTCAGAAAGTATTTGGTGCTTTTCTCGCCGTGCTCCGTCCAAGTTGCTTTAGATCTTAAAATGAGACCTTCTGTAATGTAGTTACTTTTTACATCCAGTTCTTTTAGGAGTCTATCATGTTCCGCTACTTTATCCTTATCATTTACCCATCCGTCTATATTTTCGATTTGCTTTATTTTAAATAATTCTAAATCTTGGTATGCACATCTGAACTCTTTTGCTCTAGTTTTAGAATACCCCATTGTAAATTTACGAATTTCGTACTTAATTAATTCCCAGCGAATACATGGACAATTGATATTCTCATTTGTAAGAGCAGTTTTCACTCCCTTGATTTTCTCCTTAATTTGTTGAATGTATTTTACGTCATTTACGAGGGAGTTATTGAACTTCCAGAACGAAGGTCCTTGCTTACCCTCACTAAAGAACTTAATATCAAATAAAATAGCTGAATGATCAGTAGATGGAGCAGCTATAATGTCACACTTCTCAACAAAGGGTTGGAGTTCATCGGAGATAAAAAAATAATCTAATCTGCGACGTAACATATCATCAGCTTTTGTTTGTTTTCCCTGGGCGCACCCTCTCCACGTGTACCTTTTCGTGTACGGATTACGAATCCTCCATATGTCACATAGATTTAGTTCGGACAAGATTTCATTCAAGGTTTCTATAGCTTTTATCTTAAGTGACGGATTACCGCCAATTGCTTCGAGGTCAGTATCAAAAATTAAGTTGAAATCCCCGCCCCATACCAGATATGTTTCATCTGCTATGTCAAAGTGATTAATTTGTTGGACTATTTCCATTGATATAGGTTAACCTGACCACTTTCATCATTTGGTGCATATGTGTTGATTAACAAGAATGGAGTTCCTTGGATTTCACATAGAACAATAACATATCTTCCATTTGAATCAACGGCTTTGTTCCGAATTTTGTATTCTAACTTCCCACCGAAAATAATTGCCACACCTCTGCTGTTTGATGACCCATGGGACATAATTAGTTCTCCGTTTATCATTTGAGACCACTTACATGTAACTTCGATTTCTACTGTTGAATGTGTTTCTTGGAGGAATGTGACTCCTCGATCACCACCGTGTTTGCTGAGCCAATGGAATATTTTTCGACGCTTTTTATATTCACCTAAACCCCTTACGTTCAAAGACAAAATACCGAATTCCGAACAGCTATTCTGTGAATTCATCAATACCAAAGTTTAAAATAACGTTTTTGGAGTTCCTGAGATCCCTACGCCTGAAAAAGAGTATAGCGAAATAATACGGCATCTTAAATGAATTTAAAATCAGTACGCATTTATAAACAAAGTTTGAGAAGTACATTTAAACACTACAAACGATAAGCGACTATTCTAATTTAATTCTAGTGTTCGAGTATTTACGAATACTCAATATCAAATAACTTAATCTCAATTTTACTAGGTTCGCGCGCTTTAGTAAACGTGAAATATAGGCAGAACTTGGCTGGCTAATTTTAAAGTCAAAATTATTTTCATAGAGCAACTTAGACTAACAAGTGTGTTAGGTTTGATGTCAGGCAATACGTTTTAAAGCTTTTGATAGAAACGAAAGCCGGAATCAGTGGTGCTTAATTCTAACTGTTGAGAATTACTTAAAACTGAAGTACTACTGAGCTATTTCATACTTAAGTTAAGCAGAGTTCCAGAAGAACCAAGTTCTTAATTACTAGTAATGTTCATTTACGAGGTCTGCTGGAATGTCGTTAGCTGTATAGGAACGTCCTTGTACTACCAGATTGTTCCGTTTAATATATGCTGGAAAAAGGTTTTTTTTTTCTATTGAAATGCATTTAGTAAATCAACCGTTAATAGACAACAAAACACTTTATTCGAATCTAACTTCAGTTCGTTGTCCTCGACGTCATCTCGGGCTAAGGTCCCTATTATCATTAAATGTACTGTACTTCATCTCCAAATTTACATGTACGATCCGCAATTCCGCGTTCCATGCATTTGACAAAATAATCTATGCACTTGGAATGGAACATATTTTATCAGTTTGAAAGAAACCAGTCAATGATTTGTACAGACAACTTGGTATTAGAGTTGTTTTCGTATGAGTGGCAAGTAGTTACGGTACGGTTCGTGCCGTGCGGTGACCGTGCGGTATCCAAGCATTCCGATTGGTTGAGCGATGATTTTGCGCGCTGGTTGAATAGATGTCTTCGATTCCGTATACCGTGACCGTAATTCCGTGCCGTAGGTTTCCCACTCATACGAAAACAACTCTAAATAGACACTAAAGCAAAGAGACTTGTCAGTCCAACAAATTAAAATCGAAAATTATGGATGGAACAGAATATTTCAAAAAGAAAAAATGGAGAACTGTATGTGTTGTCTCTGACTAGAATTACGGTATATTTAGGACGTTTCGGTTGTGGTACTACAGCATACCACATTTTCAAAAGAATATTTCAGTCAAGCCAGAATTTTGGAAAAAGAGAACTACAAAAGAGAACTACAAAAGGCTGTCCACATTACCCATTATCATTCGACTCATTTCTATCAGCAGTTCTGATTGGCTGAAAGTCCTGCAAATAACTGAGTACAAATAACGGTCTGAGCATGCGCAGTGAAGATTAAGCAATGTTCGCTGCAAAAAAAAGGTCTGAGCATGCGCACTTAATTGATCATTCACAGTGTAAACATGGCAGCTCGTTTTACAATATTTTTTCTTGATGTTTATATTCAATAAATTCCTTATTGATAGAAATGAGTCGAATGATAAAACAATTATTGAACTCGGTTATCGCAAAATATCGTGATTTTGTCAGTGTCTCGCAGATTAATTATTTGCCTCTGCCTTCGGCATCGGCAAATAATTAATAATCTGCTCGCCACTGATAAATCACGACATTTTGCTCAACCTCATCCAATAATTGCTTATTTATATTATTTCCCGTTCCATTTGTGACTTATTTATGGAACTTGCCAACTATTTCCAACATTTAACGTTGTCAACAACCTACACCAACCACATCCGGCATTAGTCCAATTTTTTTGGCTATAAAATATTGTTGAAATCACTTCAATATGAAGTGAATATCGGAGTGGTTCAGTGTCATGTGATTTGGGCTTCGAAGTTATAGAGGTTTTAAATCATGATATGCTAATTTTGTGACGTCAAAGGAGGCATTTGCGATCATTAATTAAGTAATTTTCAAGTAGCGCTTTGAACTAAAATAGCCAAAATACGCTATGGATTATGAAATCAAAACTAATAAAACTTTCTGCAGTTTTAAAATGTCAGTAATTAACACTAGGGTGTTTTTGTATAATAAATGATGCCTACCGTGACGTCACTTCATTTGCATTTTGAGATTTCAAACCCTTATAACTCACATATCCAAAGCTGCAAATCACTAAATATCAATTCCTGTGACTATTCACCTTACATATATAGAATACATTTTAATGTTAAAAAATTGGGAATACTCACTTATGATAATAATGTATTTCTTAAAAAGGCGCATTACATAGAATCTCAATGCTCTTACAATCTAGCTAGAAAAACAATAATAAAATGATAATAGTAATTTATAGAAAGAAAAAAATTTACATGATATTTACATCATTGCTGAGTTCTTAATCACTAATTTGTACAGGACTGAATACTGTTCATTTCGACGAGAGGGTGTCCTAATTGCATAATCGTTGACGGGTTGAAAATCATAAAAGCTATGACCAAAAGGAATTCTGGGAAATTAAAACTCTCAAATAACAATGTCAAATCATCGACCTTTGTATCCAGACTTGTAGGATCTTAGTAGCTGATATACCTTCAAAACTACAAGAACATTGAATATATCTGTATGTAATGCGGGTCATGAACTGATTTCCCATCCATCCTTGCGGTCTTAGCTTCTATGATTTATGATTTTCAACCCGACAACGATTATGCAATTAGCTATATTGCTCAGTTGATGTAATGTCTTCATAAAACACTGTTCCTCCTTTGTCACTAACGTGTTTGACTGAGACTTGCTGTATGATATGATAGCTACTATGCAGTAACGTTTATAGTAGTCTTATAAAAACACTACGTTATTCAATAACTGTTGCTCCTATGTCACTAACGTGTTTAACTGAGACTTGCTGTATGATATGATAGCTACTATGCAGTAACGTTTATAGTAGTCTTATAAAAACACTACGTTATTCAATAACTGTTCCTCCTATGTCACTAACGTGTTTGACTGAGACTTGCAGTATGATATGATAGCTACTATGTAGTAACGTTTATAGTAGTCTTATAAAAACACTACGTTATTCAGTAACTGTTCCTCCTATGTCACTAACGTGTTTGACTGAGACTTGCTGTATGATATGATAGCTACTATGCAGTAACGTTTATAGTAGTCTTATAAAAACACTACGTTATTCAATAACTGTTCCTCCTATGTCACTAACGTGTTTGACTGAGACTTGCTGTATGATATGATAGCTACTATGCAGTAACGTTTATAGTAGTCTTATAAAAACACTACGTTATTCAATAACTGTTCCTCCTATGTCACTAACGTGTTTGACTGAGACTTGCTGTATGATATGATAGCTACTATGCAGTAACGTTTATAGTAGTCTTATAAAAACACTACGTTATTCAATAACTGTTCCTCCTATGTCACTAACGTGTTTGACTGAGACTTGCTGTATGATATGATAGCTACTATGCAGTAACGTTTATAGTAGTCTTATAAAAACACTACGTTATTCAATAACTGTTCCTCCTATGTCACTAACGTGTTTGACTGAGACTTGCTGTATGATATGATAGCTACTATGCAGTAACGTTTATAGTAGTTCTTATAAAAACACTACGTTATTCAATAACTGTTCCTCCTATGTCACTAACGTGTTTGACTGAGACTTGCTGTATGATATGATAGCTACTATGTAGTAACGTTTATAGTAGTCTTATAAAAAACACTACGTTATTCAATAACTGTTCCTCCTATGTCACTAACGTGTTTGACTGAGACTTGCTGTATGATATGATAGCTACTATGCAGTAACGTTTATAGTAGTCTTATAAAAACACTACGTTATTCAATAACTGTTCCTCCTATGTCACTAACGTGTTTGACTGAGACTTGCTGTATGATATGATAGCTACTATGTAGTAACGTTTATAGTAGTCTTATAAAAAACACTACGTTATTCAATAACTGTTCCTCCTATGTCACTAACGTGTTTGACTGAGACTTGCTGTATGATATGATAGCTACTATGCAGTAACGTTTATAGTAGTCTTATAAAAACACTACGTTATTCAATAACTGTTCCTCCTATGTCACTAACGTGTTTGACTGAGACTTGCTGTATGATATGATAGCTACTATGTAGTAACGTTTATAGTAGTCTTATAAAAACACTACGTTATTCAATAACTGTTCCTCCTATGTCACTAACGTGTTTGACTGAGACTTGCTGTATGATATGATAGCTACTATGCAGTAACGTTTATAGTAGTCTTATAAAAACACTACGTTATTCAATAACTGTTCCTCCTATGTCACTAACGTGTTTGACTGAGACTTGCTGTATGATATGATAGCTACTATGCAGTAACGTTTATAGTAGTCTTATAAAAACACTACGTTATTCAATAACTGTTCCTCCTATGTCACTAACGTGTTTGACTGAGACTTGCTGTATGATATGATAGCTACTATGCAGTAACGTTTATAGTAGTCTTATAAAAACACTACGTTATTCAATAACTGTTCCTCCTATGTCACTAACGTGTTTGACTGAGACTTGCTGTATGATATGATAGCTACTATGCAGTAACGTTTATAGTAGTCTTAAAAAAACACTACGTTATTCAATAACTGTTCCTCCTATGTCACTAACGTGTTTGACTGAGACTTGCTGTATGATATGATAGCTACTATGCAGTAACGTTTATAGTAGTCCTATAAAAACACTACGTTATTCAATAACTGTTCCTCCTATGT
The DNA here is from genome assembly GCA_033675265.1 of Actinostola sp. cb2023. Taxonomy (NCBI): domain Eukaryota; kingdom Metazoa; phylum Cnidaria; class Anthozoa; order Actiniaria; family Actinostolidae; genus Actinostola; species Actinostola sp. cb2023. The sequence continues at coordinate 11,186 of JAUJYZ010000882.1, forward strand.
CACTAACGTGTTTGACTGAGACTTGCTGTATGATATGATAGCTACTATGCAGTAACGTTTATAAGTAGTCTTATAAAAACACTATGTTATTCAATAACTGTCGGCTATGTCACTAACGTGTTTGACTGAGACTTGCTGTATGATATGATAGCTACTATGCAGTAACGTTTATAGTAGTCTTATAAAAACACTACGTTATTCAATAACTGTTCCTCCTATGTCACTAACGTGTTTGACTGAGACTTGCTGTATGATATGATAGCTACTATGCAGTAACGTTTATAGTAGTTTAATAAAAACACTACGTTATTCAATAACTGTTCCTCCTATGTCACTAACGTGTTTGACTGAGACTTGCTGTATGATATGATAGCTACTATGCAGTAACGTTTATAGTAGTCTTATAAAAACACTACGTTATTCAATAACTGTTCCTCCTATGTCACTAACGTGTTTGGCTGAGACTTGCTGTATGATATGATAGCTACTATGTAGTAACGTTTATAATAGTCTTATACAAACACTACGTTATTCAATAACTGTTCCTCCTATGTCACTAACGTGTTTGACTGAGACTTGCTGTATGATATGATAGCTACTATGCAGTAACGTTTATAGTAGTCTTATAAAAACACTACGTTATTCAATAACTGTTCCTCCTATGTCACTAACGTGTTTGGATGAGACTTGCTGTATGATATGATAGCTACTATGTAGTAACGTTTATAGTAGTCTTATAAAAACACTACGTTATTCAATAACTGCTCCTCCTATGTCACTAACGTGTTTGACTGAGACTTGCTGTATGATATGATAGCTACTATGTAGTAACGTTTTATAGTAGTCTTATAAAAACACTACGCTATTCAATAACTGTTCCTCCTATGTCACTAACGTGTTTGACTGAGACTTGCTGTATGATATGATAGCTACTATGCAGTGACGTTTATAGTAATCTTATAAAAACACTACGTTATTCAATAACTGTTCCTCCTATGTCATTAACGTGTTTGACTGAGACTTGCTGTATGATATGATAGCTACTATGTAGTAACGTTTATAGTAGTCTTATAAAAACACTACGTTATTCAATAACTGTTCCTCCTATGTCATTAACGTGTTTGACTGAGACTTGCTGTATGATATGATAGCTACTATGCAGTAACGTTTACAGTAGTCTTATAAAAACACTACGTTATTCAATAACTGCTCCTCCTATGTCACTAACGTGTTTGACTGAGACTTGCTGTATGATATGATAGCTACTATGCAGTAACGTTTATAGTAGTCTTATAAAAACACTACGTTATTCAATAACTGCTCCTCCTATGTCACTAACGTGTTTGACTGAGACTTGCTTTATTATATGATAGCTACTATGCAGTAACGTTTATAGTAGTCTTATAAAAACACTACGTTATTCAATAACTGCTCCTCCTATGTCACTAACGTGTTTGACTGAGACTTGCTGTATGATATGATAGCTACTATGCAGTAACGTTTATAGTAGTCTTATAAAAACACTACGTTATTCAATAACTGTTCCTCCTATGTCACTAACGTGTTTGACTGAGACTTGCTGTATGATATGATAACTACTATGCAGTAACGTTTACAGTAGTCTTATAAAAACACTACGTTATTCAATAACTGTTCCTCCTATGTCATTAACGTGTTTGACTGAGACTTGCTGTATGATATAATAGCTACTATGCAGTAACGTTTATAGTAAGTCTTATAAAAACACTACGTTATTCAATAACTGCTCCTCCTATGTCACTATCGTGTTTGACTGAGACTTGCTGTATGATATGATAGCTACTATGCAGTAACGTTTATAGTAGTCTTATAAAAACACTACGTTATTCAATAACTGTTTCTCCTATGTCACTAACGTGTTTGACTGATCTGAGACTTGCTGTATGATATGATAGCTACTATGCAGTAACGTTTATAGTAGTCTTATAAAAACACTACGTTATTCAATAACTGTTCCTCCTATGTCACTAACGTGTTTGACTGAGACTTGCTGTTTGATATGATAGCTACTATGCAGTAACGTTTATAGTAAGTCTTATAAAAACACTACGTTATTCAATAACTGCTCCTCCTATGTCACTAACGTGTTTGACTGAGACTTGCTGTATGATATGATAGCTACTATGCAGTAACGTTTATAGTAGTCTTATAAAAACACTACGTTATTCAATAACTGTTCCTCCTATGTCATTAACGTGTTTGACTGAGACTTGCTGTATGATATAATAGCTACTATGCAGTAACGTTTATAGTAAGTCTTATAAAAACACTACGTTATTCAATAACTGCTCCTCCTATGTCACTATCGTGTTTGACTGAGACTTGCTGTATGATATGATAGCTACTATGCAGTAACGTTTATAGTAGTCTTATAAAAACACTACGTTATTCAATAACTGTTTCTCCTATGTCACTAACGTGTTTGACTGATCTGAGACTTGCTGTATGATATGATAGCTACTATGCAGTAACGTTTATAGTAGTCTTATAAAAACACTACGTTATTCAATAACTGTTCCTCCTATGTCACTAACGTGTTTGACTGAGACTTGCTGTTTGATATGATAGCTACTATGCAGTAACGTTTATAGTAAGTCTTATAAAAACACTACGTTATTCAATAACTGCTCCTCCTATGTCACTAACGTGTTTGACTGAGACTTGCTGTATGATATGATAGCTACTATGCAGTAACGTTTATAGTAGTCTTATAAAAACACTACGTTATTCAATAACTGTTTCTCCTATGTCACTAACGTGTTTGACTGATCTGAGACTTGCTGTATGATATGATAGCTAGCTACTATGCAGTAACGTTTATAGTAGTCTTATAAAAACACTACGTTATTCAATAACTGTTCCTCCTATGTCACTAACGTGTTTGACTGAGACTTGCTGTTTGATATGATAGCTACTATGCAGTAACGTTTATAGTAGTCTTATAAAAACACTACGTTATTCAATAACTGTTCCTCCTATGTCACTAACATGTTTGACTGAGACTTGCTGTATGATATGATAGCTACTATGTAGTAACGTTTATAATAGTCTTATACAAACACTACGTTATTCAATAACTGTTCCTCCTATGTCACTAACGTGTTTGACTGAGACTTGCTGTATGATATGATAGCTACTATGTAGTAATTACGTTGATAGTAGTCTTATAAAAACACTACGTTATTCAATAACTGTTCCTCCTATGTCACTAACGTGTTTGACTGAGATTTGCTGTATGATACGATAGCTACTATGCAGTAACGTTTATAGTAGTCTTATAAAAACACTACGTTATTCAATAACTGTTCCTCCTATGTCACTAACGTGTTTGACTGAGACTTGCTGTATGATATGATATCTACTATGCAGTAACGTTTATAGTAGTCTTATAAAAACACTACGTTATTCAATAACTGTTCCTCCAATGTCACTAACGTGTTTGACTGAGACTTGCTGTATGATATGATAGCTACTATGCAGTAATATAACGTTTATAGTAGTCTTATAAAAAACACTACGTTATTCAATAACTGTTCCTCCTATGTCATTAACGTGTTTGACTGAGACTTGCTGTATGATATGATAGCTACTATGCAGTAACGTTTATAGTAGTCTTATAAAAACACTACGCTATTCAATAACTGTTCCTCCAATGTCACTAACGTGTTTGACTGAGACTTGCTGTATGATATGATAGCTACTATGCAGTAACGTTTATAGTAGTCTTATAAAAACACTACGTTATTCAATAACTGTTCCTCCTATGTCACTAACGTGTTTGACTGAGACTTGCTGTATGATATGATAGCTACTATGCAGTAACGTTTATAGTAGTCTTATAAAAACACTACGTTATTCAATAACTGCTCCTCCTATATCACTTACGTGTTTGACTGAGACTTGCTGTATGATATGATAGCTACTTTATGCAGTAACGTTTATAGTAGTCTTATAAAAACACTACGTTATTCAATAACTGTTCCTCCTATGTCATTAACGTGTTTGACTGAGACTTGCTGTATGATATGATAGCTACTATGCAGTAACGTTTATAGTAAGTCTTATAAAAACACTACGTTATTCAATAACTGCTCCTCCTATATCACTTACGTGTTTGACTGAGACTTGCTGTATGATATGATAGCTACTATGCAGTAACGTTTATAGTAGTCTTATAAAAACACTACGTTATTCAATAACTGTTCCTCCTATGTCATTAACGTGTTTGACTGAGACTTGCTGTATGATATGATAGCTACTATGCAGTAACGTTTATAGTAGTCTTATAAAAACACTACGTTATTCAATAACTGTTTCTCCTATGTCATTAACGTGTTTGACTGAGACTTGCTGTATGATATGATAGCTACTATGCAGTAACGTTTATAGTAGTCTTATACAAACACTACGTTATTCAATAACTGTTCCTCCTATGTCACTAACGTGTTTGACTGAGACTTGCTGTATGATATGATAGCTACTATGCAGTAACGTTTATAGTAGTCTTATAAAAACACTACGTTATTCAATAACTGTTCCTCCTATGTCATTAACGTGTTTGACTGAGACTTGCTGTATGATATGATAGCTACTATGCAGTAACGTTTATAGTAGTCTTATAAAAACACTACGTTATTCAATAACTGTTCCTCCTATGTCACTAACGTGTTTGACTGAGACTTGCTGTATGATATGATAGCTACTATGCAGTAACGTTTATAGTAGTCTTATAAAAAAACTACGTTATCCAATAACTGTTCCTCCAATGTCACTAACTAACGTGTTTGACTGAGACTAGCTGTATGATATAATAGCTACTATGCAGTAACGTTTATAGTAAGTCTTATAAAAACACTACGTTATTCAATAACTGCTCCTCCTATGTCACTAACGTGTTTGACTGAGACTTGCTGTATGATATAATAGCTACTATGCAGTAACGTTTATAGTAGTCTTATAAAAACACTACGTTATTCAATAACTGTTCCTCCTATGTCACTAACGTGTTTGACTGAGACTTGCTGTATGATATGATAGCTACTATGCAGTAACGTTTATAGTAGTCTTATAAAAACACTACGTTATTCAATAACTGTTCCTCCTATGTCACTAACGTGTTTGACTGAGACTTGCTGTATGATATGATAGCTACTATGCAGTAACGTTTATAGTAGTCTTATAAAAACACTACGTTATTCAATAACTGTTCCTCCTATGTCACTAACGTGTTTGACTGAGACTTGCTGTATGATATGATAGCTACTATGCAGTAACGTTTATAGTAGTCTTATAAAAACACTACGTTATTCAATAACTGTTCCTCCTATGTAACTAACGTGTTTGACTGAGACTTGCTGTATGATATGATAGCTACTATGCAGTAACGTTTATAGTAGTCTTATAAAAACACTACGTTATTCAATAACTGTTCCTCCTATGTAACTAACGTGTTTGACTGAGACTTGCTGTATGATATGATAGCTACTATGTAGTAACGTTTATAGTAGTCTTATAAAAACACTACGTTATTCAATAACTGTTCCTCCTATGTCACTAACGTGTTCATTTTCATGACGTTAGCTTTGGAACCACATCGCCGCCTGGAATAAAATAAAACAGGAGCACAATCAGTATTATTTTAGCGAGTGTTTTATAGCTCAGTTTACCATGCACAATCAACAACAACATTACTTACATTATTACATTTATCTTGTCACTCATTTGCCATGGCATGCTTGATTTCTTCTCTTGTATCCCATCCATATTTGGTCACAGCCTTGAAGACTTCCATGAAGAGGTTGGGAAAATAATCCAAAAACACAGCATCTTCCAGGATTTGTTTTCTGATTGGGCTTGGTCGACTGGCATCAGAAACATGAGCGATGGCATTCCGTATGAACCGAACTAATTTCACTACGGAGCCAGTGTCGTATTTTCTGGGTGGTGTTTTGTTTTTCTTTCCTTTTTTAGTCGTTTTGACAATAGGCTGCGTCATTTCTTTATGAATATCAGGCATGTGGGTGTACCTAGCATCATTCCATGTACCATATTTGAATATGGTATGGACGTTCGATTCCAAATCGGACTCAATTGCATTCAAAGGGCCTGTTACAGCACGTGGACATTCAAATTCTGGTTGATTTCCAACAGCACTAAGAAGATCCATCTTTTTCTTCTTTGACCAGAACATGGGGTGATCCAATGCATCTGATGCAGATGGTCGTTGGTTTTCATCGCTGTCAAGCATTGTTTGAACAAGATCAGAGTCTTCAGGAGTGAGAGCACTATCCCAACATTCCGTCTTATTATGCGATATATTTCTTTCTGTTTCTTGGTTGATTAGCAAATCGCTTTTATATGCGTAATCAGTTGGTTGGAATGGATGCCTTTGTGGAGACAGGATGTAGTGGAGGAGAAGTCCACAAGAAAATATATCAGACGTCATGGAGTGTTCATTCGTACTTGACTTGACCACTTCTGGAGCAATCCACCCTCGGGTTCCGATACCGGTACTCATCACAGTAAAGGAGGGATTGATGTCTAAACGACGGCTCAGACCAAAGTCAGCGATTTTTAGGCACAGCTGGGGATGGGTTTTGTACAGAATGTTGCTTGGTTTCAGGTCGCGATGAATGATATTTTGGTCATGTAAATACTTTAGTCCCATCACAACATCTTTACAGATGACAGTGTTGTAGTCTGAGACGTAGAATGTACTTCCAAAGTATTCATCAAGATTTCCCTCCATAAGCTCCAGTATTATATGGGAGAATTCTTCACTTTCAAAGAAAGCCAAGTAACGAAGAATCTGTTTGCAGTCGGGGAGAGCAGTGAAGCTACGGATCTCTCGTTTGTCTTCTGGACGAACCATGCGTAACTTTTCGATTCTCTTGATGGCTACTTCCATGCCGTCCTTCTCATTGATTCCTGCAAAAACATGGCCAAATGAACCGTTTGCTATCGGTTGATCATGAAACCAATATGATTCCACCAACTTGCAATTCTGTCGCCTAGCAACTCCAGCTAGCATGTTCTTGTACCTCATAGAATAAGAAGTCCAGGGTATGACCATTGGCACTTCATCAATGCTTAGTGGCTTTGTTAGAAGATCTTGGAGTTCAGGACAACTATCTGCTACATCCAAGCAGCATTGACCATTTGCACCATAACACAGAAGCTGTTTGGCAATTTGCCAATGGACAGAAAGGGATATGATGGGGTTGATTTTCATTTCAGATTCTAATCCAGTCTTTGCTTCGTCCCGTGCTGTCTTATCCTCTGCTATTCTAGAACCTTCGTGAGCTTTGATGTTGATACAGCAGAGTCGAAGGGAGGAGTTGACATCGAACAGTCTTAGTCTTGACTTTAGAACAGCTTCAACCAGAATGTTCTTCCAGGTGGTTCGAGTGGATTTATCTTTGCATATAGCATTCAAAACACCATCTAAAGCCTCAACTGATTTGTTGTATCTGGCATCACAAGCAACTTCAACTAAGGCTTTAGCAAGTGCAAAGGCCTCTGATTCAATAAGATTGCTTAATACAGAATCGCCATCTTTGTCGCACGCCCACAGATCAAAGCCCATGTCGATCACAGTTTTCCAAAACGTTGGTGGATCTTCGTAGACATCCCCATAAAAACAATCTGGTTTCTGCAGAAACAGACGGTTCTGTGCAGCAACGAGAAGAGGCGGTCGTCGTGTTAAATCAACATCGTTTGTGTTTGCTCCTTCATTCACCAACAGCTTGACGGCGCTCCAGGTTTTGCACAGATGTAATGGTGTTTCTTCGATTCGATTTCTGCCATTCAACATAGCACCACAGCTCAACAGATGCTTGAATGTGACTTCCAAAAGTTGTTCAAAAGTGTATTCTTTGGACACCTTGGAAGTGTACCTTTGAGATGACGACAGGGAAAGTGAAGCCCAAAGATGAAGAAGCGAATCCAAATGACCATCAACTTTATCAACAGTGATGCCTTTAATGATCATAGAATGTGAAAATAACTTCAAGAGTTCTGCTACCTCATGGATGAACGTGTTTTGGTTTTCCTCATCCTGAATGTAAAGACCTTCTTGTAAAAGCTGCAGAATCAAATGAAAGCCTGACTCTCCACTCGTTGATGGTTCGTTGAGAATTGCACCATCTTTCATTAAAAACCTGCATAATTCAACCATTTGGCGGATTCCTGGAAACCAACCCTTATGTACATCTTTGGCATATTTTACAGCATTTGAGAGAGAAAACAAAATTGGCGTTTCTTGGTTGCAGTTCTTTCTGTTCACTGCCGAACCGAAACTCTCAAGGTTATGGCAAATGTCCCACATTGTTTCAGCTGAAACACCGTCAAGACACATTAGTGTTACGTAATGGAATACAGTGTTGCCTTTTTCGTCAGTAGTGTCTGGATCAGCACCTAAATCAATCAGTAATGCAAGTGTTTCAGAAATTGTGATTTCATTTTTCTCCATCTTCATGATTAAGTTGCGTATGGCTCTTTCTCTCTCATCATTTTGTTCGTAGTCTAAAGCTAAATGTAGCATAACTGTACTCTTGGTAGTGCTCTCGTTCATGTTATCACATGGCAATTTGCAGAATACTGCATTGATTATTGCTTTCACTATAGCTTTATCTTTAATTCCTTTCTCCTTTACAAAATCAAGCACTTTATGGATCTGTGATGATGTCAGCAACTTATCATTCATACAGTGATGAATATAAAAAGACAAGATACTGACATTAAAGTAGTCTTTCAGATGAATATTTCCTCCATTGTCGACAAGATATAGTGCGGATGAATTTGACTTTAGAATTGCATAAAACAATGGAGTTCTACCTTCTCTGTTCCTCAAATTCACCGAAGCTCTTTCTTGCGTTAGAAATGCCGCAATTACATTTTCATGTTTAACAGCATACTTCAAAGCAGAATTGCCATCACAATCAGTCATGTTAACATCAGCACCACCATTAATCAGCTTAAGTGCAATTTCGTTTCGTCCCCAACGAGCAGCTTTCATCAATGCAGTTTTGCGTTCCTTATCGGCCATGTTGACATCAGCACCACCCTCAATCAGCGCAAGTACAATTTCGTTTCGTCCCCAAAGAACGGCTTTCATCAATGCAGTTTCACCTTCTTTATCGGTCATGTTGACACCAGCACCACCATTAATCAGCGTAAGTACAATTTCGTTTTTTTCCCAACGAGCGGCTTTCATCAATGCACTTTCACCTTCGTTATCGGTCATGTTGACACCAGCACCACCATTAATCAGCGTAAGTACAATTTCGTTTTTTTCCCAACGAGCAGCATTCATCAATGCAGTTTTGCCTTCTTTATCGACCATGTTGACATCAGCATCACCCTTACTCAGCGCAAGTACTGTAATTTCGTTTCGTCCCAAACGAGCTGCTTTTATCAATACAGTTTCACCTTCTTTATCGACCATGTTGACATCAGCACCACCATTAATCAGTGCAAGTACAATGTCCTTTTCTGCCCCATAAACAGCCTTCATCAATGCAGTTTCACCTTGTTTATTGGCCATGTTGACATCAGCACCACCCTCAATCAGCAAAAGTGTAATTTCTATTTGTCCCACAAAAGCGGCTTTTATCAATGCAGTTTCATCTTCTTTATCGACCATGTTTACATCAGCACCACCATTAATCAGTGTAAGTACAATTTCGTTTTTTCCCCAACGAGCAGCATTCATCAATGCGGTTTTGCCTTCTTTATCGGCCATGTTGACATCAGCACCACCATTAATCAAAGTAAGTGTAATTTCGGTTCCTCCCCAACGAGCAGTATTTATCAATGCAGTTTTGCCTTCATAATCGACCATGTTGACATCAGCACCACATTTAATCAGTGCAATTGCAATTTCGTTTCGTCCCAAAAGAGCTGCTTTTATCAATACAGTTTCCCCTTCTTTGTCGGCCATGTTGACATCAGCACCACCATTAATCAGCAAAAGTGTAATTTCTTTTTGTCCCACAAAAGTGGCTTTTATCAATGCAGTTTCATCATCTTTATCGACCATGTTGACATCAGCACCACCATTAATTAGTGTAAGTACAATTTCGTTTTTTCCCCAACGAGCAGCATTCATCAATGCAGTTTTGCCTTCTTTATCGGCCATGTTGACATCAGCACCACATTTAATCAGTGCAATTGCAATTTCGTTTCGTCCCAAATGAGCAGCATTCATCAATGCAGTTTTGCCTTCTTTGTCGGCCATGTTGACATCAGCACCACCATTAATCAGCAAAAGTGTAATTTCTTTTTGTCCCACAAAAGCGGCTTTTATCAATATAGTTTCACCTTCTTTATCGACCATGTTGACATCAGCACCACCATTAATCAGTGCAAGTACAATGTCCTTTTCTGACCAATCAACAGCCTTCATCAATGCAGTTTCACCTTCTTTATCGGCCATGTTGACATCGGCATCACCATTAATCAGTGCAAGTATAATGTCCTTTTCTGACCAATCAACAGCCTTCATCAATGCAGTTTCACCTTCTTCATCGGCCATGTTGACATCAGCACCACCATTAATCAGCGCAAGTGTAATTTCGTGTTGATCTCCAAAAGCGGCTTTCATCAATGCAGTTTTGCCTTCTTTATCGGCCATGTTGACATCAGCACCACATTTAATCAGTGCAATTGCAATTTCGTTTCGTCCCAAAAGAGCTGCTTTTATCAATACAGTTTCACCTTCTTTGTCGGCCATGTTAACATCAGCACCACCATAAATCAGTGCAAGTGCAATTTCGCTTTGTTCCCAACGAAGAGCTTTCATCAATGCAGGTTCACCTTCCCGATGGGCATTGTTGACATCAGAACCATCATTAATCAGTATAAGTACAATTTCGCTTTGTTCCCAACGAAGAGCTTTCATCAATACAGTTTCATCTTTTTTTATCGGCCTTTTTGACATCAGATCAGCACCACCATTAATCAGTGCAATTGCAATTCCGTTGAATCCCATACGAGTGGCTTTCGTCAATGCATTTATCAATTTTTTATCGACATTGATGACATATCTACAATCACCATTAATCAGAGCAGTAGTGATATCTCTTAGTCCCCGACCGTTGACTTTATTCAAAGAAGTTCCATCTTCTTTACCGGTAATATTGACATAATCAGCACCATTATCCAGTGGAAGAGCAATATCGTTTAGTCCCCAACCAATGGCTTTTATTAATGCAGTTTCACCTTCTTTGTCGGCCATGTTGACATCAGCGCCACCATTAATCAGTGCAAGTACAATGTCCTTTGGTCCAAAGCGAATGGTATTCATCAATGCAGTTTCCGCTTCTTTATCGGCCATGTTGACATCAGCACCACCACTAATCAGCGCAAGAGCAATTTCGTGTAGTCGCAAACGAACGCCTGCTATCAATGCAGTGATGAATTGTTCATCGGTTATGTTGACATCAGCACCACCGTTATTCAAAAAAAGTGCAATTTCGTTTCGTATGCAACGAGCAGCTTCCATCAATGCAGTTTTGCCTTCTTTATCGGCCATGTTGACATCAGCACCACCCTTAATTAGTGCAAGTACAATTTCATTCTCTCCCCAACCGGCGGCTTTCATCAATGCAGTTTTGCCTTCTTCATCTGCCTTGTTGACATCTGCACCACTATTAATCAGTGTAAGTGCAATTTCTTTTCTTCTCCAAATAGCGGCTTTCATCAATGCAGTTTTGCCATTTTTATCTGCCATGTTGACATCTGCCCCACCATTATTAATCAGTTCAAGTACAATTTCGTTTCGTCCCCAAAGAGCAGCTTTCATCAATGCAGTTTCATCTTCTTTGTCGACCATGTTGACATCAGCACCACCATTAATCAGTGCAAGCGCAAGAGCAATTTCGTTTCCTGCCCAACCAGCGGCTTTCATTAATGCAGTTTTGCCTGCTGTATCGGCCATGTTGACATCAGTACCACCATTAATCAGAATATGCGCCATTTCAACTCCTCCCCAATCAGCGGCTTTCATCAATGCAGTTTTACCTTCTTTATTGGTCATGTTAACAACAGCACCACCATTAAGCAGCGCAATAGCAATATCGTTTCGACCACAAATAGCGGCTTTCATTAATGCAGTTTCACCTTCTTCATCGGCCATGTTGACATCAGCACCACCATTAATCAGTGCAAGTACAATGTTGTCTTCTCCCCATTGAGCGGCTTTCATCGTTACAGTTTTGCCTTCTTGGTCTGCCATGTTGACATCAGCACCGCCATTAATCGGTGAAAGTGCAATTTCTGTATGTCCACAAAGAGCAGCTTCCATCAATGCAGTTTCACATTCTTTATCGACCATATTGACATCAGCACAACCATTAATCAGTGCAATTGCAATTCCGTTGAATCCCATACGAATGGCTTTCGTCAATGCATTTATCAATTTTTTATCGACATTGATGACATATCTACAATCACCATTAATCAGAGCAGTAGTGATATCTCTTAGTCCCCGACCGTTGACTTTATTCAAAGAAGTTCCATCTTCTTTACCGGTAATATTGACATAATCAGCACCATTATCCAGTGGAAGAGCAATATCGTTTAGTCCCCAACCAATGGCTTTTATTAATGCAGTTTCACCTTCTTTGTCGGCCATGTTGACATCAGCGCCACCATTAATCAGTGCAAGTACAATGTCCTTTGGTCCAAAGCGAATGGTATTCATCAATGCAGTTTCCGCTTCTTTATCGGCCATGTTGACATCAGCACCACCACTAATCAGCGCAAGAGCAATTTCGTGTAGTCGCAAACGAACGCCTGCTATCAATGCAGTGATGAATTGTTCATCGGTTATGTTGACATCAGCACCACCGTTATTCAAAAAAAGTGCAATTTCGTTTCGTATGCAACGAGCAGCTTCCATCAATGCAGTTTTGCCTTCTTTATCGGCCATGTTGACATCAGCACCACCCTTAATTAGTGCAAGTACAATTTCATTCTCTCCCCAACCGGCGGCTTTCATCAATGCAGTTTTGCCTTCTTCATCTGCCTTGTTGACATCTGCACCACTATTAATCAGTGTAAGTGCAATTTCTTTTCTTCTCCAAATAGCGGCTTTCATCAATGCAGTTTTGCCATTTTTATCTGCCATGTTGACATCTGCCCCACCATTATTAATCAGTTCAAGTACAATTTCGTTTCGTCCCCAAAGAGCAGCTTTCATCAATGCAGTTTCATCTTCTTTGTCGACCATGTTGACATCAGCACCACCATTAATCAGTGCAAGCGCAAGAGCAATTTCGTTTCCTGCCCAACCAGCGGCTTTCATTAATGCAGTTTTGCCTGCTGTATCGGCCATGTTGACATCAGTACCACCATTAATCAGAATATGCGCCATTTCAACTCCTCCCCAATCAGCGGCTTTCATCAATGCAGTTTTACCTTCTTTATTGGTCATGTTAACAACAGCACCACCATTAAGCAGCGCAATAGCAATATCGTTTCGACCACAAATAGCGGCTTTCATTAATGCAGTTTCACCTTCTTCATCGGCCATGTTGACATCAGCACCACCATTAATCAGTACAAGTACAATGTTGTCTTCTCCCCATTGAGCGGCTTTCATCAATGCAGTTTCACCTTCTTCATCGGCCATGTTGACATCAGCACCACCATTAATCAGTGCAAGTACAATGTTGTCTTCTCCCCATTGAGCGGCTTTCATCGTTACAGTTTTGCCTTCTTGGTCTGCCATGTCGACATCAGCACCGCCATTAATCAGTGCAAGTGCAATTTCTGTATGTCCACAACGAGCAGCTTCCATCAATGCAGTTTTGCCTTCTTTATCGACCATGTTGACATCAGCACCACCATTAATCAGTGCAAGTACACTTTCATTTCGTCCTATTCGAACAGCCTCCATCAATGCAGTTTCACCTTCTTTATCGGCCATGTTAGTTAACATCAGCACCACCTTTCATCAGTTTAGGTATAACTTCGCTCGGATATTTTCTACTGTCCGATATTTGATCATGTTGTTCATTGTTATTTATTGTCTAAAATCTTGAGTGAAACATTGACGACCGAACTTCTTTGTTGGTAATATGCAATTCTTGGTCCTCTTCATTTCTGAATATCAATCACTTAATTGAAGTATTATTGTCTATCAGAGGTGCTGTATCAGTGTATATCTTTGTTATCAGTAGTGTAGTCCATGGATGAATATCAATCACTTAATTAAAGTATTATTGTCTATCAGAGGTGCTGTATCAGTGTATATCTTTGTTATCAGTAGTGTAGTCCATGGATGAATATCAATCACTTAATTAAAGTATTATTGTCTATCAGAGGTGCTGTATCAGTGTATTATAATCTTTGTTATCAGTAGTGTAGTACATGGATGAATATCAATCACTTAATTAAAGTATTATTGTCTATCAGAGGTGCTGTATCAGTGTATATCTTTGTTATCAGTAGTGTAGTCCATGGATGAATATCAATCACTTAATTAAAGTAGTATTGTCTATCAGAGGTGCTGTATCAGTGTATATCTTTGTTATCAGTAGTGTAGTCCATGGATGAATATCAATCACTTAATTAACGTATTATAATCTATCAGAGGTGCTGTATCAGTGTATATCTTTGTTATCAGGACTGAAATGAAATATTTTACAACACTTGAGAGTAATCTCGCAATCTGATTGGCTGGTTTGACATCTCAGAAAGAGCCACTCTGTGGAAGAGACACGAAATATTATTGATTGATTGATTGATTTGTATTGTGCTTATATGAGCTGAATAAGTAAATAAACAAATATTGTTTTTTCATCTTATTACAGTTGTTTTCCTTTTATCCCGGGTTTTCTCACAACGTTGTTTATTCGCACCAAAACATGCATTGCTGGCTTGCACGTGACGTCATGGCGGCCATGCATGTTGGTTACCGTCAACAAATAAAGGATTGATAATCAAACTTAGCGTGTTTCCATCGAGTTTTGGGTTCACGCGGGAGGTTGCTAAGCACGAGAGAAGTGTTACGGACCTCAAAGAAGTAGCGAGTCTCTGTCTTGGGGGACTATGACTTTTATTCTTGAGCTTCACTCTACACAAACTCCAACTCCAACTCCAACTGCTAGTATATCGAACTAACACCCTATTTATACTTGTTGGTACTGTGAGAATTCTCACGCTTATTGTGAGAACTCTCACGATCAAGTGTTTGTCCAGATTTGAGTTCGAGTGTTTACAGGGTGTGGCATTATATGTACTAACTGGATAAGATCGTCCCGATACATACATAATTTTTGACTAGTATAACTGTAAATCCTTATTTGGTAAGTTCTGCAAATAAGCACTTCCTAACAGAAGCGTCAGAGTTGTACGAGGCGTAACTAATTTTATAACATAGTCATAATCAAATGTTAGATATATAATTATTTTTTATTTTATTTTAGAAAACTAACTATCTTGGCCGATCACGCGATGAGTTACATACCGACGTAAATAAAAGTTAAAGCTCAATGTTAATTAGTTGCATGTTTTCGGCAAAGAAACAGGTTATTTTGATAAATTGAATCCTCTTTGAAAATCATTTAACATTCCTTGTAAACGTTTTGAGATCCTTTTTCATTTGCTAGTTTGGCCGTTGAGAATTCGACGTTTGCACGTTTACCAAGCTTCAATCATCGTCTGTGACTGTGTACAGTACGTTACAGTTGTGTAGTGTGGACTCGGTCGAAGAACGAGTGTTGTAGTCTTGTAGAGTGTCAATCTCAGTTCATTTCAATGGCCACACTGCAGAGCAATAGCGAATTGGAAAATGGTGATTTTGAGCCAGTGTTTTTTAAATATTGATTTTAGTAAACCCTGCAGCAGCTTCACTCTCGAGAGTCTTGTTGAATCACAACGAAGCGACATTACAAACACCACAACTTCAGAATTTCCACATCTTTTTCTCCAATATTTGAAATATGCTGTGACATTTGACTTTTTCTTAGAATGATAAAGCGTAATTCGTTTAAATGCATTGTTTTCCTGTCTTTTTTTAGGTTCATTTCGCTCTTTGAAGCATCTTTCAGTTCATGAAACTATTCAACAAAGTTGGCAAGTGATTTTCCATGAGGTCATTAGCGTGCACCCATGGGCTGTTGGTACACGCGCGATTAATTAGCCAATCAGAGCGTGCAAGATATGACAGAGGAGAAATGACATTGTTTGGAGTTGGATAAGAGCCGTGCAAAATGACTTTTTTAAATCATTTCTCCTGTGTCAGACATTATGAGCTGAAACTTTGCCCTTTTACTAATTTCGAGCTGCTCTTTTCATTTCTGGAGTTCATTTTGACACTGCTGTTTGATTTAAGGGGGTTGGGGTCACGTGACCTCTTAGTGAAAGTGGCCTATTCAATATTCAGTCGTTTTGTATGAACTTGAAAACTCTTGAAGCTCGACAAAAGAAATCGAAATTAACTTTAGTTTTTGTCAAAGAAAGACTGAAATTATTTTGTAAACTCATAATTATAAATAAGTTTTTGAAATATTTATTATTATTTTATAATTATTATTTAATTTATCTTGTAAAAACAGTACAAGGAATAGGTCTGCAATAGTTTTGTTATTTATAGCCATTGCATTCATAGTAGCTTGTATGCTTCATTACTCGGACTACCTTACAAGGAATATTATTACGTCTGCAATAGCTTTGTTAATTTATAGCCATTGCATTCATAGTAGCTTGTATGCTTCATTACTCGGGCTACCTTACAAGGAATATTATTACGTCTGCAATAGCTTTGTTAATTTATAGCCATTGCATTCATAGTAGCTTGTATGCTTCATTACTCGGGCTACCTTACAAGGAATATTATTACGTCTGCAATAGCTTTGTTAATTTATAGCCATTGCATTCATAGTAGCTTGTATGCTTCATTACTCGGGCTACCTTACAAGGAATATTATTACGTCTGCAATAGTATTGTTATTTATAGCTATTGCATTCATAGTAGCATGTATGCTTTATTACTCGGACTACCTGTGGGAGCACGAGTCTTAAAATGCAGACCGTGTCCTTTTTTGACATGTCGCATTATACATTTAACTGTCCGTCAAGTAAACCACTGAGATGAAGATCGCGAAATACTACCTAGCAGCTTAATTGAAGAATCATGACGTGCTACTTAAAAAAATTACGTGCTATTAAAACTGAAGGAAAAAAGCCACCACACGGAACTTGCAATTAGAGTCGTTTTTAATTTCGCGAGCTGTGATTGGTTTGAATTGAATTGAAAACCTTTATTTAAACAGGGTATTCCCTTCAGTAGCAAAACGTACTGCTGTCAATGGGAGCCCTACTATATAAATATAAATATAAAATACAATGTGAATACAGTGTGTTCGATTCCGTACCGTGACCGTAACTCCGTTCTGCAGGTTTCCCACTCCTACGAAAACGACTCTAATCGCCATGTACTCGAGTAGTACCGTGACTCCTGAGTCCAGGCCGCTGAAGCTAACAAATAAACTACTGCTTTAAATTCGTATAATATAGATTTTATCAACTTGACGGCTTAGAAATAGAGTAAGTTTTTTAATTAATAAAAATATTTTTATTATTATTAAGCGCCTTAGAGCTTTGAATAAGGCGCTATATTATTAATAAGTTATTATTAAATTATTATCATTATATAGTACTTCGAAGTGTTTTATTATACTGCTTCAGGTTAGGCAGAGAATATCCATTGGCGACTTGCAATTTTTCTGTCCGGGAGTGTTCTCCAAGGACAACACTGAAACAATTATACCAACCAATGTGACGTCACGGCTCTCTTAAACGAATTTCAATATGGCGGACCAATCTGGTCTCCTTTAACGCTCAATATTCTGTTCATATCTACATGTACAGTCTGTATGTATATTGTATATTATTATTATTATTATTATTATTATTATTATTATTATTATTATTATTATTATTATTATTATTATTATTATTATTATTATTATTATTATCGATAATCGTGTCCAGTGACGTCATCTAATTTATGTAAATGTTAGAATATCAACACTTGAGGCTTGACTTAGAAATAAAGACAGACCGGTATTACGACAAAATTATGTTTGTAAATATTGTTTATAGCTAGTAGACAGTGAAACACCTTAGAATATACGAAAATTATCGAAATTTAAAATAATAGTCAAGACAAACTCGTATCAGTCGTACTGACCTGTTATTCCAACCAAGAGACTTACGTTTCGAATAACAGACCCGCCATCTTGAAAAATTATTGGCATTTTTGGTGTCTGGGCGGCGCCTTTTGAAATTGACGGCGACTTCTATTCTTATAATAATAATAAAAATAATAAGTATTCGAAGCATAATACTATCGTCTCTGTGCTCTTACAAAAGTAAACTAGCAACTACTAATTGACTTTATCATCACAGTTATGGCTAGTTATTTATTTTACTTGCGTTTTCGTCGTCTCATCGGCTCTAATTAAGATTTTACAATTATAACAGAGCGAAATCTCGCAATCTGATTGGCTCTCAGCCGCTGTCAATAAGAGTACAGACACACTGTATGACGAATCGCTCGCGCACGGAACCAGCGCGCGTTTGAAACAGTTTTTCTTTCAAACTTTGTCTTTGTTTTTGGATGCTTTTTGACTTTGTTATTGTAAAAAAACAGATTGAAGATGGTTTTATCGTAGTCTGTACTCTTATTGACACACACTTGACGTCATAAAATGTCCAAAACTTGGCAGTGAAATCACTGGCTCGCTACGCTCGTGATTCCACTTGAGTTTTGAACATTTTATGACGTCAAGTGTGTGTCAATAAGAGTACAGACAACTCAAAAACACCTTCAATTTGTTAATTATGCATCTTTCTAGAATGAGCTTTGGTTCTTGAATTAATTTAGTACGAATACCGTCGCTTCTAATGCCACACACGATCTTATCGCGTATCACATCATGTCATCTTTCAGACTGCCAAATTTACATGTTGTTGTGCTACTCATAGCTCTGTTACATATTACGTGTTATTTCTGTATTCGATTGTTGAACTTGTAGCATTCATATTAAATATTACGTTTGTCTAACCTATGCAATGATCTTCCCATCATTGCATCGATATCTCAATGTCGTCTTTCTCTTCGTCGGTCGTGAATGGAAGTCCGTTGTGTATCTCTAAAGCTGTGTGAACAATGCATGTAATAAACGTCGCAAATTGGTAGCTGCTCTCGCGTTGTTTTAGTCCGGTTACCGTTTCGTAGGCTGACCAAACTTGCTTCCAAGTTTTCCAGTAAGAGCAATGATTTCCTCGATGTCTAGAGACTGTGGTTGCGTCACATTCGATATGAAGACTCTTCGGTCCATTCTTGTTTATCTCGTTTCTGAAGCTCTGGCTGGTTCTTTTTTCTCACATTTTTTTTAAATTTTCAACTAACTTATCACACTTCTGACACCATGTACATCAATTGTACGTTTTAGTGATCGGTTGATTTGCAACTCACACTGGCTACAGTAACTACACACATGGTACACACACTCAGCAAACTCGGTATGTCACATGTTCATGACGTCTCCTTAACCAATCAGAATCGAGAAATTTCTTCATGTAGAATATTAATAAAAGAACGATATTGATAATGATATATGACTCAGATGAAGCAGAGTTACAACGAATTTCTAGTTAACGCCCCAATGATATCATTTGCGCAAATTGAAAAATTCAAGCGAGAAAGTTTCTCTCCAAACATGTCTAGCCGAATTTGAAACGCAAATTTCCATCCAAAAACAGGCCTTTCCCAAGAGAAGCCTCTCTGAATATTAGCTCCCCATATATATTATTCGAGCTTTTACAATAACAGAGCGTAATCTCGCAATCTGATTGGCTCTCAACCATGATTAATAAGAGCCTCTCCGAATATAAGCTCCCCAAAAAATCCTTTACAAAATGTATATTATGCCCCGGGGCTTTATTTCGGAATATGAAGGTATAGTTGTAGCTAGCTGACATCCAAGCTGTTGTTTTAGAATTCACCTATCAGTGTGTTTGGCGTCGTTTGCAAAGAGTGCCATAAGAGTTACATATAGAAACGAAGTATGTTATTATCTATACATGTACATGTACATATTGTAGCTGACATTCAAACTGTTGTCATTTTCTAGGTATCTAGTCCCTACAACTTTAGAATACCCCGTCACAGTATATACACCTATTGTCTTTGGCGTCATTTGCAAAGAGTGCTATAAGAGCTACATATAGAAACGAAGTATCTTATTATCTATGCATGTACTAGTACATATTGTAGCTGACATTCAAACTGTTGTCATTTTCTAGGTATCTAGTCCCTACAACTTTAGAATACCCCGTCACAGTATATGCACCTATTGTGGCGTCGTTTGCAAAGAGTGCTATAAGAGCTACAAATAGAAACGAAGTATCTTATTATCTATGCATGTACTAGTACATATTGTAGCTGACATTCAAACTATTGTCATATTCTAGGTATCTAGTCCCTACAACTTTAGAATACCCCGTCACAGTAAATACACCTATTGTCTTTGGCGTCATTTGCAAAGAGTGCTATAAGAGCTACATATAGAAACGAAGTATCTTATTATCTATACATGTACATGTACATATTGTAGCTGACATTCAAACTGTTGTCATTTTCTAGGTATCTAGTCCCTACAACTTTAGAATACCCCGTCACAGTATATGCACCTATTGTGGCGTCGTTTGCAAAGAGTGCTATAAGAGCTACAAATAGAAACGAAGTATCTTATTATCTATGCATGTACAAGTACATATTGTAGCTGACATATATATTACTCATATATCTATTAATATTTTTATTATTTTTCATTATTATACATTATTATTATTGTTATTTATAAATATTGAATAGGGCTCTTATTATTTTTTAGGTTTATTCATTCATTCATTCACATTCAAACTGTTGTCATTTTCTAGGTATCTAGTGACTACAGCTTTTGAATACCCCGTCACAGTATATGCACCTATTGTGTTTGGCTTCGTTTGCAAAGAGTGCTATAAGAGCTACATAAAGAAACGAAGTATTTTATTGTCTATACATGTAGATATTGTAGCTGACATTCAAACTGTTGTCATTTTCTAGGTATCTAGTCCCTACAACTTTAGAATACCCCGTCACAGTATATGCACCTATTGTGGCGTCGTTTGCAAAGAGTGCTACATGTATATATCGTAGCTGACATTCAATATAATATAATAATAATAATAATAATAATAATAATAATAATAATAATAATAATAATAATAATAATAATAATAATAATAATAATATAATAATAATAATAATAATAATAATAATAATAATAATAATAATAATAATAATAA
This sequence comes from Actinostola sp. cb2023, assembly GCA_033675265.1. Lineage (NCBI taxonomy): Eukaryota > Metazoa > Cnidaria > Anthozoa > Actiniaria > Actinostolidae > Actinostola > Actinostola sp. cb2023. The sequence continues at coordinate 32,588 of JAUJYZ010000882.1, forward strand.
CAATAATAATAATAATAATAATAATAACAATAATAATATTGACTTTAGTGCAGTGTCAATATATTTATCTTATACAACTAAATAAGCTGTTGTCGTGTTGTATGTATCTAGTCCCTACAATTCTAGAATACCCCGTGACAGTATATGCACCTATTGTGTTTGGCGTCGTTTGCAAAGAGTTTCAAATAGCGATGAAGTATTCTGAAGTTCAAGCCAAAGTCTGCTTACCTTTCGTAAACTCTACAACCAACACAATGTCAGTACATGTGTTTCTTATTTCTCTATTTCTCTAGCTTCGTTTCTTTCTGCATGCAGTCTGGAAAGAAAGTGACATATGAACAAGATGTGTTGTCTTGCTGAGAAGCTGAAGCTGTTCAGGAAGCACAAGCATTAAAGTGTATCTTACTAAGTTCGTACACAAGCGACAGAGCTGGCAATTTAATGCTGTTTGTAATGCTAAAGTCGTAGTTAAAGGAAATCGTTTGTTTAAGAGACGAAAACCAGAAAAATACACGTCACTCAGCTTTTACCTTCGACTTCGACTGCCTGCTTGACTCAACTCGAAAGTGGAATAATTAACTTAGGGTGTGTCATGTATGCTAGAAACACACCCACGTGATTTATATCTACGTCATAACACAGGAAACCCATATAATACGCACAAGGGTTATCGGAGTGAAAGATGATGATAGGAGATAGGCGAATGGTCATTCTAAGGTTGTCCTAGAGAAAGGTGATAGAAGATAGGAGATAGGAGATAGGAGAATGGTCATTCTAAGGTTGTAAGAGAGAAAGGTGATAGAAGAAAGGAGATAGGAGATAGGAGAATGGTCATTCTAAGGTTGTAAGAGAGAAAGGTGATAGAAGATAGGAGATAGGAGAAAGGAGATAGGAGAATGGTCATTCTAAGGTTGTCCTAGAGAAAGGTGATAGAAGATAGGAGATAGGAGATAGGAGAATGGTCATTCTAAGGTTGTAAGAGAGAAAGGTGATAGAAGATAGGAGATAGGAGATAGGAGAATGGTCATTCTAAGGTTGTCCTAGAGAAAGGTGATAGAAGATAGGAGATAGGAGATAGGAGAATGGTCATTCTAAGGTTGTCAGAGAGAAAGGCGATAGAAGATAGGAGATAGGAGAATGGTCATTCTAAGGTTGTCCTAGAGAAAGGTGATAGGAGATAGGAGAATGGTCATTCTAAGGTTGTCAGAGAGAAAGGTGATAGAAGATAGGAGATAGGAGATAGGAGAATGGTCATTCTAAGGTTGTCCTAGAGAAAGGTGATAGGAGATAGGAGATAGGAGATAGGAGAATGGTCATTCTAAGGTTGTCCTAGAGAAAGGTGATAGGAGATAGGAGATAGGAGATAGGAGAATGGTCATTCTAAGGTTGTAAGAGAGAAAGGTGATAGAAGATAGGAGATAGGAGATAGGAGAATGGCCATTCTAAGGTTGTAAGAGAGAAAGGTGATAGAAGATAGGAGATAGGAGATAGGAGAATGGCCATTCTAAGGTTGTAAGAGAGAAAGGTGATAGAAGATAGGAGATAGGAGATAGGAGGATGGCCATTCTAAGGTTGTAAGAGAGAAAGGTGATAGAAGATAGGAGATAGGAGATAGGAGAATGGCCATTCTAAGGTTGTCCGATCGAGAGAAAGGTGATAGGAGACACCAGAATGGCCATTCTAAGGTTGTCCTAAAACCAGTCACTGTCATGCGCAGGATACAGATCAGCGTATCCCACATGCGAAAGAGGTCTTGAATTCGTAAATAGGAAGCTCTAAGGATGTCGAAACTTGCTGTCGGTTCATGACGTCTCCTTAACCAATCAGAATCGATAAATTTCTTCATGTAGATAATTAATAAAAGACCGATATTAATGATAATGACGACTCAGATGAAGCAGAGTTACAACGAATTTCTAGTTATAACGCCCCAATGCTATCATTTGCATATTGAAAAATTCCAGCGAAAAAGTTTCTCTCCAAATATGCCTAACCGATTTTGAAACGCAAATTTCCATCGAAAAACAGGCCTTTCCCAAGAAAAGCCTCTCTGAATATTAGCTCCCCATATATATTATTAGAGCTTTTACAAACAGAGCGTAATCTCGCAATCTGTTTGGCTCGCAACCATGATTAATAAGAGCCTCTCCGAATATAAGCTCCCAAAAAAGTCCTTTGCCAAATGTATAAGCCCCGGGGCTTTAATTCGGAATATGAAGGTATAGTTGTAGCTAGCTGACATCCAAGCTGTTGTTTTAGAATTCACCTATTTATTGTGTTTGGCGTCGTTTAGAGTGCTATAAGAGTTACATATAGAAACGAAGTATCTTATTATCTATACATGTAGATATTGTAGCTGACATTCAAGCTGTTGTCATATTCTAGGTATCTAGTCCCTACAACTTTAGAATACCCCGTCACAGTATATGTACCTATTGTGGCATCATTTGCATAGACTGTTATGATAGCTACATATAGGGAAGAGTGCTATTGACCCTTTTCATAAATCCCACAATGCATGATTTTCCGCGCTTGACGTCAAACTTATTCTTTTGAATTCTATTCAAAATATACAAAGACTGAAAACAATGAAGGAAAATGAATGGAATTCAAAAGAATAAGTTTGACGTCAAGCGCGGAAAATCATGCATTGTGGGATTTATGAAAAGGGTCGATAAGAGCTACCTAATATAGCGACAAAGTATTCTATTATTTATACATGTAGACTGTATATATTGTAGCTGCCATTCAAGCTGTTGTCATGTTCTAGGTATCTAGTCCCTACAAGGGTCTATAAGAGCTACCTAATATAGCGACAAAGTATTCTATTATTTATACATGTAGACTGTATATATTGTAGCTGCCATTCAAACTGTTGTCATGTTCTATGTATCTAGTCCCTACAACTTTAGAATACCCTGTCACAGTATATGCACCTACTGTGTTTGGCGTCGTTTGCAAAGAGTGCTATAAGAGCTACATATATAGAAACGAAGTATCTTATTATCTATACATATACATGTAGATATTGTAGCTGACATTCAAACTGTTGATATTTTCTAGGTATCTAGTCCCTACAACTTTAGAATACCCCGTCACAGTATATGCACCTATTGTGGCATCGTTTGCAAAGAGTGCTATAAGAGCTACAAATAGAAACGTAGTATCTTATTATCTATACATGTACATGTAGATATTGTAGCTGACATTGAAGCTGTTGTCATATTCTATGTATCTAGTCCCTACAACTTTAGAATACCCCGTCACAGTATATGCACCTATTGTGGCGTCGTTTGCAAAGAGTGCTATAAGAGCTACAAATAGAAACGTAGTATCTTATTATCTATACATGTACATGTAGATATTGTAGCTGACATTGAAGCTGTTGTCATATTCTATGTATCTAGTCCCTACAACTTTAGAATACCCCGTCACAGTATATGCACCTATTGTGGCGTCGTTTGCAAAGAGTGCTATAAGAGCTACAAATAGAAACGTAGTATCTTATTATCTATACATGTACATGTAGATATTGTAGCTGACATTGAAGCTGTTGTCATATTCTATGTATCTAGTCCCTACAACTTTAGAATACCCCGTCACAGTATATGGTCTATTGCACCTATTGTGGCGTCGTTTGCAAAGAGTGCTATAAGAGCTACATATAGAAACGAAGTATCTTATTATCTATACATGTACATGTACATATTGTAGCTGACATATATATTACTCATATATCTATTAATATTTTTATTATTTTTCATTATTATACATTATTATTATTGTTATTTATAAATATTGATTAGGGCTCCTATTGATAGTGTATTATATACACTGAAAGAACAACCCTGTTTAAATAAAGGTTTATTCATTCATTCATTCACATTCAAACTGTTGTCATTTTCTAGGTATCTAGTGACTACAGCTTTTGAATACCCCGTCACAGTATATGCACCTATTGTGGCGTCGTTTGCAAAGAGTGCTACATGTATATATCGTAGCTGACATTCAATATAATATTATAATTAATAATAATAATAATAATAATAATAATAATAATAATAATAATAATAATAATAATAATAATAATAATAATAATAATAATAATAATAATAATAATAATAATAATAATAATAATAATAATAATAATATTGACTTTAGTTCAGTGTCAATATATTTATCTTATACAACTAAATAAGCTGTTGTCGTGTTGTATGTATCTAGTCCCTACAATTCTAGAATACCCCGTCACAGTATATGCACCTATTGTGTTTGGCGTCGTTTGCAAAGAGTGCTATAAGAGTTACATATAGAAACGTAGTATCTTATTATCTATACATGTACATGTAGATATTGTAGCTGAGATTCAAGCTGTTGTCATATTCTAGGTATCTAGTCCCTACAATTCTAGAATACCCCGTCACAGTATATGCACCTATTGTGTTTGGCGTCGTTTGCAAAGAGTTTCAAATAGCGATGAAGTATTCTGAAGTTCATGCCAAAGTCTGCTTACCTTTCTTAAACTCTACAACCAACACAATGGCAGTACATGTGTTTCTTATTTCTCTATTTCTCTAGCTTCGTTTCTTTCTGCATGCAGTCTGGAAAGAAAGTGACATACGGAACAAGATGTGTTTCCGTCTTGCTGAGAAGCTGAATCAGATGAAACACAAGCATTAAAATGTATCTTACTAAGTTCGTACACAAGCGACAGAGCTGGACATTTAATGCTGTTTGTAATGCTAAAGTCGTAGTTAAAGGAAATCGTTTGTTTAAGAGACGAAAACCAGAAAAATACACGTAACTCAGCACTTACCTTCGACTGCCTGCTTGACTCAACTCGAAAGTGGAATAATTAACTTAGGGTGTGTCATGTATGCTAGAAACACACCCACGTAATTTATTTATACGTCATAACACAGGAAACCCATACAATACGCACAAGAGTTATCGGAGTGAAAGATGATGACAGGAGATAGGAGCTAGAATGGTCATTCTAAGGTTGTCAGAGAGAAAGGTGATAGTAGATAGGAGAATGGTCATTCTAAGGTTGTCAGGGAGAAAGGTGATAGAAGATAGGAGAATGGTCATTCTAAGGTTCTAAGAGAGAAAGGTGATAGGAGCTAGGAGAATGGTCATTCTAAGGTTGTCAGGGAGAAAGGTGATAGAAGATAGGAGAATGGTCATTCTAAGGTAGTAAGAGAGAAAGGTGACAGGAGATAGGAGAATGGTCATTCTACGTTTGTCAGAGAGGAAGGTGATAGAAGATAGGAGAATGGTCATTCTAAGGTTGTCAGAGAGAAAGGTGATAGAAGATAGGAGAATGGTCATTCTAAGGTTGTAAGAGAGAAATCTGATAGAAGATAGAATGGTCATTCTAAGGTTGTAAGAGAGAAAGGTGATAGAAGATAGGAGAATGGTCATTCTAAGGTTGTCAGGGAGAAAGGTGATAGAAGATAGGAGAATGGTCATTCTAAGGTAGTAAGAGAGAAAGGTGATAGGAGATAGGAGAATGGTCATTCTACGGTTGTCAGAGAGGAAGGTGATAGAAGATAGGAGAATGGTCATTCTAAGGTTGTCAGAGAGAAAGGTGATAGAAGATAGGAGAATGGTCATTCTAAGGTTGTAAGATAGAAAGGTGATAGGAGATAGGAGAATGGTCATTCTAAGGTTGTCAGAGAGAAAGGTGATAGGAGATAGGAGAATGGCCATTCTAAGGTTGTAAGAGAGAAAGGTGATAGGAGACACCAGAATGGCCATTCTAAGGTTGTCCTAAAACCAGTCACTGTCATGTGCAGGATACAGTTCAACGTATCCCACATGCGAAAGAGGTCTTGAATTCGTAAATAGGAAGCTCTAAGGATGTCGAAACTTGCTGTCGGTTCATGACGTCTCCTTAACCAATCAGAATCGATAAATTTCTTCATGTAGATAATTAATAAAAGACCGATATTAATGATAATGATGACTCAGATGAAGCAGAGTTACAACGAATTTCTAGTTATAACGCCCCAATGCTATCATTTGCATATTGAAAAATTCCAGCGAAAACGTTTCTCTCCAAATATGCCTAGCCGATTTTGAAATGCAAATTTCCATCCAAAAACAGGCCTTTCCCAAGAAAAGCCTCTCTGAATATTAGCTCCCCATATATATTATTAGAGCTTTTACCAACAGAGAGTAATCTCGCAATCTGATTGGCTCGCAACCATGATTAATAAGAGCCTTTCCGAATATAAGCTCCCAAACAAGTACTCAGTTGCAAAATGTATAAGCCCCGGGGCTTTACTGATTCGGAATATGAAGGTATAGTTGTAGCTAGCTGACATCCAAGCTGTTGTTTTAGAATTCACCTATTGTGTTTGGCGTCGTTTGCAAAGAGTGCCATAGGAGCTACATATATAGAAACGAAGTATCTTATTATCTATGCATGTACTAGTACATATTGTAGCTGACATTCAAACTGTTGTCATTTTCTAGGTATCTATTCCCTACAACTTTTGAATACCCCGTCACAGTATATGCACCTATTGTGGCGTCGTTTGCAAAGAGTGCTATAAGAGCTACAAATAGAAACGAAGTATCTTATTATCTATGCATGTACTAGTACATATTGTAGCTGACATTCAAACTGTTGTCATTTTCTAGGTATCTAGTCCCTACAACTTTAGAATACCCCGTCACAGTATATGCACCTATTATGTTTGGCGTCGTTTGCAAAGAGTGCTATAAGAGCTACATATAGAAACGAAGTATCTTATTATCTATACATGTAGATATTGTAGCTGACATTCAAACTGTTGTCATTTTCTAGGTATCTAGTCCCTACAATTTTTGAATACCCCGTCACAGTATATGCACCTATTGTGGCGTCGTTTGCAAAGAGTGCTATAAGAGCTACTTATAGAAACGAAGTATCTTATTATCTATACATGTACATGTAGATATTGTAGCTGACATTCAAACTGTTGTCATTTTCTAGGTATCTAGTCCCTACAACTTTAGAATACCCTGTCACAGTATATGCACCTATTGTGGCGTCGTTTGCAAAGAGTGTTATATATCGTAGCTGACATTCAATATAATATAATAATAATAATAATGACTTTAGTTCAGTGTCAATATATTTAGCTTATACAACTAAACAAGCTGTTGTCGTACGTGTTGTATGTATCTAGTCCCTACAATTCTAGAATACCCCGTCACAGTATATGCACCTATTGTGTTTGGCGTCGTTTGCAAAGAGTGCTATAAGAGCTACAAATAGAAACGTAGTATCTTATTATCTATACATGTACATGTAGATATTGTAGCTGAGATTCAAGCTGTTGTCATATTCTATGTATCTAGTCCCTACAATTCTAGAATACCCCGTCACAGTATATGCACCTATTGTGTTTGGCGTCGTTTGCAAAGAGTTTCAAATAGCGATGAAGTATTCTGAAGTTCATGCCAAAGTCTGCTTACCTTTCTTAAACTCTACAACCAACACAATGGCAGTACACGTGTTTCTTAGTTCTCTTCGTTTCTTTCTGCATGCAGTCTGGAAAGAAAGTGACATATGAACAAGATGTGTTGTCTTGCTGCCGGAAGCTGAAGCTGATCAGGAAGCACAAGCATTAAAATGTATCTTACTAAGTTCGTACACAAGCGACAGAGCTGGCAATTTAATGCTGTTTGTAATGCTAAAGTCGTAGTTAAAGGAAATCGTTTGTTTAAGAGACGAAAACCAGAAAAATACACGTAACTCAGCTCTTACCTTCGACTGCCTGCTTGACTCAACTCGAAAGTGGAATAATTAATTTAGGCCGGCTGGGGTGTGTCATGTATGCTAGAATTAACACACCCACGTGATTTATTTATACGTCATAACACAGGAAACCCATACAAAACATTGCAGTGTGGAGTGATGCTAAAAGGCGATTTTCGTCTCGGTACGCACAAGGGTTGTCAGAGAGATAGGTGATAGGAGATAGGAGAATGGTCGTTAATTCTAACTAAAGGTTGTCAGAGAGAAAGGTGATAGGAGATAGGAGAATGGTCATTCTAAGGTTGTAAGAGAGAAAGGTGATAGGAGACACCAGAATGGTCATTCTCGATCCTCTCTCCTAAAACCAGTCACTGTCATGCGCAGGATACAGTTCAACGTATCCCACATGCGAAAGAGGTCTTGAATTCGTAAATAGGAGCTCTAAGGATGTTGAAACTTGCAACACGTTCCAGAATGACTTCGGATATTCCAAAGTTAGATTTCCCAGCACTTTTCGAGAGACTTTTCAATTTTTTGCTGGTTATTTTATCCATTTTAGCAAATATTGAAGACATCTTATTTGATTTGCCGATTTGATATTTTTTTCAGCTAAAATTGTTTCTGTTCTCAAAATTAAACTATAGAAACTGTTGTTTGGACCATAAATGGTACATAGTTATTATATTGCCAGTCCCATTCAAGATTTTGGCAAATGCCAGCATTCAAGATTTCGGCATATGCCAACATTCAAGAATTTGGCAAATGCCAGCATTCAAGATTTCGGCATATGCCAACATTCAAGAATTTGGCAAATGCCAGCATTCAAGATTTCGGCATATGCCAACATTCAAGAATTTGGCAAATGCCAGCATTCAAGATTTCGGCATATGCCAACATTCAAGAATTTGGCAAATGCCAGCATTCAAGATTTCGGCATATGCCAACATTCAAGAATTTGGCAAATGCCAGCATTCAAGATTTCGGCATATGCCAACATTCAAGAATTCGGCAAATGCCAACATTCACGATTTCGGCATATGCCAAGATTTCAGATAAGATTGAAACAAGTGGTAAGAAATATTTTAAAAGCTTTTATTGAACATTAAATAATACATCATAAGGTTATTTATAGCCTATTCTACTTTATAGATAATCCGTAGACCGAAAAGTTAAATTACTATAGTGTGTATTTCTATTCCATTGAGCATATCCCACAGAATTATCCATACAAATCGATCATATCCCAAAAATACTCAATAACTTCTTCAATAAGTCTTAAGACGCAAACTATGTGCATTGTTGTGTGAAACGTTGTTTGCAAGTGCACATCATACTAAATATTGTAGCAATGTGCAGGTATCGTGCTTACGTGTTACAATACATCACAAGAGCTTAAACTAGTCGTTTCTGGTAGAAAGTGAAGTGCTGCGAGTTGTGCACTGCCGTACATGTAGCTTTCAATGCATACATGTAGCTGTCCCTTGTCAGCAAGGCACATTAGTGGTAATATAAAATAATAAAAATGCAGTATAATAATAATAATAACTTTATTACTGTCATGTGTTCTAGCTTACAAGAAACCTATTTCCCTCCCATATATCTATTGATTCTCATTCCCACCCTTGTCCCAGTGCCCAGATCCCACATGACCAAACATGACACAGGAACTCCATCAAGATTAGTTTCGCTGCTCGCCTGGCGGCTCGCAGCAATATTAAGCTCTCATAAGCGACCAGCCTATGTTGTTTCAGCGCGCGGTCCGTCTCATTTAAGCGACAACAGCTCTGATCTAGTTATTACCACTTTTTCGAATTCCTGAAGTGGTCGCTTACGAGAGCTTCGACTGTACTATGCACTTGTGTCATTTTTTCCTCGTATTCATTCACTCAAACCTCATCTGTCCACAAAAAATCCTGTGCATATTGTATATCGAGTGAATTTAAAATACAATGCGCTATTTCAAAAAACGTTGAATGACGATTGCACGACAAAAATAATAAGGTATAATATTAAGCTATAATTCTTAACTTAAATTAAATATTTCAATACTATTTTGTAGACTGTTCACTTAGTGCTACATTGTAGCTATCACTTTTTTGACCTCTTTTGCATCCATTTGTCCAAGCACCATGATTGTGTTAGATTTGTTTATGCTTCACTCTATTGAAGAAAAACAGAAAAGTGTCAAATATGAAATCAAATTTGTAAATAGGCAAAGTGAACCATGGCATGTATGTAATATACAATTGAAATAGCATGGCTATACACCGAATCGAAATATGGCGACCAATTTGAATAACTTTGTTCCTGACTGACCAACCTCTCATTCATGTGAAAACGCTTTTGTGTTTCCACGTGAACACGAGGTTGGTCAGACCAAAACAATAGTTATTCAAATTGGTCGCCATATTTCGATTCGGTGTATACTGTCTATACATTGTATATACTATATCATATGTATACTGTCGGTACATATAGCCTGAGAATTAAAATTAACAGCTGTCTCTCATCGCATACATTGATTCCACCTAGGAATTGATGTACGTGATGAGAGACAGCTGTTTTCTCTGGCTAATGTATACTGTCAGTGTACATACAGTACATATATGGTATGTGTCTATTTGTCTATTCTGCAATTGTACATAAAATATATATACTGTATACAGTATAGAGGAATGCAATGTAGTTTTAAACAGGCTTTCTGCATTGTTTTCACTGCTCTGTGCATCTATTACATAATAATACACGCTCAGCAACCAATCAAATCGTGCATTCTTGGGAGGTACACATAGTTTATATTATTTATAAACAAATATATTGCAATGTCTATATACAGCACTAGTAAGCAGCATGTAGTGGATATAGAGTATATTATGTATATATACATTGTACATATACCACTTAATAGAGGTAGCAAATTTATGCAGAGTTTATATGGGTAAAACTCCACTGATTCGGGACTTTTAAAACAGGCCGCTTAATAGAGGGTGGCCACTTTAAAAGGTTGGTGTACTGAGTATAGACAATAATAGACACTAGATGTATTCTACATTGTACATGTAGATGTCTATAGACACTTTTGGCAGGAAATATATGTCTGCTGTATATTAAGCTTATGACGTTATGTATTAAAGCTTTATACCATATTCTGAATGTGTATAAGCTTTATACTGCGATTATACAATCGAAACTTTGATCAGGAATTCATGTCAGCATCGAATCTTACCTTTTAAAATGAGCATAAATTCTTGAATTTCACTGTATGTTTATAGATAAACAGCACTCTGTCACACATACCATTGTTCCATGTCGTTCTCCAGGGATTTGGTTGAAGAAAAGAGTGATTATTCCACGATAAAATACTAAAAGAGTTCTATAGTTTCTAGAACCGTTACAACACTAAGAAAATGGCGCTCAAAACCGTGTTCTAGCCAATCAGAGTGAAGCGATGCAGGGGATATGTTCCAAATATGGAGTGGTCGTGTGACGCCTGACTGTTTATTCCCGGCCGCCATGTTGACGGTTGGTTTGTTGTATGCTCAAGCTTCAATTGTTCTTTTATTTCCCCGGTCCTTTCGGAACGGTATTCGTCAATATTTACTGGTGAAAAGAATTTAACGAACTACAGCAATGGTCTCGTAACGAGCCAGCCTACACAACAGTCGGAAAACGAGCGGACAATCGATCGTACAATGAACACAAGAACCCAGGAAAGCGTAGCTCTAAATCCATGAAATGCCCGATCTACTGACATCCCTAACGAACCGATGGCATCACCAAGACTACTACTCGAGCCCCAAAGCAATGGTCTTTCACGAAAAACGAAGCAATTACTTCTTTTGAAACATGAAGACGTATTACTCGACTCTAATATCGTGCCCTACTTTGACTTTGGATAACTTACATGTAGTCGTAGACAACGTAAGATGATGGAAACCAACCTGGAAACCGGATGATGTAATGAGCAATATACTTATTCCTGCTTAGACAGGTATGTGCTTTTTGGAATTTTGAAGCAATCGTAGTTATACATGTTTATACTTGACGGTCAAACCCCTGGGTGCCACCCCTGGGGACGTTGGGGGATTTGTTCAAATGTCCATTCAAACATGATATCCCCCTGACATAGACATGGGGAAACATAGACTTTATTTTAGTACCAGTAATTTACATACAATTTAGTTTATAAGTTAAGGGTGGACTAACATATTTATTTCGACTGTTGCTAAGGAAAATTTGAAACCTCAAAAAAAGCGTAAAATTCGAAGAGAAGAGAAGGGACTTATAGGAAGTGATTGTAAGGGAGAAAGCTTTGTCAGAACATGACGTCACCAAATTACGTCACAATGACGTCATCAAAACAGAAAACGCTCTTTTTTCCCAAGGATTTATAAGATACTGTAAATCTATGATTATACACTTGTTCTACAACACAATGAGCAGACGACTGAGCATGGATTTGGTATTTAAATGAAATTTTTTTTTTTATGGACGTTTTTCGAGCTGTTTTTAAGGATTACATTCCATAACTTGTCATATTGTCTTCAGTTTTTAAAAAGCATGCTTAGCAATGTTGACTAGGTCGTTGTTGATATTCTAGGTTAGAAAAAAATAACCCTCAGTGAACGTGCTCGAAAATTTTGAAGGTTTTTGAAAACGAGAATCTGCGCATGCGCAGTGAAGTCTTGTTAAATTTACCGTTCTTTTTCAGCATTGAATTGATGGATTTCGGAAAATAATCCTACGAAAATGTTTAGACAGTTCTCTATTCTGTCATTTGGCATAAAAATTATTATGCAGCAAAGACGTTTTGATTTTCCTGTTGTACCCAAGCAGGAGATGCGCGAATAGTATGACTTTCAATTCATAAATTGTATGCTTGCTCATTTCTGCTAAAACGAAAATTTAAAACCCCTAGAGAGAAGTAGGATGTTTAACAAGGCTATAAAATATCAAAATTTCAGAAAAAAATCCTCAACAAAGCTGAAGAATTGAAGACATGTAAAACCCCATAGCAACGCGGTTGCATAGTAACGAAATATGTTAGTCCACCCTTAAGGGAATGGGAATGGGGCAGAGGAATCTGGACAAATCCCCACCCCCTGGGGGAACGAATGTACAATGTAGTCATCAGAGACATTGACGATGTATGCTTTTTGTTTGTTTCAGGTTGAGGTACAACCATGGGCTATGGATCATTGATATATTTGGCAATGGTGAGTTTAAGTCCAAGTATCAGAAGCCATTTCATTGTACATGTAAAGCTATCCCGCAACATTGTACATGTTTGTACTGTAAGTTATATGGTAATTTGTCGCTTGGTAATTGTTAGTAATGTACATTTAGTTCGTAAGGTTTCTTACTGAGCCCAGACGGCATTTGAACCCGTGACCTCCTGGATACCAGTCAGGCGCTCTAACCACTGAGCCACTGGGAACTCATGTGATTGAGCAGGTCTTGGTTCGTATTGTACATGCTGTTAAAATATCTGAACAAAAAAAGCCTAAGTAATATCATGGCACCGAGGGATATTAGTGATTAAATGTCCCCGAAGCTGGCTGAGGGGGTATTTAAGGTGATTCCTTAGTTTTGCACTGCGCAACTCTACTGTGCATATATTATATAGTGTAGCGTATTGTGTGATCTATATGGCTTATGCACAAGTGCTGATTTTCGAGATCAGGATACTAGAATTGTTTGACATAAAAATAACCAGGGTTTCCACTCATCCGGAAAAATAAAATTATCTGGCTTTTCCCTGACTTCTCACTGACCAAAAACCATTTTTCACTGATCATACTGTACTCTTGTTTTACTACATGATATCCTGCAGTGCGACTTACATTTACTATAGTCTTTTTATGTATGTACTGTATGTACAGTAATATGTATGAAGAAATACATTTACATGGACCATATAAGGTCAATGACAACTTTTAAACTTTTTTGTGAGTTTTCATCATGATTGATCACAATCTGTCTAATAAATGTTACCCATAATTATGCTACACTGTACATATCGATTTTGTGAAGGCTGACATAAATTCCCTGACTTTTCACTGACTTTTGGGTAAATTACAACATTCCCTGACCAAAATCAAAATTCCCTGACAATTCCCTGACCTTGAAAAAAAAATCAAATTCACTGACTTTTCAAGGTCAGTGGGAACCCTGTACACGGTATGGCTCCTAAAAGTTAACGATTTTAGCACTCCGAAAGTAGCGACCCCCCCCCCCCCCCCCCCCCCCCCCAAAGTAACAGTTACTTAAGGTTGCTCAATCCGAAAGTAACGACCTCGCTACTTTCGGAACTGTACGGTATTTTGTTAACGTTTTGTTTGTTTATTTCAGAATCAGTGGCTGTGGCAAGTACATGTATTTTGTCAGGACAATTGTGTGCTATTAAAGTGATAACTTGAATGCAACCGATTTCAAAATAGCGATAACTGGTCATTTCAAATAGATAAGTTATTCAAGGACAGTCTTATTATATTTGCTTGCAATTTGTTACCGTAATTACAGTATAATTTCTGACGAAATTGATTTTATACGTAAAAGAAAAGAAAAGTATTGTGTGTACAACAAGATAAATCCATTACGTTGAGAAACTTCTTGCTTTGTAAAAAAAATATTTTCAAGGAAGACCATGATTGAAAATAAAAAGTTATTATTGAATGTTGTTCATTGGTAACAGAAACCTAAAGCCTAGATTGTAGCAGTTTTGGTCGGCAATTGCCGGAATTCTCTGAGTTGGCAAATGCCAACTTCCTCTGAGTTGGCAAATGCCGGAATTCTCTGAGTTGGCAAATGCCAACTTCCTCTGAGTTGGCAAATGCCAGAATTCTCTGAGTTGGCAAATGCCAACTTCCTCTGAGTTGGCAAATGCCGGAATTCTCTGAGTTGGCAAATGCCAACTTCCTCTGAGTTGGCAAATGCCAGAATTCTCTGAGTTGGCAAATGCCAACTTCCTCTGAGTTGGCAAATGCCGGAATTCTCTGAGTTGGCAAATGCCAACTTCCTCTCAGCTGGCAAATGCCGGAATTCTCTAAGTCGGCATTTGCCAACTTCCTCTCAGCTGGCATATGCCGGAATTCTCTGGTTTGGCAAATGCCGAGTTGCAGGGAAGTTGGCAAATGCCGACATACTGTTGGGTTCAGCAAGTAAATGCTTCTTGCACTTATTTATGATGCCATATTTTCCTCTTTGGCAAACATGTTATAAGCAAATTGAATTCTTGCCATTAAAAATGGTCAAGCTGGCAAATTTGAATTTCATTTTCAATTTCAAATTTGACTGGTTTTAGCAGATTTCTCGATGATACAACAAACGTTGCCTGCAGTCCTACACCCGTTAGCTGAGTGGACCTCTTTTTATAAAAGCTTGCCAAAATCTTCTCTTTTCTAGGCAAGGAATTTCATTTTTCAATGTTATTTGCTGAAATTTTGGTTTTGGAATGTCCGAAGTCATTCTGGAACGTGTTTTGCTGTCGGTGCCATGCAAATGCCAATGATCCGAGTAAATGAGGCCTTTGCATGACCTGCGTGCGTTACAGATATTAAAGAACTGAGTAATAAAACATTAAAGGGCAAGTTTCATGGGTGTTGTCAAAAAGCTGGAAATTATATCAAATGATAGTAATTGGTCTCACTAATAAACAGTTAAAATAATAACTTGAATACTCTTTTGGAAATAATCAAAAAAGCATCGTAAAAACGGAAATCGAGAAAGCCAGCAAGAAGCGGAAGTGACGTCAAGGGGGTCAATCCAACGTACTGAACGCAGCCGGCTTGAAGTTAACATGGCGGACGAGTCTTCAAGTCCGAGTTCACTCGAAAGTCTTTATTTGGAAAGCGATTTAGAAATCATAGAGGGTTAACGTGAGTCTGAAGAGAGCAATAAGGGTGATACTGGACCCCCATGACGTCACACGAGCGGGAAATTCGAATTCTGATTAGTGAAACTTCAGAAAATAAATTTGTTCTTGAAAATAGATTTTCTTGCAAATAAGATTAGTTATAGTATATTACCTTTATTATATAATACTAAACAAATCATTTTGTTTCTTTGTTCGTTGGACAGATTAAGAGCCACTTCGGTGGAAATGCTGTCATTAAACCGTTACTATTATTATTATTATTATTATTATTATTATTATTATTATTATTATTATTTTAATTTCCGCTCTTCGTTGTTCGTCTTTCAATGATGCAAGGTTAATAGGGATGTTGTAAAATGTGTTTTTGTTTGTCTGCTAATTTCAAAATTGAGACGAAATGTTCAGCCATTTTATAAACACATAAAATTCAACCATCGTCTCACGGCCGCGAAAGCCAATCAAGTGTTTTTTTCTCGTCCTCTGATTGGTTGGATATGTCAATTCTCGATGCTGATTGGTTATGCTTTCACATGTGAAAAATCTATACGCGATGCTGATTGGACGCATCGCTTTTTCCACATGTGAAAATATAGCGTATACATTTCTACAAATGAGCTTTATGACATATAATTCTCTTTATATAGTCATTCTCAGAAAGATTATCCAGATGAAAAGACTATAATACAACAATAAGGTCACGTGATTCATTATGTATTCAGTTTCCTCGCGTGGAATGTCAATTTGAGATGCAAAAGTACACGGCATTGTGAGAACTGAATGTAATGCCGCTGGTATCTCGCCAAGTTTCGCGCGCAGAAATTGAAAACATAATGAATCATAATGAACATAGTGACTTTATTGTCGTATTGCAGTCTTTTCATCCGGACAACGTTTTTAAGAATGACTGTATATATGTAATAACATGATATCCTTCATCCATGATAGGATTTTACAGCACTCGGGCACACCTACGTCTTCACAAAGGCAGTCAATCAGAACGGAACATTTCTAGTCCTCTCTTCAATCCGCTAAAAGATGGCTGGCGCTGCATAAGCTTTTGGCTCTCAAGTTCACGACGTCTTTATCAACGCAAATTCCATGTACTTGTTGCCGATAAGAATGGAAAAACGCTACAGCTAATATGGACTTATGCTGCTACAGTAAACAACATTACGTACATCCAACTGCCATTACCACAGATAGACGATGACGTCATGGTAAGTAACTGGTGGCCGCTTTCATACAAGCATCAAGAGTTCCAGACTTCCGGTACGCGCGCAATGCATTATGAGATTATTACAAAGGAGAAGTGAACACCAAGTGAGCAAAAACATAGCTTGGGCTCCCTGTGTCTAGAATTGGTGCTTACTTTTCCTTTGTAATAATCTCATAATGCATTGCGTGCGTACTGAAAGTCTGGAACTCTTGATGCTTGTATTCTGTATCTCTCCTTAGCCGGGCTCTCTCGGTCTTGCTTCACACAGGAATTCCAGAGGCCTAGAAAGTTTTAAAAGAAGATATCGAAGTTGATTTAATGCATTAATTTTGTTTTTCTCCTTTAAGGTTACGTTTAGTGCGAAGAAAGAGCAGGAACAGCCAGTCATTGCTGTATCGAACGTATTATTTATCAAAGAAGAGTGTCCAATTGTTGAACGTATGTACTTTGACATCAACCTCCTTATCAATACTTGTATAATATCATGTTAAAACAAGACACATAACTATGATTATTATACATTGTACTCAGTATCTGCATTCTCATTGGTCGAGAGCCTACAGATAATTCTAGCTATCAGTGCGCGCCAGCGATATTTCAGCGGTCTGATGGTTATCTGTAGGCAGTTATCTGCAAAAACGAGCCTGCGTAGGTCAGCGGATTGGTTGTTATCTGTAGGTTACTGCAGTTCTGTCATTTTCATTCATTTGTTGTTGTTGTTGGATTGCTTATATCTTTGTATTATGAGCCAATCCACATAGACAATGTATAATAAAACAATTCAATTGTTTTGATGATATCCGAATTATCAATGTATCGGCAAATGTTATTGGCCTCAGCCTACATTGAAAATTACGGATATCTTCAAAACCTCATAATTGTTTAATATATTGTCCTTCCTTCTCTCCCATCGTCTACTTATTTTTTCGCCTGCCGATTATAAATCTTTTGACTCTCATACCAGTATCGAGTACCTTTTAGTTCACCATTCACCATCATTGACCATCTACTGGTCCTCTGCCATCCCCTTATCTTTTCGATTTCTACCCGTCTCTTTCAAATACCTTTTATACCGTCGTTCACCGTCTTTTGCCCTCTTCCATCTTCTTCCAACTTTTATCACCTTTGACCATCGTTCACCCCAGCTCTTTCATCCTCTTCCACGTGCACCCTCTTCCACCTTCTATCACCCTCTTCCACATACCTTTGTACACTGACCTCTATTCTCATCTTCTGCCCTTTCCACCCTCTTCACTATCATTCACTATCTTCTGACCCTCTTCCACCTTCTATCAGCCTCTTTCACATACCTTTGTACACTGACCTCTATTCTCATCCTCTGCCCTTTTCCACCCTCGTCACTATCATTCACTATCTTCTGACCCTCTTCCACCTTCTATCAGCCTCTTTCACATATCCTTTGACATTGACCTCTATTCTCATCCTCTGCCCTTTTCCACCCTCTTCACTATCATTCACTATATCTTCTGACTCTCTTCCACCTTCTACCAGCCTCTTCCACATACCTGTACACTGACCCCCATTCTCATTTTCTGCCCTTTCCACCCTTTCCACCCTCTTCACTATCATTCACTATCTTCTGACCCTCTTCCACCTTCTATCAGCCTCTTACACTGACCCCCATTCTCATTCTCTGCCCTTTTCCACCCTCTTCACCATCATTCACTATCTTCTTACCCTCTTCCACCTTCTATCAGCCTCGACCACATATCCTTCGACATTGACCTCTATTCTCATCACCTACCCTTTTCCACCCTCTTCACTATCATTCACTATCTTCTGACCCACTTCCACTATCTAGCAGCCTCTTCCACATACCTTTGTACACTGACCACCATTCTCATCATCTACCCTTTACCACCCTCTTCACTATCATTCACTATCTTCTGACCCTCTTCCACCTCCTATCAGCCTCTTCCACATACCTATACGCTGACCACCATTCTCATCATCTACCCTTTTCCACCCTCTTCACTATCATTCACTATCTTCTGGCCCTCTTCCACCTTCTATCACCCTCTTCCACCTCCTATCAGCCTCTTCCACATACCTATACGCTGACCACCATTCTCATCATCTACCCTTTTCCACCCTCTTCACTATCTCTCACTATCTTCTGGCCCTCTTCCACCTTCTATCACCCTCTTCCACCTTCTATCACCCTCTTCCACCTTCTATCACCCTCTTCCACCCTCATCAGCCTCTTCCACATACCTGTACACTGACCTCTATTCTCATCCCCATTTGTCCTCCTCTGCTCTTTTCGACCCTCTTTACCATCATTCTAACGACAAATAATATATTCCAGCAATTGCTGAATGTCATGACTACCAAATGCTTGACGCAATCGATCGCCGTGTGAACAACACCGTCATCACCGACTACTGTGACGACAGCATTGATTCTGACACGTGGTACAGAATATCTGGAGCAGCAGGAAACCAGATCCCTACGTCATCATGTATGAAACAAAATCATTGCGGTGTACGTTACCCAATGTACATCCAGAGTAGCCACCCATCTGTTAAGCATCAAGAAGTTCGGGCTAGTTATTGCAAAGTCAGTGGACCTAATTGTTGTGACACTCGGGGATCGGTGTCTGTTCGTCACTGTGGAGAGTTCTATGTTTATAAGGGAATTAGTCTCAAATGTCCATCAACCAAAGTCTGTGCAACATACAAAGAAGGTGAGATAGTGATCCCGCTGCGATCTTATTTGTATGTAATATAGACCAGGTCCGGTAGTCGGGATGGGGCGCGTTTAGGGGAGGGGGAGGAGGTAGGTCGCTTGTAATATAATGAGTAGGTATGTGCGGTGAGGAGCAGGGGCAGATCTAGAGATTTTGAAAGGGGGGTGCACCACTAAGGGGCCGTAAGGCCCCTTCTTCTACGGGTGTGTGGAGGCATGCCCCCCCAGAAAAGTTTGAAATCTAGAAGCTCGAAAATGCAATTTTCATCCATTCTGGGCATCAATGGTAGGGAGCGAGACGTGGGCGAATATGTATCGGGCCCAACTCAAAGGGGGGGCACCGGCCCCCCATGACTACCCCCCCCCCCCTTGGAGGAGCTCCAAGCCCTGACTTGGTTTGATGTGATTTTAGTAATGGATGTTCGTATTTAGCGCATTTTCACACTGACTCAAAATGCTTTACAACTGATTGTGGACTTTTTCGGGCGTTTAGTACGTATTCACATTATGTTATTATTGATGAGTAAGGATTGTTCCCTTGCTCTGGAAGCATTTATTAAAATAAAATCCAAGGGCTCCTCATGTTTTGATATCAGAGACTGCTAGCCACTGACTGGACTACCGTGCTGTTCTTTTTAACTTTCAATAGAAGTGTCTATAGAGCAATCATGAGTGTCCAAGACTAAGAGGAATAATAAGTGTCGTTTAAATATTTTCATTATTTCTTGTCGTTCCACAGTGGTACCAGTGTACGATAAAACAAGCGAATGGGTAGACTGGACCAACAGAAACGACACAGCTATCAAGTGGCAATCATTGAATGATACCTTTTTCAACAATGAGAACATCCATACAACATCTGGTACGTTGCGAAATATATAGCTACAGTCGAACCTCCCGTAAGTGACCACCCAAAATGTCAAGCTGTGTGGTCGCTTACGAGAGGCGGTCGCTCACGAGAGGATCCAATCATAGTGATTTGACTTGGAACTGAACTTTTGATATTTTGTGAAACTGGTTGCTTAACAGAGGTGGTCGCTTACGAGAGGTGGTCGCTTACGAGAGGGGATCGCTTACGAGAGGTTCCAAGCATTGCAATTTGACTTGGAACTGAACTTTTGATATTTTGTGAAACTGGTCGCTTAGCAGAGGTGGTCGCTTACGATTGTGGTCGCAACCGGAGGTTCAACTGTATCGTACATCACGTGACGACATATTTAAATACCGTCACTCCACATCACGTGAACAGACTCTTAAATGGCTTTTTTCTTGTATCGTTTGAACCCATTTTCTGGTTACCATGTTTGGTCACGTGAAAACATACATTGGTTACTTCCTTTGTCTCTGGAAAGTATTTTTATGGTGTCACGCTACATCACGTGACATGGCATTGTTATGGTTTCTTGTATGCATGTCACGCTTTGAACGGGACGAAGTACCTCCTCAAATTCATCATTGGGGACCTTAAGCATAAGAAAATTCTACGACGCGAACGCGAGGACGACGGCGCGCGCACTGACGAATAATGTTCAAAACGATCGTTGACGTCCGTGACGGCAATCTACGACGTGAAAACAGGTCAAATGCCGTCGTAGATTGCCGTCACGGACGTCAACGATCGTTTTGAACATTATTCGTCAGTGCGCGCGCCGTCGTCCTCACGTTCGCGTCGTAGAATTTTCTTATGCTTAAGGTCTCCATTGTACCTATCCTTCACCCTGTGTCTAATAGCTAGCCCATGATGCCTTGCGCGCACATTGTAAATTCGTAGGCTACAAAATTCAAAATTGGTAAAATATTTCGGATTAGAAGGAAATTGAACGTTTTGTCATCGGTTTTTGCTTTTCTAGAATTCTATAGTTTTAGCAGGTGCATTTAAACGCAAAATCAAAACATTGGCGCAAGGCATTATGGGCTCGGACACAAGATCTTTAAATTGTCATGGATGCCATGCATACCACCTCAGTTGGGATGAGACTAGGCTCGTTAAGCAAAAAGATGATGTGTGATGGCTATCTATGAAATGACTTAGATGTAGCACTTGACTGACTATATGATTGTACGGTAAATTAGGCTTGGACGAGATCCACATGTCACATGACAGCGTCATCCAATCGCAAAGTAGAAGTGTGCAATCTGTCAATCAGCTAACAATTTGCCTGTGGGTCAACGCAGTGAATGATGGTTCTTTGTTGGTGCATTTCAACTCCTCCAGAAACAAAAGCAGTAATTTTGCTTTGACTTTGACAACGAGATATATTAAATTCAGCATTGGAAAGGACAATAGGTATCATGATATTATGCTTAGATTGTTCTTTTTGTGATTTTCGTTTTACAAATACGCCTTTTCTTCCCTTGCCTTTTCTTCCCTTGCCTTCTCTTCACTTGACTTCTCTTCACTTGACTTCTCTTCCGTTGCCTTCTCTTCCCTTTCCTTCTCTTCACTTGACTTCTCTTCACTTGACTTCTCTTCTCTTGCATTCTCTTCCCTTGCCTTCTCTTCACTTGACTTCTCTTCACTTGACTTCTCTTCTCTTGCATTCTCTTCCCTTGCCTTCTCTTCATGACCACTTCTCGCCTTGCCTTGCCTTGCCTTGCCTTGCCTTGCTTTGGCTTGCCTTGCCTTGCCTTGCCTTGCCTTGCCTTGCCTTGCCTTGCCTTGCCTTGCCTTGCCTTGCCTTGCCTTGCCTTGCCTTGCCTTGCCTTGCCTTGCCTTGCCTTGCCTTGCCTTGCCTTGCCTTGCCTTGCCTTGCCTTGCCTTGCCTTGCCTTGCCTTGCCTTGCCTTGCCTTGCCTTGCCTTGCCTTGCCTTGCCTTGCCTTGCCTTGCCTTGCCTTGCCTTGCCTTGCCTTGCCTTGCCTTGCCTTGCCTTGCCTTGCCTTGCCTTGCCTTGCCTTGCCTTGCCTTGCCTTGCCTTGCCTTGCCTTGCCTTGCCTTGCCTTGCCTTGCCTTGCCTTGCCTTGCCTTGCCTTGCCTTGCCTTGCCTTGCCTTGCCTTGCCTTGCCTTGCCTTGCCTTGCCTTGCCTTGCCTTGCCTTCTCTGCCCTTGCCTTGCCTTGCCTTGCCTTGCCTTGCCTTGCCTTGCCTTGCCTTGCCTTGCCTTGCCTTGCCTTGCCTTGCCTTGCCTTGCCTTGCCTTGCCTTGCCTTGCCTTGCCTTGCCTTGCCTTGCCTTGCCTTGCCTTGCCTTGCCTTGCCTTGCCTTGCCTTGCCTTGCCTTGCCTTGCCTTGCCTTGCCTTGCCTTGCCTTGCCTTGCCTTGCCTTGCCTTGCCTTGCCTTGCCTTGCCTTGCCTTGCCTTGCCTTGCCTTGCCTTGCTTGCCTTGCCTTGCCTTGCCTTGCCTTGCCTTGCCTTGCCTTGCCTTGCCTTGCCTTGCCTTGCCTTGCCTTGCCTTGCCTTGCCTTGCCTTGCCTTGCCTTGCCTTGCCTTGCCTTGCCTTGCCTTGCCTTGCCTTGCCTTCTCTGCCCTTGCCTTGCTAGCTCGTCTCGTCTTGTCTCATCACGCCTTCTCCTTTCTTCTCTTCTCTTCTGTTCCATTTTACTCTACCCTTCTCTTCCTTGAATGACGAAAGGACAATTAATAAATACTCTATACCTTACTTTGTAGAACTGTCCATACCTACATCTGCGACAACACATGGCATCACGTGTGTGCCACGTGGGAATCAAACTGGGGTGTTTGGCACGTGTTTAAAGATGGAGTCATAATCGGAAAAGGGATACATCTTGGAGACCAAGTGATAATGAAAGGTAAAACTCCTGGGGTTATTCCTTTGCGAAAAACTCTGTATTGCAGGAAAATTGATCGCTCCAGTTTTTTTTGACTGAAGACGTTTCTCTTAGTCGACTGACAATTTGTGATGGATACGATAGTATTTAATTTCGCGATCGATCACAAAAAGGTCGCCGATTACGAAAACTGCATCGACACCGAAAAGAGTCGTTCACTCACAAAAATTCGATTAATGACTGAAATAACTTGATTATTCGCAAATACTCTGTATTGCAGGAAAACTGTGATCGCTCCAGTTTGTTTGACCGAAGACGTTTTTCTTAGTCTGTGAGGACTAGAACTATAGGCCTTGTTAATAAAACTGTAATTACAAGGACCTTCAACATTTTACACAATTGAAATCCCATAATTACTCGGCGGGCTGCCTGTGGCACGCCGAGTTGAAAAATGGGCTTTCACTTTCCCATGGCCACAAATCGCAACTGGGTACCAATGCGCATGCGTTCTGTAGAGCTGTACCGCTGAGAAAACCGAAGGCTCAATGCTCATTGCAGACCCACCGAGTGAATACTTATAGAACATCTTGTAAATTTTATTATGAATTCCTTCTTCAGCCACAATTCGCAACTGGGTACCAATGCGCATGCGTTCTGTAGAGCTGTACCGCTGAGAAAACCGAAGGATCAATGCTCATTGTAAATTTTATTATGAATTCCTTCTTCAGCGAACGGACTAGTGCAGCTGCGTGCCACAAACACTAATGCTTCCCAAAATGCCTCGGGCGCTCCCGTTGTCAAGGTTACTAATGTCAACATATGGAAGCAAGTGTTGCAAGGACACGTGATTGTCCAGATGTCGTATGGATGCAGCCTACATCGTCATAGTCAAGGTTCTTTCATACGATGGACGATACTGGATGGTTCTGCCAATGTGGCAAACAAACGAATTCCAGCCACTTGCCTTGGATCAACCGGTAAGTATTTACATGATATCAATGACGTCATTTCCGGTGTCGTGAGGAAGTTTCATCAGCTGAATTGCACCTTTTCAATAGAATACTCTCTGCTTGATAACACATGGGGGACAGTGTTTACCCGTCATTTGAAGGCAGATAATGAGATTCAAGGACTTTTACCATCTGATTGAAAACCAAGCAATAGAATACTCTCTGGTTGATAACACATGGAGGGCAGTGTTTGCCCGTCATTTGAAGGCAGATAATGAGATTCAAGGACTTTTACCAGCTGATTGAAAACCAAGCAATAGAATACTCTCTCTGGTTGATAGTACATGAAGTGCAGTGTTTGCCTGTCATTTGAAGGCAGATAATGAGATTCAAGGACTTTTACCAGCTGATTGAAAACCAAGCAATAGAATACTCTCTGGTTGATAGTACATGAAGTGCAGTATTTGCCTCTCATTTGAAGCAAATAATGAGATTCAAGGACTTTTACCAGCTGATTGAAAACCAAGCAATAGAATACTCTCTGGTTGATAACACATGAAGGGCAGTGTTTGCCTGTCATTTGAAGGCAGATAATGAGATTCAAGGACTTTTTGTAACAGTTATTGACATGTTAATTAAGTAAATTCCAACCTCTTGCAAGGGACCACAATTGTTACCAGGAAAAGTGTCTACTTATAAAACAATACCTGCTGCAATCTCTCTACACCCAAAAATAGTAATAATAAATAATTTTTAATATTTTTTTATTTATATTTATATAGCGCTATTTCCAATAAATACTGGCAACATTTAAAACCCCAATCCATACCAACAATCGCAAATTGCGAACACTAAAATCCCTTCGCACCACACCTCACTTCCCTTCCTCTGGAAAAGACGCACGTGTAAATTCTGTGTAAATTTTGTGTAAATTCTTGAAAATTCGTGCAAATGTTCAAAACCATGTAAAGTTAATGTACATAATTTATTGTATTCAGTATATAAATTTAGTAAAGTATATTATGACCAAAATTCAGAGATATTTGTAATTTGCTTTCATTGTACTGGGGTACCTGACTTTGATTAGTCTACAAACTATTTTCAGGTATCCCAACACCTGACTATCTGCAAAAAATTATACCTTATTTATTAATATTGTAAAAAAAATAGTGTAAATGGAATAAAAATCTAACAAAA
The DNA here is from genome assembly GCA_033675265.1 of Actinostola sp. cb2023. Classification (NCBI taxonomy): domain Eukaryota; kingdom Metazoa; phylum Cnidaria; class Anthozoa; order Actiniaria; family Actinostolidae; genus Actinostola; species Actinostola sp. cb2023. Next base: position 58,010 of record JAUJYZ010000882.1, read on the forward strand.
ATCTAATCTAACAACATTTACACAGAATTTACACAGAATTTACACAGAATTTACACAGAATTTACACAGAATTTACACAGAATTTACACAGAATTTACACAGAATTTACACAGAATTTACACAGAATTTACACAGAATTTACACAGAATTTACACAGAATTTACACAGAATTTACACAGAATTTACGCTCAAACAATACCCTACAAAACGTTTACTTAAACTATATTGCGTTCTCATTCAAAGCTTCGACGCTGGTTTTTAGATCTACTGATATCAACAGAGATACATCAGGCTCATTCTACAGCCCTTGGTACAACAGATCATCAAAGTCCAATAAAGAGTGTCTTAGATTTAGATACAAGACATATCATACAGGCAAAGTGCGTTTGTCCATACACCAGAGCCTGCAAACCCCTGCTCTTGAAGAAGTTCCATTGTGGATTCAAGAAAATGTAAAATCTTCGAATGTTTGGCATGTTGGTCAAGTGCCGATTACAACTACTTCGTCTTATAGAGTAAGTATTGTCAAAGTTCCTACTTGACGTATCCTTGAAAATAATGTCGCTCCGTTTACTGGTTTTCCATATCTCCTTATATTTGAACATAAAATTCCATATTTGGTATATATACGTCTTATTAACCGAGCGCTAGGTCCGTACAGGAAGTTATGGACCAAGTTTTCCGCCACGGCCTTATGGCCCAAGCGCGTGGCGCGCGGGCCATAAAAAGTGGGGGGAAAGCGAGGATCCATAACTTCCCGTACGGACCGAGCAAGCGAGGTTAATAAGATATTTATTATATAGCTTTTCCTTACTTTTCTGTTTTCAGCGGGCCGTGCGGGAAGTTACGGCCCACTAATTGACCGATAAGAACGCACGTAGTATATCTGTGCTATATAATAATAACTGTTAATACCTTGACGTATAGAGTAACTGCGTGCATTCGATGTTTCTACTCGCCATAAAAATAATTCCTAAAGAAATTCTACTTTTTGAGGTCAATACAGCTCATGCTTTCCATTTATCGGCAGTTTCCACCGAAATTTACAACGAATATTAATATTTGTATGGTTTCTTTGAAATAATTAATGCGCGAAAAAAATTTTTTGTTATTTCTTCCAGCTTACCATAAAAGGGCATATAAATAAGCTTGGTTGCATAGCTATTGGAGGAATGCACGTAACAGACCCTTACGGCTGCGACATGTTTCCTATTAGTCGTCAAACCAGAGATGGTGAGTAAACGATGTATAAAACAATCAGGCCTGTTTAAAAGACTTTATACTTTAATTCATGCGATATTTCTATTGGTCCTAATCATTGGATAAACGCACGCTGGCCTAACCTTGGAAATTCATTGGAAATTCTTTGGAAATATCCAAAACCTTGGAAATTCTTTGGAACTGTCCAAGACTTTGGAAATTCTTTAGAAATGTCCAAAGTCCTGAAAATTCATTGGGAATTGAATGTCCAAAAATTCTGTGGAAATGTCCAAAACCCGGAAATTATGTGGAATTGTCCAAAACCTTGGAAATTCTTTGCAAATGTCCAAAATCTTGGAAATTCTTTGCAAAATGTCCAAAATCTTGGAAATTATTTGCAAATGTACCAAACCCTGGAAATTATATGGAAATTTCCAATGAATTCATATTTGGGAAGCTAATTCCATATTTGGAAGAAAACATCGTTATCGAAAAAACAAATCCCATATTCGTCAAACTATAATTATGTAGTTACATATTTAAAATAAGCAAAATTCCACGTTTGGTAGAAACATTCCATATATGGTAGAACATTTCCATATTAGGTAGCAGGCTATTTCTCTCAGCTCTTATTTCACATTATGTATTTTGTAGGTTGTTCCAGATCAGTCAATCTTACGAGTTCAACTGGTGAAATCACATCGCCAAATTACCCTGCTCCTTATGAACAAAACTTTACGAATTGCTGGAATATACAAGTCCAGGAAGGTCACGTGATACAACTTGAGTTCAGAGCGTTTGATCTGAAATATTCCAGAAATTGCGCACGAGACTATCTTGCTGTGTATGACTCGGCGATAAGTTCCAACTCACCACTCGGGCGATACTGTGGTTCGATGTATCCGAGGATTCTCGAATCTCCAAGAAATGTTTTGAAACTGGTCTTCAAGTCAGCTGGAGGATCGTACAATAGTGGATTTAGGATTCAGTATTCTTCTGCTCACGGTAAGAAAAAAAAATCCGCTGTACCGAAAAATGGCGGCTGTACATTTTACCCAGTAATCCTTTGCGAACCTAAAGTACCACTTAGATCTACAAACTGTCTGACACGTTCACATAATTAAAGCAGGTAACAGCTTCATAATTAACCTAAATTAGGTTGATCTCCTTCTTCTCCTTCTTCTCCTTCTTCTCCTTCTTCTCCTTCTTCTGTTTCTTCTTGTTTTTCTTCTACTTCTGCTTTTATGTGCTCTTTGTTCTTCTCTCTAGCTTCTTCTGATTTTCCTATGCCTTCTCCTCTTCTTCTTCGTTTCCTTCTTTGTCCATTTTTATCGTCAGTACGACCATATTATTATATCATATAATTAAATTTAAATCCATAGAAATTTACAGCATAATAGACTTCTACGAATTCAAAGAACCACTTTTAGTGCTAATGGAAATCTGAAATTCTTGTAAGTATTAATTGAAAGCAATATTAGTAAAGGTTCAGACACGGTACAATATTGCGCGCAACAAAGAATCAAATACTTTTCTGAAGTTTAAGAAAAAGTTTTCGCCTCAAAATGCTCAATAAACAACAGTACAGTAGCATGAATTCAGCATGAATAAATTACAACTCACTCCTCTACGTCACAGACCAGACCTCTTTGTGATTGATCATATTCGGTAAAAAAGCACAGGGATCCCAAATTAGACAGTTTTCTGTCCATTGAAGACTTATAAAACATACAAGAACGCGCCAAAATCAATTTATTTTTCGAAATTCCATATAAGTTATATTTTTATTTAAAAAAAATAAAAAAAATATGAGTGATAGGCACTTTAATTGTTTTTCATTTGTCTTAATATATGTAATAATACTATGCCTACTTTTTTGAATGTTTTTCAATAATTTTATAATTTTTAAATTTTTATAGTTTCATTTTATAAGTTATTTCATTTAGTTTACATATACTGTTGGAATTTATACGTTTTATATAAGAGAGGGCTCACTTGACTTCCTCTGTAAATATATTATTTATTATTATTCTTTATTACTATTATTAGTATTGCCTGTAGCATGTACGATTTCAGCGCGTGTCCATCTTTATAACTTGCGTCAATATTATAATGGCAGTTGGTATTGCAGCCGGAGGTGGACACACGCTGCAACAGTTGCCAGTTTGTGAATCTAAGTTTCAGCAAAATCGGCGAAACCAAAATAAACAGGTTATGTATTTTAGCAAGAGAAAATGAGGTAAGAGAAGGAATCCCTGGTACCACATCATGTGCCCCGTTAATTCTATTTTTAGATCGAAGCTATTTTTAGCTTTAGTTACCATGCACGCGCAACCACTCTTGACTTGTAGAATTTTAAAATACTCAACCTTACCTTGGTTTTTCCTTTCAAAAACTTTTTATGTTTTGCCATTAAAAAGAAAAGCAAAAGACTACACAGCTTCTGCTCCAAGACAACAAAGCAAAACAAAACTGAGCGAAACAATATCGTCAACTCTCTGAGAAAAGGCCACAATTTAATTCTCTAATACCCCGTTCACACCAAACCTTGTTTAGTTAAACTGAGTTTATTCTCGCTTCTCTAATTCGATGGCATTTGATTTCACAAGAATCAAACTACCTGGAATTTCTACTGTGCAACAGAAAGGACAGTTTACCAGTAATTTTGTGCCAAAGGTTGCATGGCGTTTGTAGATAATGAATTTCCTAAACCCGTTTAGTTAAACCCGACCTTAAAACATGTTTAAGCCTTGGTGTGAACGGGGTATCAGACTCATTGAAGGATTTTACAAATACTCAGGCGAATTAATTGAGCAAAAGTAAGGTGCTACAAATATAAACTACACAATTTTAATACGATCAAAGTCAAAGCAATCACGAAAACAAACTCTAAAGTTAAAGTGGTCTTACCGGCACTTGTTCCCTGCTGACAGAGCAAGGAACGGCACTTGTAGTTGTATTCAACAATTACGAAGTCCAAGCGTTATTCTCAGGTTGGAAAACACGAAGGAACTGCTTTACAAGAGCCAACATCACCAAAACCTTGAAGCACCAGCCATATTGTGGACATGAACATTTAATTCAACCATCTGCAGTCCTACAAGACGCCGGCTACAACAATTAAAACGACTCCTTGCACTTTTTAATAATTATCGGTTTTCTCTGTCGAAGGACATGGGTAACTGAAGCTGTTTTCCTCTATTTAGAATCGTCTCAAGTGTCCCAAATTCACAATAATTTCAGTCAAATCCCAAAAGGATAATTTGGTAAAATCCTATAATTATTGAGTTTTCGAAGTAAAAATTTGTAAAATGTTCCAGAAAATTGAGAAGATTTTCTTCGCTCAATTTTGACTTTTCATATCAAAACCGTGCGTAACGGCCTGCGCGACCTCGCCTTATATGATCTGACCAATCACGTTCCGTTCTAAAGATAGATTGATTCTAAAAATAGAATTAACGGGGCACATGATGGGTCAAGAGCCCAATACCAGGGATTCCTTCTCTTACCTCATTTTCTCTTGATTTTAGTCATGAATTTGAATGCTGTTATATTTATAACCTGTTAATTTTGGTTTCGTCGATTTTGCTGAAACTTAGTTCGGATATTCACCAAGTCAATTGAACACGATTCACAAACTTCACACAAAAATATCGGAATTTTTTTTTTTTGAGCGCGTTTTTAAAAGTAGCGAGAACAAGGTCCATTGTAGCTCCGATATCACTAAGAATATTTGCGGAAAGGGAAATCGAATTATGTTATAATATTGCCAAATAATAGCTTCAACTTTCTCCAAGTCTGATAGTCCATCACGCGAATATTAAAAAACATGACGAGCCCCGACCCTAACATTTTTGTTTTGCGAAGCAAAAAAAGCCTCGCAGCATGATTATTTGTGGTGGATTAACACAGCGGGGTTGTATACCCGATACATCGGTGTAGGCCAGGCTCATGCTGGGACGTGAATTACTAGTCGTAGATTTATACTTACTGATTTTAGAAAGATATGGCCAATAAGTGAATAAGATAAATTTTGTCTCTATTAAAATAATATTGATATTGATCAAACGTTCAATGCTCTACCCATAGAATATCGAGCGAGTCAGGCGTGCCGCTACAAATCATTGCCGGTTTAGCAATACAAATTAAGTTGAGTTGTCAGCCTACTTTGCGGTTAGTATTTTAGTCTGTGTTTCAAGTTCAATGCTTTACCCATAGAATATCAGGCGTGCCACCCGAACAATCTACCCTGCCTTCAGGTGCGCCACCCAAAAGCATTGGGGTTTAGCAATATAAAGTTGAGTACTCTGCGATTTATAGTCACATTAGTCTGTGTCGGTTTCAGAACGTTTGCAGCATAAAATCCCGTATTTGTCTCAAAGTCAGACGAGCAATACCTGAATGTACTCGACGAATATCTTACCCACATTTCCAGGTGACATTTTCCATATTTTAGACAATCCAACAGTGAAAATAAAGCTCACAAAGAATTATATTTTGATTCTAGCGCCAAAACTCGTCGATGACCCGCAATTGTTTATCATGTTGTGTAAGAATTGTCTGTGATTAATGTGTCAGTAGAACGAATCTTATTGGACCAAGACTAATTGGCTTTGCGAACTAGTAACCCTAGGCAAACATATCACAGCTATCCTGCTGGGACAAAAAGTTTGGGGTCGGGGCTCCTCATCTGAAATAAAACTTCCGCCATAAGTTGCGTCTGGAATTTCGACGGAGTCACCTTTTAAAGTGGTAGAGCGCGCAAAATCAAAACATTGGCGCAAAGTATTATTTTTGAAGACATAGAAAACGAGAGCGCGTGCTATGTGCAGATTCATAGCACGAGGGGACTGATCAGATGATCAGAACACGAGAGAAGTGTTAAGAGAAGCACGACGCGTAGCGGTCAACACTTCTCAAGTGTTCTGATCAGTCCCCAAGTGCTATAAATCTGCACATAGCACAGCGGACAAGTTTTCTATTTCTTTTATAAAATAATACGCATCCTTTGGCCAATCAGAGCGCGCGTTATATCATAGTTATTTTATAAAGTGTAATATCAATCCTGAAGTAGTGGCTTCGTAAAAGCTCGCTGCAACTGCGCAATAGACCTTTTTACCGATACGGCGGCCATTTTGTATTCTATTGATTTGGCTAAAACATTATGGGATACTCAGGGTGCAAATGACCCAAAAACTGTAGAGAGTGGAGTCGCGTCAATATATTATTTTTCTATGTCGCTCTAACCATAGTGTTGTATGACTTAATATCTACATGTGTTGTGTATCGTTGTATAATTTGTTATACAAATTCATTGCTTTAAATTAGGTTTTCGTAGTTTTTCATGGCCAAATGGTTACTAGCTTGCACCCTGGGCATCCCATAATTTCTCCATAATTCAAGATGGCCGCCATGTCGGTAAAAAGGTCTATTAATATGTATTATTTTATCTTGAAATAGTTAATTAATTTAATCAGTTAACTAATTAATTAATTAATTATCTTGTATTAAATTCCAGGAGGCTTGGTTACAATTTTCTTAGGGAAATCAAGCCAACAACTTTCAACCCTTTAACTGAGCTTCAAATACTGTGAGTACTTGTGACTAAGTTGACCGTGTCAGGGACTGGTAACTAGTTTGTTGCGCGGAGAATTATGGGTCCATCAGTTTTGGTGACGTCATATCTTAAATACGGTGGAAACTTTATCTTGAGGCACAGAATAAAGGTACTATGTACCAATAGAACTTACCAAACTCGATAATTAAGTAATTCACGAGCAAGACGCAGTAATAGTGGGATGATTCAGTATTTTGTGATTTGAGCTTCACATGCATTTGCGATCATTTTTTCACATTTGCGAGTTACTGACTACTTCCGGTGACAGCATACACATTATAAATTCGATCAGCGGTTTTTTTCTGAAATTATGCGAGGTTTAATTCTCTCTCTTTCATGTTTAGAGATCTTCAGAAGAATCTCCTCACGACACTTGAAGACACAACCCTTGGTGGACTGAGAAATCTACAAATCTTGTGAGCTCATCTGCATTCATGCTCGAGGATCCAGCGACAAAAACCGCTGGATCCTCGAGCATGATCTGCATTTTACAGTTATTTTTAGTATTATTTTTATTTTGAAATTCATAATTTTTTACATACATTGGGTACATGTAGTATTAATACCAAAATACACTACAATACTAAGCAAGTGAGTCGTTTTCGTTTGAGTGAGAAACCGGCTATGGTACCGTGACACTCAAATGGCTTCCTTTCTGAACCAATCAAAAAGCGTGCAGATGCAACTTATCCAATCAAACTCTTTCAATACGACACGGTACCGTGACACTCAAATGGATTCCTTTCTGAACCAATCAAAAAGCGTGCAGATGCAACTTATCCATTCAAACTCTTTCAATACGACACGGTACCGTGACACTCAAATGGCTTCCTTTCTGAACCAATCAAAAAGCGTGCAGATGCAACTTATCCAATCAAACTCTTTCAATACGACACGGTACCGTGACACTCAAAAGGCTTCCTTTCTGAACCAATCAAAAAGCGTGCAGATGCAACTTATCCATTCAAACTCTTTCAATACGACACGGTACCGTGACACTCAAATGGCTTCCTTTCTGAACCAATCAAAAAGCGTGCAGATGCAACTTATCCAATCAAACTCTTTCAATACGACACGGTACCGTGACACTCAAATGGCTTCCTTTCTGAACCAATCAAAAAGCGTGCAGATGCATCTCATCCAATCAAACTCTTTCGATACGACACGGTACCGTGACACTCAAATGGCTTCCTTTTTAAACTAATCAACTAGACGCTCTTCTAGCGTGAAGTCGGGCTTCTAAATGAAATGTAACCTATTTGAACTAAATATAGATATCTTATAGTGCGATTTTCAGTGCGATTGAAACAGTTTTTGGTTGCTCGTCGTTGCATGACTCGAGCTCGATAGAACATGCTTTCCTTGCAATTTCAGTACTGCGAACTTTACAGTATATCAGTAAAAACGTTAATAGCCCGACTTCACGCTACTAGAGCGTCCTGTTTCAATCTAAATTTAGATTTAGACGAGAAAATACTTATATTTTGGCCCCTTGACCTCCGATGCTTTCCCTGATTGGTTTGTGCTTTGTAATCTTTCTTGGCCAGACTTCATGTCTCCTTCGGCTTTAGCTCGACGTTAGCCTGCGTAGCTTAATATAAAACTAGACGCTCTACTAGCGTGAAGTGGGGCTTCTAACTCATATAGCCTATTTGAACTAAATATAGATATCGCAGTGCGATTAAAACAGAGCAATCTGATTTGTTTGTGAAGAAAGAGGCCAACTGATGTCTCGTGTTGAAGAAGCCTTTCCTCTCGCCCCAATCCCCGCGCCAACAAACAAGGAACGCCTGTAATGTGACATGTCGATTTGAGGTCAAAGAATACGAAGAAGAACGGCCTGCATTTTTAGAGTCGGAGCTTCCACAGGAAGCCCGACTAAAAAGCGTGCAGATTCATCTCATCCAATCAAACTCTTTCGATACGACACGGTACCGTGACACTCAAATGGCTTCCTTTTTAAACTAATCAAAAAGCGTGCAGATTCATCTCATCCAATCAAACTCTTTCAATACGACAAGGCGCGGTGCGGTAACTTTCCCACTCGTACGAAAACGACTCTATAATACTACTCTACCTAGTACTACTCATCTGTATTTAAATTGTCTTGAATTCATCTTCAAGAAGAGGAATCTCTTCCACGCACATTCTCATTATTTCTAATGTTCTTTGTAGATATTTACAGACAAATTTGATAAACGATCTTCACAAGAACACACTGCTTACAAATACTAATCTGAAACAACTGTAAGTTGAATAAATAAATAAGGAAGGAAGGAAAGAAGCCAAGCAAACAAACGAAAACCTTTTTATGATGTTGCGTTGATCGATGATGACGTTGTTCTTATATTTCTGTTTTTCACGTGACGTCATGTCGGCCATGTTGGATTCCGATAACAAAGCATTCCTCATTAGCTTCTCTTGTTTGTACCACCAACATGGCCGCTGCGTCTTTGTACTTTAAATGTCCAGGGTTAGATAATAGTAGTATAAATCTTCCAGATATTGCTGGTGTGCATGTAACGTCATGGCGGCCATGTTGGATCCCGATAACAAAGCATTCCTCATTAGCTTCTCTTGTTTGTACCACCAACATGGCCGCTGCGTCTTTGTACTTTAAATGTCCAGGGTAGGGTAAAATAATAGTAGTATAAATCCCTCTGATATCGCAGGTGTACATGTGACGTCATGGCGGCCATGTTGGATCCCGATAACAAAGCATTCCTCATTAGCTTCTCTTGTTTGTACCACCAACATGGCCGCTGCGTCTTTGTACTTTAAATGTCCAGGGTAAAATAATAGTAGTATAAATCCCTCTGATATCGCAGGTGTACATGTGACGTCATGGCGGCCATGTTGGATCCCGATAACAAAGCATTCCTCATTAGCTTCTCTTGTTTGTACCACCAACATGACCGCTGCGTCTTTGTACCTTAAATGTCCAGGGTAAAATAATAGTAGTATAAATCCCTCTGATATCGCAGGTGTACATGTGACGTCATGGCGGCCATGTTGGATCCCGACAACGAAGCATTCCTCATTAGCTTCTCTTGTTTGTACCACCAACATGACCGCTGCGTCTTTGTACCTTAAATGTCCAGGATAAAATAATAGTAGTATAAATCCCCCAGATATCGCAGGTGTACATGTGACGTCATGGCGGCCATGTTGGATCCCGATAACAAAGCATTCCTCATTAGCTTCTCTTGTTTGTACCACCAACATGACCGCTGCGTCTTTGTACCTTAAATGTCCAGGATAAAATAATAGTAGTATAAATCCCCCAGATATCGCAGGTGTACATGTTTTTGTTTACACCAAATTATCTCTGAACATCACGATAAGTTCAAACTTTTAACTACGATTTAGTTAAGCACATAAAGTCTTTATTAGAAAGAATTAAGGAAATTATACAAAGTACGATGACGTACGCAGCGACCATGTACTTTGTATAATGTCCTTAATTCTTTCTAATAAAGACTGTATAAATCGTAGTTAAAAGTTTGAACATCTAAGACTATCAATTTTGTTTTAAAACTTAATATTTTTAACTTGCTATATATTAAAGGTATCTACATGAAAATCGTATCAAGAACATCCCAAATGGACTCTTTAAAACGCAAAAACAGCTTCTAATATTGTAAGTTACTCTCCATTAATCAAACTGATATAATGGTAGGTGAAATGTTGCGAAATTTAACAATGAAAAATCACTGTCAACATCAACTTACAGTTGTCGGTTTGTCGCTCAACAATTCCATTCAACATCAACACGTGAAATCGATCAACTTCAACATTTAAAATACAGTCATTTGCAAAAATTCTGGCCGCTACGAAATATCAATATATCAATATATCGGATGCATTATGGGTAATTAAATAATCGAAAATTCCCCTTAAAGCGGGTTAACGCCAGCAAAGTTGGTAGAAATATTTAGTATGTTTATTTTAGTCTTGCGTTTGTTGTTTGTACATTTTGCCTCATTTAATATGTTAGGAAACTCAAAATAGTATTATTTAATTACCCATAATGCACCCTATATATTGATATATAGTTTCGTGGCGGCCAGAATTTTTCCAAATGACTGTAAGATTAACTGTATACGTAAAACAACCTCAGAATCCATAGAATATCGAACCTAATATCACTGGGGGAAAATAAAGTCGCTGCAAAATCAACGTTAGAAATTAATTAATTAATAATCTTTATTTTAAGTGGGTTTACAAATACAGCCGATACAACAATACTGGTTTCCAATTTGGCCCACTAGATACAATAACTACTGATTACAATAATTACAGAACAATACTAGTTACAATCGAAAACACTGACATAGTGAGATAATATTTTACAATAAATAGAATGATAATATAACGTCAAGATCGACAAACCCTCGAACATGTCAACAACATATTTGTTTTATTTTTTTATTTTTTTATTTGTTAAATATTTTTTAGAATTTTCATTTTTTTGGTAAACCAATTTTTTAAATCGATCATTGTGTTTTGTCTCTAGAAATCTCAGCAGTAACCAAATCACTAGACTTGATAAGAACGCGTTTGCTGGTTTAATGTCACTGGAAAAATTGTAAGTCGATTTTCGATTGATTATTACTGATATAACTATCAATTAGAGTCGTTTTCGTATGAGTGGGAAACCTACGGTACGGAGTTACGGTCACGGTACGGAATCGAAGACATTGTATTCAACCAATCACAGCGCGCAAAATCATCGCTCAACCAATCAGAATGCTTGGATACGGCATGATGATGGCGCAACACGGTCACCGCACGGTACGAACCGTACCGTAACTACTTCCCACTCATACGAAAACGACTCTAATATATACAGCCCTTTGCAAAAATTATGATCTGTAAATCAAGTATATCAGTATATCTATATATCGGGTGCATTATGGGTAATACTATTTTAGAGTTTTTCCACAAAATATGCAGAAGAGACTTACAAACAACAAACTAGAGACTAAATTACATAACATTCTAGAGTTTCACCAATGTTGCTTACGTGAAACATAATTTAGGGGACTTTTTCAATTACCCATAATGCACCCGATATATGGATATACTGATATACTTGATTTACAGAATTTTTGCAAAGGGCTGTATATAAATATCAATAATAATAACGTAAATATTGGATCATCATGTGACCAAAATACAGAGCTCGAGATTTGATTGGAGGGTTATTTGTGAGGGTATAACAACGCAAAATATTGGATCAACACGTGACCAAAATACGGAGATTTGATTGGAAGGTTATTTGTGAGGGTATCAGAATAAGTATTTATGTTTGTCTCTAGATATCTACAGAACAATGATATTGCCGAGTCCAATGTGGATCAAGATGCATTTGATCCTCTTCGTAATCTTCGTTTTCTGTAAGTATATATACACCTGTTTTCAAAAACGTTGCACTTTTACAAAATACAAAATAGTAAAATAGCAAAAAAGGAATTAATTAGAAACAAAAGAAATGCACTCAAGCTGAACTCTGGCTTATTGTTTCTCTAATTAATTCCTTTTTACTATTTTACTATTTTGCATTTTGTAAATGGGCAACGTTTTTGAAAACAGGTGTACGTAGATATTATTGTTTGTAGGTTCCATCAACCTCAACTCCCGAAACAGATCCCACATTTGAACAACGTTCCGAAAGTGTAACGGCCAAGGAGCAATATTTCTAGTCTCCATCGCACCCTTCTTTAGTTCCAACGTGACGGAACTAAAGACGGATGCGAGGGAGACTACAATATTTCCGGACAACATTTATGTCGTCCCGTAAATGGAACTGGAAGGTCAATGATACGACACCAATACGAGACCTTCCCTTATTCTTTTCATAAAGAATACTAATGAGGATGGCTTTATATAAAGAATACTAATAAGCAGTGCATTTCCGGGTATAAAGGTACATGCACGTGATGGATTTCGTCCTTTAGCTTCTGATTGGACGAATTACTCATGAATTATGCATGAGTTTTTGAAATACCTTTTTTATCCATCTTTTCGTAGGAAAGTTGACAGTTTCGTGATGTGTTGCTATGCTAAGCAGTCCAACCCTGACCTTCAATGCGAATCCCCCCACAACGAACTATCAAGCTGTGAAGACCTGCTGAAAATCCCCACCCTGCGTGTCTTTATATGGATCCTGGGACTGCTGGCGTTGCTAGGCAACGCGTGGGTGATGATTTTCTGGAACCACGTGGCACACATTGATCGTGGAGAGCGCGGGAAAAAGTCACGTGTTCAGTCGTTCTTGTTGACAAATCTAGCAGTGTCCGACTTAATGATGGGTGTCTACCTAATCATTATTGCGTCGCATGACGTCAAGTGGAAAGGAGACTACTTCCGGTATGACGTCACGTGGCGAAGCAGCATAGTATGCGAGTTTGCAGGAGCATTATCCATGACGGCGAGCGAGGCTTCGGTCCTAATTTTAACAACTATCACTGCCGATAGACTTAATAGTATTGTTTTCCATATAAGGGCAAGACCATTCACCATGGTAACAGCACGCATTGTTTGCTCCCTTATATGGTTGTGCACGCTCACGATGAGCATCGTGCCAATTATTTTGAAGAGTTATTTCTACGACGAAAAACGTCGGATATCTTTCTATGGTCGATCGTCTGTCTGTCTTCCGCTTCAACTCTCCAGCGTGCGTACAGCGGGATGGGAGTACGCTGTTGCAATCTACATCGCCTTCAACGGGTTTGCATTCCTTTTCATTCTACTGTCTTACGTCGCCATTTTCGTCAAGGTCAGAGCATCTTCCAAGGCCGTTCGTTCCAACATGAACAACGATGCAGCGTTGGCTAGGCGTGTCGTCTTGATTATCTTGACCGACTTCTTCTGTTGGATCCCTGTGGTTATCATTGGTTGTCTCTCGCTTACACAAGGTTTTGAAGATCCCCAAGGCCAGGCCTACGCATGGATAGCTGTGTTCGTTCTCCCCATCAACTCTTCTCTCAATCCAATTCTGTATACTTTCTCAAATCCTCAGTTTAGGAAATTGTTTGCTTGTGAAAAGTGTTGCAGCCATCACGATGTTAAAGGTAGGAGAAATAGTATATAATCACCGATTTCTCAGGCGCTGATTGGTTAATCTTTATCAATAAGAGGACAGACAGACAGACAGACAGACAGACAGACAGACAAATGACGCGTACGTAAAAACCCATCCACGATTTTTATGTTGCCTTTTCTCTCTGAAAATGTCTACATTTTGTCCAGGTTTTTCTGTTAAATTACTGTGAAAAAATCTGAAGCTGCGCTAATTTATTTTTGATATTTGATCAGTAGGACCGAAAGACAACCAACGTTGTGAAAATGAACTTCGACATCTCCCACCCGACAACCATACAGTACACACGGTCGTAGGAACACCAGAGGTATGTATGTTCGATCATCGTAAGCGACCAGCCTTGTATTGTCAGCGGAAAAGCTGGTCGTTAACGGGAGGTGATATCCTTGTTATGACGGTAGACAAGACGGTCGGTTATGGAAGGCGGTCGCTTACCAGAGGTTATACATTAGAGAGAAACTTGTCTCTCTGAGCGACTTAGTCGCATAAGCGACCACCTTTCTTGAGCTATAATTTTGTTCCCTCGCTCTTTTTGGAACATTTCTCAGGAGTAATTACCTCGTGTAAGCGTCCACTTTATGGTGGTCGCTTACTCGAAGTTCGAATTAATAAGAATTAGAATTAGACTATAAAGTGATTGATATTCGGAAAAAGGAGTTGGCAAGAGGTTCCTTGACGAGAGTTTCGATCAGAGTCAGTAGTCTAGTAACTGTAATTAAGCGACATAAAATCTCACAATTGTTCGTTTTATGATAAAAGGGTTTATCATGTAATTTCAAAACTCATAGGACAAAAAATGATTATCATAGCTGGAAAGAGCTCGTTGAAATTAGTAAAAATGTGAAGTTTGGAAAAGATCGCTCCACAAATTGCGAAGATATGAATTTTCAAAAATCGAAATTTTATATGAAAACCTTTGGAAATTACGGCTTGGAGGAGGCTTGGAGGCAACTCTTGCCTCCAACAAAGGTTTTCATACAAAATTTCGATTTTTGAAAATTCATATCTTTGTAATTTGTGGAGCGATCTTTTCCAAACTTCACATTTTTACTAATTTCAACGAGCTCTTTCCAGCTATGATAATCATTTTTTGTCCTATATGAGTTTTGAAATTATATGATAAACCCTCATTACTTATCTCTATGTGCTTATTAATTTCGGATAGGGAAGCATCTGAAATAAGGCCTACGTTTCCCGTAATGCGCATGTCAAATTTATTGACGTCAACTTATTCTTTTGAATTCCATTCATTTTCCTTCATTGTTTTCAGTCTTTGTATATTTTGAATAGAATTCAAAAGAATAAGTTTGACGCCAAGCGCGGAAAATCATGCATTAATTGTGGGATTTATTGAAAGGGTCTATGTTTGTTAGTGACGCGCGCAGTGCATGTGGTCCTTTTAAAATGGCATCGTCATCGTCGATTGTCGTGATTCGCTGCACATATTTCACAAACTTCGCCAACAAACCACGGAATTTATCATCTATCTAGATATAACACGACATATTCTTTCTTGTGTTAGTTTTTCACTTACCTGTGAGCCATAATAGTCGATGGTTTTAATTTTTAGCGTTGATCAAAAAACGCAAATTCATCGTGCCAATGTAAATAGAATGGTGAATTATACATATACTGAATGATGGCCACGTCAGAACACACTCAACCACTACAGAAAAACAATGTAAATAATGTAAATAATGTACATTTCACTTCCGGTTCTTTGTAACTTACCGTCTAGGGAGGGGTAAGTTTTCTTATTAACAAATCGCAAGCGGTTTTCCATTGTCTGTATACTCTTATTGACAATGGCTGAGAGCCAATCAGATTGCGAGAGGACCATCTGGACGACGAGTCGACCAAAATAAACTGCAGACCTCTCCTCGAGCTGGAGCTTCGTCATTGAAAACTGACTGAGAGTTTTGCTACAAACTGATTGTTTGGCATTGTGAGAAATTGCCGAAATTGAAGGAAAATATGCAGGTTTTTATATGTTTCACTTCATTTGTCGTCTTGGCCAAAACCAAGGATGTATTGGCGTCTGAGCCTCTAAGTCCAACCAGTTATCAAAATGCCATCGCTCAAGGATTCGCAACAAACTGGTTTAAGGCTCAAGAACCACTGGCAAAGTATAACCCCAAAAACATCGAAGATATACACGCTAGAGGCTTTCGAAATGTCAGGCTTCGGTCGAGAGCAGACCTGTATTCCTCGCCGTTCAACACTTCCGACTTTGCTTGGTTTCTAGGGAATCTGACTGTAGTGGTTGACAAATGTCTGGAAGTAGGCGTTATTCCGATCATCTCTTGGATTCACCATCACGCAGAAGCATATGCAAGCGAGGCCGATCGTCGGGATTATGTGACTTGGTGGACAGCAGTGGCTAATCAGCTCAGAGATAAAGACTACAGACTGAGCTTTAATTTGTTTACAGAGCTGGGGATCGATGGATGCGGATCGAACTGCAGCGAGAGCCTTCGTCGGAGGCCAGATAAATACAATCGTTGGACGTCAGATGTAGTTACAGCAATTCGTGCGACAGGAGGCAAAAATGCAAAACGGATCTTAATTCTAGGATCACCGGGAAAAACGGCCAAAGACTTGGGTCTAATTAACCAAACCATCTATCAGAATGACCCGTATCTCATGGCAGAGTGGCATATTTACGCATCGGGGCCCAACAAAAAAAAAGGGGGTCAAAAATACTGGAGTGGAGATGGAACTGGCGCTGGCAAAGAAAACGTCTTGAAAGCAATCAGATATGCTGTGGAATTCACCAATACTAGCAACCTTGTGACTTATCTTGGAGCGTGGATGCCTGCAGACAACGCAGGTGGAAGTTTGACAGAGGCCGAGGTCATCAATTTCGCGCGTTTTTTCACCAGCGAAATGCAGAAGGAGAAGATTCCTTGGTCTCTGAACGTGCTAGATCGATATTACGATACCAGTAAGAGTGAGTGGATAACTGATGTACAAGACGTAGCTGGACAGGTTCTCAATATGTCAAAGGTGTTGGAAAACATCAAGGAGTCGGCAGCCCCCCCGAGCACAGCAGCGCACAGCACAGCAGCGCATAGCACAGCAGCGCACAGCACAGCTGCGCACAGCACAGCAGCGCACAACACAGCAGCGCACAGCATGCATACACCCTTGGGTACCTGGGGCAGCTTTTTGTCATATATCTTTGTCGTGACATCACTGGTTACCTCTGGACGTTACTGAATCAAAGCTACTACTGAGTACAAACTAACCGGACTGAAGTTAGCTGCCAATTCGTTGCCAATTCGCAGATGCCAATTCAGGTTCTTGAAGTTAGCTGCCAATTCACAAACTCGAATGCGGAACATGGGAAAGAGTATGCAAATGATTTTGAACTAGAGTTTCCCCACTCGAGCGTATTACGCTTACTGGCACTCGAGTGAGAAAAGATGTGTTTTTCGTACCTATGTTTTGCCGTTAAAACTGTGCTGTCGTTAGGGGCAACAGAGTATGGTTGGGTCTTTATAATGAACTGGCACCAACGTGTCTAGCCAGTCTGACACAAAACACGAATATACTGAAAGCAACAACCGTTGGAACAATTTTCGAATTATTTGCACAGCATATAGCTCTTACAATCATTAGTAGTCTTAGACTATATTGCTTAGCTTGCTTAGCCACGCCAACAATAAACCAGATCCTATCGAAATCAACCAAAATAAAATATTCATGGTTTTGGACTATTCTCTTACGCCAGGAACGCCTGGGAGTTTTATCATTAAGGAGGAATTTCCCATAAATCATTGCGAGGTGGGAAAGATCCGCGAAGCGAGTAGGAGCAACTTTGTTTGACTCGGGCGGCTGCCTTTTTTCAGGGGATTGGGGAAGGACAGGAGGGGAAAGGAGGGGGATTGGGGAGAGGAGGGGGAGGGGAGGGGGAAGGAAGAGGAGGGATCATTCTCGTACCCAGAGCCCTCTCCTCATTGGGTTTGTCGTTGGCTCTGGGGAACCCTGAAATTTTAGCGAATTTCATTGGCTGTTGAGATCAACAATGACAGATCGTATTTGATTGGTCCATGAGATCAACAAAGATTCAAACTTGCAAAGCGAACGAAACTGAATGACAGCGACGGTTGTAGTATAATTTCATACAATATTATTTACAAAAGAACATACCTTTTTTGAATTATAAATCTATGGAAATGAGAGTGATTGTGTAGAGAGCATCAATTTGTGAAGGGAGATCTAACAATATATATTAATAATAATAAATAATAATAATAATAATAATAATAATAATAATAATAATAATAATAATATTTCTGCATCAAATATTCTAGTGACCTACCAGGGAGATCTAACAATATATATTAACGGCTTAAGTTGAAAATGTGGTAGTTGTAGTCAGGCATGTTAAGCGAAAAATGAAAAACTAGAAATGTTGTCACTGACTAGAAATTTAATTTGGACGTTTCGGTTGATGCTACAACCTTCCTCAGCAGCGATGTTATGACAGGCTATAATAATGTGGATCATTTACATAAACTGTTATATACACAAGGGAAATAAACATGTTCGTTAATTGAGTTGCATTCACGTATAGAATGCCACGCTTCCAAGAAAAGTCTCTTGCCCCATTGGGGTTCACGATCGATGATCCTGGCGTCTTCGAAGTTGAATTGGTGGCCCGTTTCAATGTGGTGTTTGGCTAATTAACTAATTAGCTAATCAATTTTCATATTAACGGCTGCAGTGACCTACCAGACACAATCGATCGTACTCGCTTTGAGTACCTTCAAAGGAATATTTTTATAAATTCAAATCACAAAGCGGAAGACAGGAAGGCTCACACTCAGATTATATTAGAACATGTATTTATCGTCGTCCAGCCTTTATCGCAACAGAGCCAGAGAAGAACTGATGACGAACGTCGAAGGGCTTTTCAGAACTGATACACGAAGATAAATGTACAAACTTGTGTACTTGAGTTGTTACAAGAATTGTCTGAATTCGAACCAACGTAAACACTACGTAGTAGACTTTCCAACGCTCGCAGCGGTATTTAGTATGAGCATGCGCTCTGACGACTTGGTCTTCAAAATTTGACGACCGAGCAATTAACAGGGTTTCCCAGAGCCCACGACAAACCAAATGACGAGTGGGCTCTGGTTACGAGAATGGAGGAGGGATGTACAGTCAGATGTTCGTCGTAATGTAACCCATTGTTAGTAAACCGCCAATCAGAGATCGAGTGGCTGATGAAATAAAGCAACTTGCGAAGAGCTATTGTGCTGTATTTCTGCAGTTATGAGAATTAATTATTGCAATTTCTTTTTTTCACAGGTTTCTCCTCGCCAAGATCACGTAACGCGAGAATGTTACGATACCAGGTTGTAGAGAGTACACTGCATAGCAATCGTTGCCATTATTCCTTGGCACGAGGCTCATTGAAGGTGCGGACACACGGTGCAACATTGCGTGCAACATTGTCGGCAATTTTGTTGTAGCGTGTGTCCACCCATGAAACTGATTGCTCGCAATTGACTAGCGCGCGCTAACAAGACGTAATTTGTTGCTCGCAATGTTGCAGAAGTAGGACTCGATTCTACTACTTCTGCAATATTGCGCGCAACATGTTGCAGAGGTGGACACACGCTGCAACCGAATACGTGTTGC
Organism: Actinostola sp. cb2023; assembly: GCA_033675265.1. Lineage (NCBI taxonomy): Eukaryota > Metazoa > Cnidaria > Anthozoa > Actiniaria > Actinostolidae > Actinostola > Actinostola sp. cb2023. The sequence goes on from JAUJYZ010000882.1 coordinate 77,584, forward strand.
GTGCAATGTTGCGCGCAATGTTGCACCGTGTGTCCGGCCCTTTACCGTAGCTAGTGCAATTTATTGGAAACAAGTTGTCTTGTTAGACACCCCCTCCCCGTGGCGGTTGTTGCACAAGTTCCTCTCAACATTGTAAGGTGGAGGGGAGAGGGAGAGGCAAATATGTTGTGCCAAAACTTTAATGACACACGTCAATTATTCAATCGTGCGAACCATTTTGGCAACGATTGTAGCAATGATAACTATAATAATAATAATAATAATAATAATAATAATAATAAAATAATAATAATAGATATAGAGGTTATTTACCGGTCGGGAGGTCCGGAAGGGGAAAAACTGTGCCCGAGGTCTTGAGCATTCGTTTTCAAGGCCGAGGACACAGTATTTACCATCCGGCGGACCGACCAAGGCCCCGGTAAATAACTTTTTTTTCTCCTTTGTGTTATTTTTCGCCAACTGTCAGCCATGACTACTCAAAACGTGAACTGCAACAACAACAACAAAAAACAAAGCACGCAACAAACAAAACAAAAATGAAAGAAAAAAACTAATTTTCTTCAAATTGTGTCATTGAAGTGTAGTCCGGTATGCTAGGATACCGCGGACCGTGTTCAGATATAGAACAATATATAACAACCAATCAGAGCGCGCGCTTTAATATATAACAACCAATCAGAGCGCGCGCGCGATTTCTTCACATTGATAAGCCTTGAGATATTCGAGTATCAGATACTCCGATATCCGAGTGTCAGTCCTTTCTGCCCGCACTACCCGATAACTAGTATTAGCATTGGCCATATATCGCAATAAATGGGCAGGCCTACAGCTCTTAGAATCGAAGATCTATCAGTGCCAATGGGCTTGTGTCACGTGTCACGTAACTTTTTAAATTTTCACTGAAGACAAACGAAAATATCATAACTTGAAAGAGCATACTAAAATTAGTAAAAGTGGAAAATTTCAAAGGAATCAAGCAAATAAGACAAAAGTTAAAGGCTTTCAAAGTTTCCCGCTTTGACAAGGATTTGTATGGGTTTTTCTTGGAGGGCAAGCGTTGCCCTCCAACATACATTTTCATACAAAAAAGTTCAAGTTTGAATGCCTGTAACTATTGCCCTATTCACTTAATTCCCTTCAAACCTTCCACTTTTACTAACTATAGCATGCTCTTTCCAGTTATGGTATTTTCGTGACAGGTGACACAAGCTCATTGGGTCAATAATATTAAAGTAAAACAATAGAAACAAAACAATAGAACGAGTAGACAATAGTAGATAATGAATTCTATTGTTTGTATTATCCAATCACAACAGCTCTTCTGAGCAGCTGCGCGTGACCCAATCTCGTCCCCCCAGAGCCTGCGTTACTTTCGACCAGCGGCGAAGAACGTAGGCTCTGGCATAATCCATTTTTGAGACAATTTGATTGGCTATTCCATTTTAGAAACTACGCACGCGCAAGATTCCGGAAATGAAATATATCCAATGAAAATTGAGTTGTCAAAACAACCCGGTGTCCCAACTTCCGTTCAAAACAAAAATTAACATTTTTCAACGGTTTCATTGACATGTTATTTTAAACATGTCGCCTCGATCTGCAATATTAAAATATCTAAGCACAGAGAAAAATCCAGTTTATCTAAGCTTATATGTATCTCGAAGTGTCTTGACAAGTTTTCAAACGAAGCTAAATTTTACACGAAGAGATGTCGATCGTAAATCTAATAGTTCTTTAGGCTAGCAACTGAAAGGCAGTGCCAATCGAGGTGCTTACGAAGACGAAATATTCAAAAGAAATACATTTGAAGGAGAGACAACAATAACCAGAGAAGATGAAGATGATAGATTCAAATAATTAACTGATATGTAAAGTAGACACGAGTAAATATAAACCCGTAGGAAGAACTGTTCGCGTATCCTTCTGCTGTAAAACCACTGCTTTTAATAAAGACTTCAGATACTGCGCTTCTTTCACTGTTATATCTTCTTTACCAAGTGCTTTTAAAGGGTACTCTATTCCCTAATGAAACCTTTCGAAGGATTCCACTGAAACCTGAATCGACAATTTGAATCGACAACCAACTGCAGCTAACTTGCGCATGCGCTCTAAAACCGGAAGAACAAGAAATCCTGTTCCCAAAAAATGGATTATGCCAGAGCCTACGTTCTCGTCGCTGGCCGAAAGTAACGCAGGCTCTGGGGACGAGATTGCGCGTGACCTCAATAAATGACACGGCAGTCATTGGTCCATTAGTTATAATTTGAATATTTATTACAAGAACAAGTGTCCATGACATGATCGTATTACTGTATCCTAAAAATTACTCAATTACGTTATAAAAGCAATAATTAAATTCAATTTAAACATTTGTGTGAACTAATAAAACTCGACGGGTCTCAAATTCCAACGCCTTTGAGCAATGGCGGCCATATTGCATTGCAACCACGCCTTCATCCAAAACCGTGACTATCAAGGGGTGAGTTGGTAAGTATTTCAAAATATTTATGTCGTATTTCCCACCGCCCAATGTAGTCATCGAATAACAAAGGTTGCCATGGAGATAAGGACAATCAGAATTATCATGCATTGCGGTTTTAGCAACGGTAAATGAAGTTGCAAGGCGACCTATGTCAACCTGTGGTCAGGTCTTCGTGTAGCTGCACAAAAGTCCTAGCTATTGTTCTATTGTCGTTCGATCTATGTATTGTTTTTACAGAAAGAACAATAGCCAGGACAATTTGTGCAGCTACACGAAGACCTTGACCAACTTGTTTTACGTCTGACCACACACTGGTCACGTGATCAAGTACAAGAAAAGTCGAAGCCTTGATTGTAATGGCTGGTTCCGCCAATTCATGTGTTTAGAGCATGTGCCCTGTGCCTCCCTATTTCTATGGCAACCTCTTTATAAAACAATTAACGTAACATTGGATGTTTCAACACCATCAAACAATCAAATTCAAGTTCTATTTGTGTATGACTAAATCTAACCCTACGAATTAGCATATAAGTTCGATGTGATCACCAGGCTCCTCTTCTCACGTCCTCCAGTGAAAGAGGAGAGACTCGGTTCGAGGTTGAGATGTAATATGGCTGGTATGTTTTTCAATATTTTAATAGAATACTCTCAGGATGATAGCATTTGGGGCCCGTTTTTGCCTGTCATTTCAAGGCAGAAAATGAGATTCATGGACTTTTACCAGCTGATTGAAACCGCAGTTAATAAAAGGAATGGTTTTGATACCCAACAAACATCATTGTTCTAAGGTTTTGTTCGTTTCTTTTTCAACCGTGACCGTGTACAATTTTCATATATCAAAAATTCATCCAATAAAACCCATCTGACCCAGTTACTCAACCATAGCATTTGAGTCTAAAACAAAATATTGTGCACGGTCAAATGTCACTGGCGGATTTAGGGTGGGGCGAAGGAAGCGCACGACCCCACTTTTGGAAATTCCAATATTTTTTGCCAAAAAATAATTTACATAAAATTTGGCTGAAACCAATGTCCAACCTGCACGCGTCCCCTCTTTGCAAAATCTCGGGATCCACCCCTGAATGTCACGTGATGGGCCCACTCAACATCTATGTTGGCTTGTTTGTCAGACCCTTTGAAGTTTGCCGGGATTCATAACCATTCTAACTTTTCTATTAACTATGTTGAAACCAAGCAATAGCATACTCTCTGGTTGATAGCACATGAAGGGCAGTGTTTGCCTGTCATTTGAAGGCAGATAATAAGATTCAAGGACTTTTACCAGCTGATTGAAACCAAGCAATAGAATACTCTCTGGTTGTGAGTACTTTTTTTTCATTTTTTTTCCCAGTTAACATGGTTGCCGATAGTACTTGAAGAGTAGTGTTTGCCTGTCATTTATACTAATATTCAATGACTTTTAATAGTTGATTGATAGCAATGTGACTGATTAACAATAATATAAACATAACAAATAATATATTAAACCAAAACAGTGTTTAAAACGAGAACCATTGCATAAACGTGCCAACAATAAACCAGATCCTATCGAAATCAACCAAAAGAAAACATTCACGGTATCCCTGTGCTTTTTTTTCAAACCAAGTTTCTCTTACGCCAGGAACGCCTGGGAGTTTTATCATTAGGGAGAAATTTCCCATAAATCATTGCGAGGTAGGAAGGATCCTCACTTTGTTTGATTCGGGCAACTGCCTCTTTGCTTGCGCCAGAAACGCCTGGGAGTTTTATCATTAGAGAGGAATTTCCCATAAATCATTGCGAGGTAGGAAGAATCCTCGCTTTGTTTGATTCGGGCAACTGCCTCTTTGGATCTCTTATCTTGCGCCAGGAACGCCTGGGAGTTTTATCATTAGAGAGGAATTTCCCATAAATCATTGCAAACTGGGAAAGATCCGCGAAGCGAGGAGAAACTATTTGACTCGGGCGACTGCCTCTTTGGTATTTGGATCTCTTCTCTTACACCAGGAACGCCTGGGAGTTTTATCCTTAGAGAGGAATTTCCCATAAATCATTGCGAACTAGGAAAGATCCGCGAGGCGAGCAACGTTTTTCATTCACCACAGGGACCCCACCTTGAAATACTTATCAAAAATATAGTGGATAAATAGATGAATTTTGCCTTATTGTTCACTGTCGTCATAGCGACAGAAATCCGATCACAACTTTCAGATTGGGTACCCTGTGTGTTATCTTGAACATCAAACAACAACTCGGAATATCACTTACACTTCGTTAAGAATTTTTAAAAAGTCTGTTTCAAACAACTTAGTTGATTATAATCATGGACGCCATTTTGGAAAGGTAACCCGGCCTTCACTCGTGACAGAGTTGGGATTGGAAAATATATCTATTTACATATATCGAGATCACTTAAGCGATTTTTTGGAGGGGAGGGGGGTGGGGATATTCCATGATGTTATCACTGGCAAGACAAGAAACTTTTACAATTTCTATGAGAAGGCCAGGTTACTATCCAAGATGGCCGCCATGATGGCTGAGTTTCATTCTTTTCGCACTTACAGTTGGGCCTATTTAGTCTTCGATGATTCTATTGGCGTGTATGGTATTTTAAAACAATGGATATTTAAGTGATTACAAATTTGAGTACAAACAGCGATGCAGTAACGGCTAATGTCAAATAATACGTGGACCTGAAAGGAAACGAGAAACAAAAATAATCATATCATTATATGAGATTACCGACTTTTACATAGGCTCCCCGGGGAAAAAACGGAATTTTCGCATTATATATTTTTGTATTTTCCAAAATGATCCCTAAAAATGGGTGTTTCTTGGTGCTACAGTCTGCATTGTATTCTTGGTTAGGTTTCTTTGTATGCAGGGTATTGTTTTAGTCCAAGTTCATTCTTCTCGTTCTTTGTGTTCATTGTCTAACGCAATCTGGTGTTCTGCAACACCAAGAAACCTCCCTAAAAATGGTCAGCTTTAGATACAATTAACCCCCCTCCCCACACACCCACCTCCACACAGAAACTCCATACATCCACAGTGAAGAAACAAAATACGGACGAAATCCCCTTATTTGGTTTGTCGGGTGGGCGGAGTGTCGGGGGGGGGGGGGGGTATCGGGGGAGGGGGAGTTGTGGAATATGTTTTCCAGTACAGGTTGCAGCAGGTAGTCACGATCATCGTTTCCAACCGTTTGAAATTTGTTGGAAATTTTCTGACAATTCAAGATTTCCAAGGCTTCAAGTCTGAGCGCACGGCTGTCTGAAATGAGTCCCCCGTGTTATTTGAGTAACCGAGCCTCTTCTGCGGGAGATCGAAACACCGGCTGAAGCCATTGTTATGATCTCACGTCTCTTCATATACTACATTCTACACTACAACGGGCACCTCTTTGCAAAATATGTTACCATGGCAACACTAAGTCACGTGAACACCCTGGTTACTACTCACCATCATCATACACAGGATCAATTTCTCATCAAACGGGCAACCATAATGAATATTTAGAATTTGGATGATTCCACCGAGCATGCAGGCATCCTTGATCTCCAAGGGGCTCTTACTCATACATGCCACCTGGAAGGTAGAGTCCGTGCCGTAAGGTTTTCAGTCATACGAAATTTGCACTAACAGGAATTAGCCATTTCAAAAACGAGTGGAGGACTGGGAACGAGTTTTTAGAATTAATCTAATTAAAAAATGAATCCCATCACAAGAAAGAGCATATCAAAATTAGTAAGTTTACAAAGTTTTGTTAGGTTTAGTTAGATATTGAACCAGTAACAGCTTTCCAAACATCGCAAAATTTACAAAGAAATGTATGTTTACCAGGGACAAGTGTCCCCCGTAACCATACATTTCTTTGTAATTTTTGCAGTTTTTAAATGTCTGCAGTTCATTTGCTACTTGTCCAAACCCTATCAAACTCCTGAAAGTTACTAATTCTGATATGCTCTTTCTTGTGATGGGGTTCATTTCTTAATTAGATTAATTCTTAAAACTCGTTCCCAGTCCTCCACTCGTTTTTGAAATGGCTAATACGGTACTCCTTTTTACAGTTCCCTGCGCCATATTGAAAGGTAGCCGTGCCTTTGCATCGAAGCGAGACCCAACGGTGACCTTGCAATGATAGAGACCTTTTTTAACACCTTGGACAATTATTCACGTCTCTATCATTGCAAGGTCAACGCCAGTCTCGCTTCGATGCAAAGGCACGGCTACCTTTCAAGATGGCGCCGGGAACTGTAAAACGGAGTATTACCATATACATCTCCAGATTTTATTAGCGAAATACATGGCTTCAATACTCCAGTTTCGAGTTGTTAAGCGATGACCGCTGTCCTTGACTAAAGACGCATTTGCTCAGTGTAAATTATTCACAAATACCAACGAGAACGCGAAAAAGTGTTGAAATTCAACAATAGAAACCATTTTTAATTGCACACGTTATTCTCTGGATTGAGGCTAAGCCTCAGCAAACGCGTCTTTTGTCAAGGAGTACAGCGGTGTCTAAACAAACTCGAAACTGGAGTATTCACAGGAATATGAAACAAATGAGCCATGATTATATCCAACCATCTTTTTTTTTACGGAGCCTGTCATAGAGATCAAGCATTAGGAACCAACTGTCTTTCTTGTCCTGGTTTTGTTCCACCGCCATCTTTGTTTTGCTTGTCCCCAGCTCCCTCTCGTCCCCACTTTTCCTCGTTCCCAGGCCTATTATGCCTCATGCAAAATGGCCTATTATGCCCCAATTCCGTTTTCTGCTCTGCGGCCCTATTATGCTCGAAATTCTGCTGGCAGAACCACAGGTAGCCCAAACGTAGAATCAGTGGACCGTGACGTCATTGAATATTCGTTTGACCGTTGGATTTTCGAATGGTCTCAGGAATGAGCTCTTAGAAAGACTTTAAAGGATATGGGATTCTGAAACATGTCTTCATAGCAGTAGTCTGATAATTAAAGAACACTTTGGTGTAGAAATCTGAGCAAGAAATTGTGTTTTTGAGTGGTTTTGAGCGATTCGACAGAACTGTGCTAAAACCTAATATTGATCGTTATACACCGACGCAGTCTATATACTACTTACCACTAATTTGAGAGTAACTTTGGTGCCCGCAAATCCATGCGCCATGCAGAACAAGCATGGGTTTTTAACAAAGATTGACATGGGAGACTTGGTTGCCACGTGGTAGGCTAAGAATGTAGTTAGTGCGATGGGCATAAGAGGTGATAGCACACTGGTACCCTGGGGAAGGAAGCATAAATGTACATTGTACTGAGTGAGTCTGGGTCCCCACTCATCTGGCAAAAATAGAATCCGCTGACATAATTCCCATATCCAACAATAATAAATAAATAAAAATTTAGAAAAACATATAAAAATAATAACTTCGCCTTCTTCGAATATGATGTAACATAATTTTTTCGTGTAGGATTGCTTATTTGCTCGTGTTTGCCCTTGCTGTAATACTCCAGTTTCGCGTTGTTTAGAGATGACCGATGTCCTTGACAAAAGACGCATTTGTACTACAGGGTTAGCCTCGATTCAGAGAACAGTCCGTGCAATTCAAAAATGTTTCTATTGTATCATGTCAACATTTTTTCGTGTTCTTGTTGATATTTGTGAATAATTTACACTGACTCGAGGCTAACCCTGTACAAATGCGTCTGTTGTCAATAAGTACATCGGTTTTACAGCGGCTTCTGTAAACGCGAAAAGGGACTAGGTATTCCACATCAAAATCTCTATACATGTAGCATGCTAAATGCATGTAAGTAGGTCGTTTTGGGAAACGTACGGCATGGAGTTACGGTCACGGTACGGATTCGAAAACATTTATTCAACCAATCACAGCGCGCAAAAAACTTTGCTCAACCAATCAGAATGCTTGGATACCGCACGGCACGAACCGTACCGTAACTACTCCCCACTCATACAAAAACGACTCTATTACACATGTACTTACAGCAATTGTTGAGCCATTTTTCCCCATACCACCCTTGTACTTACAGCAATTGTTGAGCCATTTTTCCCCATACCACCCTTGTACTTACAGCAATTATTGAGTCATTGTTCCCCATACCACCCTTGTACTTACAGCAATTGTTGAGCCATTTTTCCCCATACCACCCTGGTAAATTTCACTAAATATTGAACAGACAGACAGAAAGCATCCTAGTAGAGCCAATGCAATGAGACAAGATTTAAGAGTGACACCAATTAGAGGAATCTGAAAATAAAACACGGAAAACATTGTGTTGGTTTTAAAAATATATCTTGGGAGCTAACATCCGGTCTCGAGCAAATGTTGTAAGACTGGGTTCAAGTGTTTTGATTGGCTAGATTAGTTACAGTATTTTCAAGGTGTTTGCCCTCGATGGAAGACTAGTGAAAATATCACTTGAATGGATTCAACGTTAGACTTTCTCCAGCACATTGGATAGGCTGAACAGTTTTTAAATTGGAGACAAGACGCTCAATGAGCGTTCACTCGGGCATTGTGAAAAGGAAAATGTCAGTTGTTCGAGGAAGTACTTGAAAATGAATGCCAGTTGGTTGAAGAACAAGGACAATGTCAGCTGCGCGAGGAGAGACCTGACAATGACTGACAGTTGCGTGACGAGGGAGACTATGTATATACATGTATGTGTCGAGTTCATTTGATTTGCCTTTGAGTTCATTTGATTACTTTTTGACTTTGAGTTCAATTGATTTGATTTTGATGAGTTTGTGTAAAGGCCCCCTCTCTAGCTTCAGATCCCGAAACGTCGAGTTTGGAATCGAGTTCGGGTTCGAGTTACGGTTCGAACGTCGAATAAAACAAGGACATCTTCTTCAATACAATATAATTTCTCTGACGTCATGACAATCAGTGACAGTTGAGTGACGAGGGAGACTATTAGTCCGGTGAGTACGAACATGATACGTCTTGAGGTTGCATAGGTCAGATGGTTCCGATAACGGCCTCGCGTTTGTTTAAAAAAAATATATATTTTAAGCGAGCTTCTAGTCCTTTTACCACTTCTAGTCATTGAACGATGAACTAGAATCCTGACCTTTTAATAGCTTGAAGATCTACAGCTGCTTTCAAAACTAAGATTCATAATCTACTTGAGTCCTGTGTCTCCTTTATCTTTTCAAATCTGCGGAGTAATCTTGAAACTCCGGATACGATTAAATACATCGCATACTCGTCATTTTGAAGCCGAAACAAAAAACTACTACTACTACTACTACTACTACTACTACCGAAATCCGCATTTTCTAACTCGGGCGGCCTGCGGCCTGGGCCCGAGTAATAATACATTTGTATTGTCAACATTTAAGAACTACTATCTCAATGGTTATAACACTCGTACCCAGTCTTCCAGTGTATTTGGCACAGACCGGTAATTAACATCTCGATAGCCTGATTATCAGATCAGACGGCTCGGAGTCGCC